>CM076580.1:1487350235-1487681089 GCA_034641835.2 Pinus albicaulis
ATTATTAATTAAAATATTGTTGTGCGAAAAGAGCATTCTTTGCAGCCATACAGAGTGAATGAGCTCTGATCAGAGTGAGGGTACAACCCGAAGAGGTAAGTACTACAAATTCAATCAAGAAGGACACAGATCCGTCTACAGGCCATTAAGAGAACCGGATGCGCATGCAAAAAATAGCCCTCCTACGACACCACCTTCCAATCCACATAAGGGAGAGAACTCACCCACACCTCCTCCACCATCGCCACCCCCAGAAGTAGATATGGTCGTGCACATGAAGTTACCGACCTTCAAAGGTGTAGGGGATGAAGATATGGACTGATTCTAGTTTGTCACAGAGTCAATATGGACTACGCAAAATGTGGCCAGCGATGCTGTAAAAAGGGCGCATCTATCCCTCGCCTTCGAAGGAAGAGCCCCGGATTGGTATATGGGATATGCAACTCAGCATGAAAATATGGCCATTCAAGAGGTTGAATATGCCCTAAAACAATAGTTTTGGAAGCCTAAGTCCTACTCTCAGATAGTGAATGGCCTAAAATATTTCAAGCAATGTCCCTATGAGTCTATATGGGAGGCTGACTAGTGACTAAAGAAGGTGATCAAAGAGGGGGAATTTCTGTATGATGACAGAAAGCACAAGGAATGGTTCATCGCTATGTTATTGCCTCACCTACGCAGACCTATGGGTCAAAAACCCATTGAATCGCAGGAAAACAATTTGGAGATTGCTATGAATTTAGAAATCACGCCGAGAGATGATACCTAGTTGGGAGTACAGCAAATCCAAGGATAGCTGGAGGCAATGCACATTGAAATCCAAAACCTATGAAAATACTGAGGGGAAGAAGCTATCCCAGATGTATGGTGCATACGATGTAGGGTATCTGGCCATACCAAGGATCAGTGCCAACTTCTGGTAGACTACCTACAAGCTAGGGGACCCAGTCCGTTGCACCCTAGGGAGACTATGGGACCAAGTGGACCAATGTTGTGGTGTGATGATTGTCACATAGCTGGACTGCATGATACCAACCACTGCCCCCGTCTTAGTGCATATGTTCCAGAACTAAAGCAACAATGGTGTAGTTTTTTTCAATCAGTAGGACATGATGAACATAAATGTCAGACTTATGAATTAATGATAGATGGGGGAAACCCCTACAAGGTGCAAGCTGACCGTTTGTCACTGAGATCCTCCTCGGGCATAGGCATCTCCCCAGCTAGGGGTAGGGGAGGGGATAGAGGTGGAAACACAGGTCGGGGAAGAGGATAATTGATTTTCTATAAATGTGGAGAAGTAGGGCACTTCACAAGAGACTTTCCAAATCGTGTGCGACAATATTGCAGGTATTGTAGAGAGCTAGGACACGTTATTGAAGACTACGCAATTTCGATAGCAAAAATGTAGGAAAAATAGTAGACACCTATAAAAAATGTGTAGAGGGTTAAGGTTGAACCACATGAAGAAGGGCTAAGCATTAATTTCATAACACGTAATAACATGGCTACTGGAGAAGTTGAGGAGAAAGCTATTGTTGAATGGCTTATCTGAAAAGCAGCAGTCAAGTAGGATGGCTTGGACCTGCAGAAGGACAAGGAAACCTTCGTCGCAACCTGCAATGACTTTACAAAGGATGAGGCATCTACTACAAAGAATCCAACACACCTAAAAATGGATGACAAAGTTAAACCATTTCTGCAAGCATGTATGAAGTTGTTGCACAACCGAAAATAAATAGAAAATATTCAAGCACTAATAAACAACTGCGCAAAAAAATCTAACCCCTTCGCAAAAGTTAACGATGTGAACAAACTTTATAAGCATAAGAAACACACGGGTAGAGAAATTTGACTTACTGTGCAAATTGGTGACTACGATATGGATCAGGTCATCTTGGAAGTAGGGTCAAATGTGAACGTACTGCCTAAGAAAACGTGGCAGTGGATGGGAGAACCTAAGCTAGAATTGTCTACCATATAGCTGCGCATCGCTAACCAGCAAAAGATCATACCATTGGGGCGGTTGTCGAATATTAGGGTAGATATCGTAGGAGTTAAGGTAAGCACTGACTTTGAAGTAATTCAGACTATGGACGATGCAGACCCTTACCCTGTGCTTCTAGGGCTAGATTTGGCTATAGATATGGGAGGTAATATCAAGCTAAAGAAAAGTAGTGTGGTGTTTGAGAATGAAGGTACACGAATGATAGTCCCACTAGATCCTAGGGAAGGCGAGAGGTAGATAGAACCAGTGCGCAAAGAGGAGGATGTGGATCACCTCTATAAATTAACTGCTCGGGATGAACATTGGATCAATCTTACAGCGGATGATGTGCTTTGCTGGGAAAATGACATTGAATGTTTCCATGACTCCAATGGGGAGATAGAAAATTGGCAGAATTGGTTACTTGATGTCTCTGCACTGCGATGTCTTAGGATCACAAGGAGCTTCTGGTACATTTCCTTAGAGGTAAGATACTCACCCTACTTTGATGGTTTCGGTAGAATTAAGGATTTTTTGCGAACCTTTGAAGTTGAAGTCCCAAGGGAACGAAGGCTATGGGCCCTTAATCTTTCCATGCGTGCAAATCCTACAAGGTGGTGGGACACGGATAAGGGAGCATTTCAGGATTGGGAAGAGTGTCATAACATGATGATCTTATGGTTTGAACCTCTGGCTCACCTGCGCGTAAAATATTTCTTGGGGCCAGGCAACCCACTTGAGAACTTGTTCGTTTGGATGGGAGAATGGGGCGAAAGAACTACAGAGGAATGGGTCCACGTGTTCCTTCATGCCTTGGGGCTGATCCCGACCACATGGTACTTAGACGCAAAACTACATCAGTGCCCTCGCCACTGGGAAAACCTAAAGGATGAGTTTGTAGGGACATTTGGATTGATATGAGGAATGGAGGCACTCGACGAAGCTCTGTAGGACATTGATGCCTTAGTATTTTATGAATCACGCCTATGTGCAACACATGGGGTGCAAACATGGGAAACACAGATGCAAGATATTATCAACTGGATTAATTTATCAATCGAAGATAGCGATGACGACCCACGAAATGTCTCTATCCCGGAGTCAGAGGGGGAGTGCATAGTGGCTGGACCCCCACTGCAGACTGTCAATGTCACTAAGCCTCTAAAGCTTCGATAAGTCAACATTGGAATGGAGGTGCAACCTAAGCTAGCTAAATTTGGGGACTACTGGGATGATGATATTGTGGGAAAAGTTACAGAACTCCTCACGAAATACTAGGACTTATTCCCAATGAAATTCACAGAACTCAAAGGGATCACGGGGGACCTAGGATTCATGTGCATCACTTTAAAACCAAATTCATGCCCTGTGAAGTAGCGGCCTTATCGATTGAACCCCAAGTACAAAAAAAAAGTCAACGAAGAAATTGACAAAATGCTTGCTGCAGGTATCATCGAACTAGTTGAACAGTCAGATTGGGTCAGTCCTATGGTGGTTCAGGACAAAAAAACTAAGGGAGAGATATGGATCTATGTTGACCTATGAAAATTGAATGATGTGTGCATACATGATCCCTTTCCTACTCCATTCTGAGATGAAATTCTTGATAGTGTAGAGGGGTAGGAGGCATGCTCGTTCATTGATGGGTTCTTGGGCTATCATCAGATCAGGATCACACCTAAATATCGTAGCAAAACCACATTTTCTACTTAATGGGGTTCATTTCAGTACAGTGTTATGCCATTTGGACTCAATAATTCCTCTGCCATATTTTCGCGAGTAATGGTTGCTATATTTAAGGAATTTATCCATAAATTCTTGGAAGTATATTTCGATGATTGGACTATATTTGGGTTAGTAAATAGTCCTGTCTCGAACTTGCATATGATATTGGATGCCTGTAGAAAGCACCAAATCTCCCTGAATATCAAGAAGTGCATATTCTGTGTACCATTTGGGATCTTATTGCGTCACATAGTTTGTCGACAAGGGATGATGGTTGACCCTGCCAAGGTAGCGGTTATCATCAGCTTGGAAATTTCTACAAATAAGAAGCATTTGCACTCTACCCTTGGACACACAGGCTACTATAGGAAGTTCATTCAGAGGTATGCCCTATTCACAAAAAATATGGAAAATTTTCTGAAAAAGGAGGTATCATTTTGTTGGGACGACAAGTGTTAGAAAAGCTTTGAGTTACTCAAGGAGAAGATGGTCTTTGTGCCTATCCTCATATTTCCTAATTGGGCGAAGGTGTTCCACGTCCATGTCGATGCTTCAGGGATCGCCTTGGGGGCTTTCCTTACATAGCCAGGGGAAGGAGACATTGAGCATCCAGTTTCATTTTCCAGTATAAATCTCTCTAGTGTGGAGTGTAAGTACTCCACTACTGAGCGAGAGGGGCTAATCACAGTCTACACCTTGTAGAAATATCAGAAGTATCTATTGGGCGGGCACTTGAAGATGTTCACGGATCACTCAGCTCTGAAATACTTAGTGAATAAGCTTGTGTTGGGGGGGGGAATCTATCGATGGCTATTGATTTTTCAAGAATATGACTTTGAGATCATCGTGAAGCCAGGAAAGTTGAATGTTGGGCCAGATCACCTATCACGGATCGAAAATGGTGAAGAAACAACCAACCTAGAAGAAGGACTACTAGATGTGTAGTTTTTTGCTATTCAGGTATTAGACGTGCACTTTGCTGACTTCATCCACTTCTTGACAATGGGGATGGCACTTGTAGAGTATTCGATATAGCAGAAGAAGGATTTGGTAACCCGTGCAATAGATTTTACCATTATTGCAGGTCACCTGTGTTGAGCCTCAAAATTGTGCTTCCTTTCATCTTACTTTACCTCATTTTCCTTTGTCCATTGATATCCTAGACCCAATTGATCAATGAATTTAGTTAAAATTACTTTTAGAATGATTTACATGACTGACTTGCTAAGTTTTGTGATTTTTGCCATTGTAATACATTTTGACCAGAACTAGCTGCAGAATGCAAACATTCCGTAGCTAACCGGCAATTCCACAGCTGTCTTCACGTTTGGGTATGTTCCAGGTGGCCTCTCAAGAAAAACCACATATGGGCATATTCCACGTCATGTCTACATTGTTCATTGCTCACCATGAAGGAAGAAACGAATTCTGGATATGGTTCTGGTACGTGGGAACACATTTAGGAAGGCAAACTTCTATTAGGACTGTCTCAGTCCAGATGTCCTTTTCCTTTTTACGTTGCCACTTCAAGAGTCCTAATGTGATTTCGATAAGGAAAGACAATGATCTTGAAATTGTTGCCAGTCTTGTTATGTACATTTGTTATATAAACACTTGGGAAACCGAGAGCTAGGCCAGATTTTGTTCTAGATTTTGCTTAGATTCTGTGCTACATTTCTGAAGACGCAGATTGCTCTGTTCAAGTTATTTCTCTTTTAATGAAGCAGACAGTGTTGTTTTGAAAGCATTGATTTGATTTGGAGTTAGATTCCGTCAGGTGGTAGAGGGCCCCTGCCTCTTGCACGGATTTATTTGCGTAATTTAGATAAGTATCCTAGCTGCCTTTATGTTTTTTTTGAAGTTGAATTCGTAGTTGTTTTCATTAGTTACTATATTTATAACTCGTTCTAAAAAATCTTCCAAAAGAAGAAGCTCTTCCAAAATATTATGAAAATGAATGGGAAATGGCTATAGTATTGTAGGATTTAATTGTAATCTCTTTTGTTCACCATCACAGTTATACTTATGCTAAATACTCTTCCACAAGAAGAAACTCTTCCAAGAAATCCTTATAATTTTTTAAGCATGATTGTGATCCTGAACGCTTCATTTGTGTGTTTGCACTAAGTACCATAGCTGTCCTTGCTCTTAAATGCTTGTCCAAAATATCATAATGATGAGTGGGAGATAGCCATGATATCTTAGTTTTTAATTTCTTTCAGTTTTTATGTTTGCATTTTCACTAAATTACACAGTCAGGATTGTTCTAAGAAACTCTTCCAAAATACCAATCATGATGGACAAACAGACTGTATAATTCCATAGAATAATGCATGATAGCATAGTTAGGATACTCCAGAGTTTAATTGCACTTAACTCATGTTCAGTTGTTTTGTTTTAAGTTTGATAATGACTTGTAGTTTAACACTTTTTTAGACTAGTGACATCTTAAGTACAGTTTTAGCTTCACTCATTGCATTGGCACTCCACATTCAATTGTCATTCACTACATATTAGATTACTTCAGTTGTTAAACTTAACAAAACAACCTTCATTATTTACAAACCTCTTCTTGTTCTAAAATCCATAATTGATTCATAACCATATGAACATAAGACAATATCATTTTAAGGCCTGAAGTACTTCTGCAACTTCCTGATCATCTTACAAACAAACATTTCCTCAAAAGACTATTTTAAAAATCTCTAACCTTTGAGTGAAGTGTAGTGTTATCAAACTAAGTGGCAGAATAGAGTTAGGAACTAGCCTTAGAGTAAAAGACCTTATGATGGTATCAATGTTTTACTCCAATTATGCTTCAACAAATCTCTAATCAAGGACAAAATGTTGCATCATTATAAGTTAGTTGTTTAACTGTTTAGATAGGAGGATTTGCATACTTAATTGACCATGTCTCAAGCTCTCTCTCAAAACACCTTTGGTGAAAGCATTTGACAAGTTGAGTTTATGTTTTGAATCATTTGTTTAAAATTCATTATCAAGCTTTGTTTATGCTTAGTCATAGTTTAGATTTGATTCTGTTTCATTATTGCATTTGCATTTGTCATTTGTCATCAACCAATTAGGCTTCACTCTGTTTTTAATCATTAGCTCCTTTCCATTAGCTTTCTAGTCATTTTCCTTGTGAACATAAAACTACCAAAAGACCAAAAACATTATAAATCATCACAAAAGACCAAAAACATCATAAAAAACTACACACAACGCATTAAGAAACAAACACCTAGGTACATACAGTACACTTCACTTCAGCAGTTTACCAACCCTGGTTGACAATTAAATGAGCTCAATTTAGGAGACTAGATTGAGACCAAACATTTTGGCGCCGTTGCCGGGAAGTGAAAACTAGGTAACCTTTGTTTCTTAGCATCCAAAAAAAATTTTATGCGTAGGGAGAGAGATTCAAGGGGAAGATTTATAAGCAGCAGAGGCAGAAGTTTGATTTCTAGAACACCACTTGTTTCATCTAGATCCAGAGCTAGTACACCTTCAACCCAAACCCATCTTCCATCCTTTACTGATCCTGGACTTCTAGAAGACCTGAAATTAGATATCCCGTTAGAGAAACCTTCCACTTCATCCACTAAACTTGCCATAGAAGAAGATATAAAGACTCCTGGTAGGGACATAAATCTTTCCACTTCCACAGGAGAGTCAACCTTGGCAGAAAAAGGAGGAGGAGGAGTTTTTAATGGAGAACACACACTATTTTGAGGTAGAGGTAGAGGTAGAGGAGAAGGAGGTAGAGGTGCAGATGGAGGAAGAGGTAGAATAGGAAGCTCTTTTGGGTTCCCTATAATTGATGAAGAAACCAATACAACCATGAAAAATATTTCACCCTCTGTCCTTCCAAACTTCTATGCACTTAAAACTGAAGATCCTGAAACCTTCTTATTCAAATTCAAAGTGCTGTGTAGAACTTATGACTACTTACAAGATGCTCAAAAACTGAAATTATTTCCTTCAACTTTGAAGGGAGCAGCATTGAAGTGGTTTATGAGTCTGTTCAGCAGTTCTATTAGAACATGGGAAGACATGAAACAAGCATTTCTAGAGAGATATTTGGATTATTGTATGTCGGTTAATCATAAGGAAGAAGTGTTCAAGATGTTACAAAAAGAAGATGAAAATTTGGAAGATTTGTTGGAGAGATTTAATTACAATATCAAAAGAGCAAAAATGGAAAACCTAGATCAAGACACCTTAAAAGCTCTTTTGTTGAAAACAATTAGGGATGAATGGTTGGATATCCTTAACATAATGGGAAAATGGGATATATCACAACCCACATTACCTGAAATATCTAAGTTATGTATCAACCTTTCAAGAGGGAAATCTAAAACTGTCAAAGGTCCAAGAGATCCTGCTCTTGCAAGGGCAAGTAAGTCTGCTTCTGGGACAGTAAGTAGATCAGAAATAGGTCACATTCTTGATGATTTTAAATCTAACATCTTAGGGAGTCTTAGTGAACAAATAGACACCCTCAAGATACAAAACAAGAAAAAGGCTGAATCTGATGCCTTGGCAATCTTTTGTCCCAAATGTAGAAAGGAACATGCCTTGAGAGAGTGTCCTTTGGATGTAAAAGTTGTAGAAACCTGTGTCATTTGTTCTGAAAAACATGAGACCAAGAATTGTCCTTCTCTTCCGGGTCTCAAAGCTATCTTTCAGGAGGAAACTCCTACAGATTCCACAGAGTCTCTCAATTTTGTATCTAGAAGGCCTTGGCAGGGACCTCAAACACAAGGATTCCATGATCAAATGTATAATCAACCTCCAACTTGGAATTCTTGGCAGCAACCTTGGCCCCAATTTCAAAATCAATCTCAGTCCTGGGCACAAGGAACACAAAGTCCCTATGGAAGATACTCTCCATACTATCAGTATCCACCATCGTATCCACCATACCCACATTTTTATCCTCAAAATCCTCAACAAAATTTTCCTCAAAATCTTCAACAAAATTTTCAAAAAAATCCTCAACAACATCATCAGAACCAACCACATCAAAATCAACCACTTTCATTACCATTCCCTCAAAAATCAAATCAATTGCCAGCTCAACCCATACCAAACCCCAATAATAAGAACCCTCAGAATACATACATGATAGAAGGCCAACAGTTTCCAACTTATTTAATTACTCCTCTAGACCTTAGTGATGTTCAACTTAGGTCTGGCAGGATACTTGAAAAGAGGAAACCTTCTGTGATCATACAAGAACAAGATAATTATGAGGAAGACTCTCTACGGGTGAATAAAAGTCTTGAGGAAGACACATCCTTTCAAGACCCAAACACTGAAAAATTAAAGCAAAAAGATCCAATAAATTCAACTCCTGTATTAGAGCAACCATCTACATCTACTTCTATACCTCCCTTTCCGGAAAGATTACAAATTGATAGAGGTGTAGAAAAACAAATCATGGTGCCTAATTATGATTTCTTAGATGAATTGAGAAATGTTTGCATTAAAATTCCATTATTGCAAGCCATCAAGGAAATCCCAATTTTAGCAAAAACAATAAAGGAGTTGAGTATGAAGACAACAAGAAAAAGAATAAGAGAAACCAAGAAAATTCAACTGGTAGGACAAATAGCAGACATTATGATGGGAAAGATTGCTATTCCAAAGTATCTTGACCCAAGAAATCCAGTTGTCAAAATTCACATCAATGGAATTGAAATTCAAAACACACTCATTGATTTAGGAGCAGCAATAAATATCGTGAGTAGACAAATCATGGACAAACTAAAACTTCCTAATCTTCTCTTTACACCCACACTATTACAATTAGCAGATAGATCTGTGATCAAACCAGATGGGGTAATAGAAGACATTCTAGTGTCCCTAGATTCTTGGGAATACCCTATGGATTTCATGATCCTAACTCTTAAGAATAATCTAGGAGGCCATCCTGTTATATTAGGAAGACCTTGGTTGGCTACAGCTGATGCTTTTATTAGTTGTAGGTCCGGTGATATGTATATTTCTGATGGTAGTTCAACTAAGAAATTCACTTTATATCCTCCAGCTAGGACAATTACAGATCTACATGACACTCAATGGATAGAGGATGAAGAAGATTTACAACCACTCTTCACAATTTCAAAAATTAGTGAAGATAATCAAATTCTGAATACTCTAGAAAACTTTGAATCCTCTCCAGAACACAAACATGAATCATTTCAGGAGCGATCCAATATTGATTTTTTGTCATCTAGGAAGATGTCTGTTCATTCTATGGACAAATTTGGCAGCTCTAAAAGTGAGATTTTTCCAGGCAAAACTTTGAACATAAACAAGAACCTAGAAAAATCTCAACAAGAAGAGTTAATCAAAGTATTACAGAGACATTCTTCTGCATATGCATGGGAGTACACTGACATGAAAGGGATAAGCCCCAAGACTTGTACTCATCACATCTATATAGAGGAAGCTTTCAAACCAATCAGACAGCCTCAAAGACGGATGAATCCAAATCTTAGGGAAATTGTTAAAGAAGAATTGCAAAAATTGTTAAATGACAATTTTATCTATCCTATTTCAGATAGTCAGTGGGTTTCTCCTTTGGTAATTGTACCAAATAAAAAAGGAAAATGGAGGGTGTGTGTTGACTACCGAGAACTAAATAAATCTACTCCTAAAGACCATTTTCCCTTACCTTTCATAGATCAAGTATTAGATACATTAGCTGGCAAAAAGTACTTCTCATTCCTAGATAGGCTTAGTGGTTACAATCAAATCCAAGTAGCACTTGAAGACCAAGACAAAACCACATTCACCTGTCCTTGGGGTACCTATGCTTACCAAGTATTGCCATTTGGATTATGCAATGCACCTGCAACATTCCAAAGGGCAGTATTAGGAATTTTTTCGGATCTAATACATGACTGTGTAGAGGTGTACATGGATGATTTCACAGTTTATGGGGACACATTTGAAGAGGCTTTAGAAAACTTGGAAAAAGTATTAAAAAGATGTCAAGAAGAAAACCTTTCACTTAGTCATGAAAAATGTTTTATGATGTTTACTGAAGGTATTGTTTTAGGGCACCACATTTCAGGGGATGGGATTAGAGTTGATGAGTCAAAGGTTGAAGTCATCTCTAACCTATCTATTCCAAATTGTCAAAGAGATGTTAGAAGTTTTCTAGGATTTACAAGATATTATCGGAGATTTATAGAAAACTTCACCAAAATAGCATCTCCACTCTTCAAATTACTCACCAAAGCTTGTGAATTCAAATGGAATTCTGATTTCCAGTTAGCTTTTGAAACCCTGAAAACCAAAATTTCTGAAGCACCTATATTAAGGGGACCTAACTGGAAGTTACCTTTTCATATCTCGACAGATGCTTCCGATACAGCTCTAGGAGCAGTATTGGGACAAAAAGATTTAATTCCCTATGCCATCTATTATATCAGTAAAAATTTGACTCCTGCAGAGTTAAACTATACTGTAACTGAAAATGAGTTTTTAGTTGTTGTTCATGCCATAAACAAATTTATACACTATATAACAGGCTATGAAACTTTTATTCACACTGATCATTCTGCAATTAGATACCTAATGAACAAATCAATCACTAATGGCAGAGTTATAAGATGGTTATTGCTCTTACAAGAATTCAACATTACTATTCTAGATAGGCTTGGAAAACAAAACACAGTAGCTGATTTCCTATCTAGACTCCAAAATATCAAAGATGACACTCCGGTTGAAGATCAATTTCCTGATGAATATCTTTTTGCAATCTCTACTCAAACTCCATGGTTTGCCGATATTGCTAATTATTTAGTTTCAGGAAAATTTCCTTCAATTATGAATGCAAGGGATAAAAGAAAAATCATTTGTGATAGTGCAAAATATTCATGGGTTGCTAATGAGTTGTACAAGACAGGTCCAGATTTGATCATTAGAAGGTGTGTTCGTGAAGATGAGATGCCGGAGATTCTCAAGGCATGTCATGATGAACCTTGTGGCGGACACTTTGCAGATAAAAGGACAGCCTATAAGATCCTTAATTTAGGATATTATTGGCCATCCTTGTTTAAAGATGCTAAAGAGTATGTCAAAAGGTGTGAAAGTTGCCAAAGGGTAGGGAAACCTTCTCCTTCAGGTGAGATGCCATTACAACCTCAGGTACATATTGAACCTTTTGAAAAATGGGCTTTGGATTTTGTAGGACCTATTAGTCCTCCATCAAGACAAAAGAAATATATATTAGTTTGCACTGATTATGTTACTAAGTGGGTAGAATCTAAACCATTACTTGTTGCTAATGAATCATCTGTAGTTAATTTTCTTTTTGAGGATATTTTTACTCGTTTTGGTGTCCCAAGGGAAATTGTTACAGATCAAGGAGCTCAATTTACATCAAGGCTAGTGGAGCAAATGATGGAGAAGTACAAAATCAGACATAGAAAATCTACTCCTTATCACCCACAAGCAAATGGTCAAGTGGAATCTACTAATAAGGTCATTGAAGGAATCCTAACAAAGACTGTTCATTTACATAGAAGAGATTGGGTAGATAGGCTTCCTGAAGCCTTGTAGGCCTATAGAACTACATGGAGAAACACAACAGGCCATACTCCTTATGAACTTGTTTATGGAAAGCAAGTTTTGTTTCCCATAGAGTTCCAGATTCAAACTTTCAAAATGGCAGTTCAACTAGGACTTGATTTAACGGAGGCACAAAAGCATAGACTGGAGCAAATTAATGAATTGGATGAGATCAGACAAGATGCAGTTCAGAAAACAAGTCTAGTCCAACAGCAAAGGGCTAGATGGCATGACAAGTACATCAAAGAGAAGAAATCCAAAGAGGGTGACTGGGCTCTCTTGTTTGATTCAAAATTCAAGGATTTTCAAGGTAAATTTCAGACACATTGGCTTGGGCCATATGAAATTGTTGAAATTTTTGATAATGGGGCAGTAAAAATCAGAACTATAGATGAAGAAGAGGTCACTTTTTTTGTGAATGGTCATAGATTGAAGCTGTATCACAAACCACTCTCAAGAGAAGAATTTGTCAAGAAGTTCCAAGAAAGTAGTGATGTGAAGTTAATGAAGAAGAATTTTTCTTCTTCATCAACTTGATTAAATTTTCTGAAGTATTTCTCTTTTGAAAAAAAATAAAATAATAAAAAAGAAAATAAAATAAAATAAAATAAAATAAAATAAAAAATAAAAAATAAAGGTATAAACATGAAAACCAATCATTGATTGGCATGTTTATACAGAAAAGATAGGGTGAAAATCAGAGTCTCTCTGACACTCTAACTTTTCCCATTTTGTTTTTACAAGCAGCTGTTACAAAATCATAAGTTCAGATACATAGTGCTTATGATCCATCTCATTTCATTTCACTTCATTCACTTATCCATCCATATTCCATTTCATTCATTCATTCATACTCTACTTTATTCCATATTTCATTCATCTCATTACATACTCCATCCATCTCATTTTCATGTCAAAATTTAAAGTTTGATGTCTTGCTGTAAATGAATAAAACATGTCATGGATTGCAGGGCAGTTCTTATGTTCTTCCACTCCATTTCATAAACTGAATCCATTTCATTTCATCATCCACTTCATACATATCATAACACATCATCCATCTTCATTCATATCATATAAAATTTCACCTATATTCCAAAAACACTCCATTCCATGATTAAAATACTCTACAGGTACATTCTGTAGCTCAACAGACATTCTGCAGCTGAACAACCTTTCTGCAACCAGACAGTCATTCCGCAGCTACAAATCTTGAAGGCACCAACCAGCAGACATTAGAATTGCAAAAAAATGATCCAGAATATCCATGAATAAGAAACATCAAGAAGAATTATGAAGACTCTTCAAAAGGTGAACAAAGAAGACAAAGACTACAAAAATCAAATGAAAAGCAGAGGTAACAAGTTTAGATTATAATGGCATTTCATAAAGTTTAGCATAGTTTTAGTTATGAATTGTTCGAAAAGGTTGTTTTAATTATTTTTATTGATCATGACCAATAAACCCTCCACAAACTTTGGATTAAATATCTCATTTCAAATTCCATACCCGACATCATTTAAGCGGTTCAAATGGTCGAAGTGTTTGAATTCTTCATGTCACCCAACAAAATCATTCAATGATGATTTTCTTTTCCGTTGTAAAAATCTCCGCCGTCTTTTCAAACATTAATTCTTTTCCTCCACCTCACTCCATTACCTCATTTTGTAACTACCTCCATCACTCCATTCTGTAGCCGGCACTTCATTCCGCAAACAGAGATATCCTTACCACCGAGAGCAGAGCAAAAGGGTATATCAGTTTGAATATCAAAGCACTATCACCGTGGGCAGAGATTGAGCATTATCACTGTAAACGTAGAGGTATAACAGTGAAGAATTTGAAGCCATTTGTTACCGAGAGACAGAGGTATAACAGTGTGAGAATTTGAAGCCATTTGCCACCGAGAGACAGAGGTATAGCAGTGTGGGAATTTGAAGCCATTTGTCACTATCAACCAGAGGCATATCAACTCAAAGTTTGAAGCTGTTTTCATTGTCAACCAGAGGCATATCAGTTCGAAGTTTGAAGCTGTTTTCATTGTCAACCAGAGGCATATCAGTCCGAAGTTTGAAGCTGTTGTCACTATCAATCAGAGGTATATCATTCCGAAGTTTTAAGCCATTTTCATTAAGAACTTAAAGCCATTTCAATTCAAAGGTGAAAGTTATTGTTTTAGAGGGTAGAAAGAGTATTAATCTGAACATTGAAGAAGAAATTATGGGTTTCATTGAAAGAACTGAACCAGTGGGTACAAAATACCTAGAAGGCTACCCTCAATGTAAAGAAATGTTGCAAAAGATAGGATGGCTACAATTTTTGGAGAAATTTAATGGCTTCCACAAAGAAGTCACTAAAACATTTGCAAGATCATTTCAAGGAGCTGAAGTTGAAGTGGGAGATGTTAAATTCACAGTCAATGAAGTTTTCATTGCAGAAGCTACGGGATTTCTTAGAAATGGAGAGAGATGGTTCAAAAACAGAGAATTCCATCATGAATTGTGGAAGCAAATTCTAAAATCACCAAGTATGGATGTCACTGTGTTTAAGAAAGGAATTCCAAGTTCTGCATAAATGAAGAAACATACTACTTATTCTGCAAAAATTCATTACATGTGAGGGTAGATATGGCACATTTTATGTTTACCACATTAGACTGATAATGCATTTTCTGGGGGAAGACTTAAACCTACCCTACTTCTTGCTTCAAAGTTTGAAAAAGATGGCTTCCTGTGTTCAAAGAAGGGTTCAATTTTTATAGACAACTCTATACCATCATGGCTTGGTGAAAATTTTAATTGAACACCATTTAGCCAAAACAAATGATACATGGGACAATTTCTTGATAAGAAATCATTTTGAAGAGCCAAAAGAACCCTCACCTAAACAATAGCCTACAAGGAGAAGTATAAAATGGAGAGCTCCACAAATTGAAATTGACGAAACAGTCCAAGAAAGTAGTGAGGAAATCATCTCAGAGAAGTTGACTCAAATAAGGAGACAACTTAAGAAAGAGAAGGTAATCAGGAAATCTGCCACAGAGAGAGGAGAGGGATCTTCTCATCCAAGAAGAAGCCATAGACTAAAGGGGAAACTAAGGAAAACTCAAATCAAACAAACAGGGGTGATTAATATAGAGGATGAAGAAACATCTATTGAAGAAGATGTTGAAGAGGATTTTAATGAAGGAACCCCTGAAATTGACCCTGCTCAGCAAGAAGTTTATGATTATGTTGAAACTTTGGAAAGGAAAGCTTCAGAGAGCAGACAGAGAACCCCTAGTCCTCCACTGTCCGAAATAGATGTGTTAAGAAGGGATAGGTACGAGCTGGAGATACTTAATAGACACATTAAAAATGAGAATGAAATTTTGAAGGAACAAGTCAAGCTCAAAACCGATATGAACTCAAACTTATCCCTACATATAGACAAAGTGGAAAAGGCCAATGACAAGTTGAAGAAGAGGAACAAGAAGCTAATCAGGGCACTTACCAACCTAAGGTTCAAACTTGTCATCAGAAAACCCAGAAGATCTTTAGCTTCCAGGCAAAGGAGAAGGAGAGGATTAGATGTTCTTGCAGAAGCCTCAGAGTTTATAGGATAATTTGCATGAGGACATGCAAGAAGACAGCAGTGGGGGTATGTTGAGCCTCAAAATTGTGCTTCCTTTCATCTTACTTTACCTCATTTTCCTTTGTCCATTGATATCCTAGACCCAATTGATCAATGAATTTAGTTTAAATTACTTTTAGAATGATTTACATGACTAACTTGCTAAGTTTTGTGATTTTTTCCATTGTAATGCATTTTGACCGGAACTAGCTACAGAATGAAGACATTCCATAGCTAATCAGAAATTCCACAGCTGTCTTCACATTTGGGTATGTTCCAGGTGGCCTCTCAAGAAAAACCGCATATGGGCATATTCCACGTCATGTCTACATTTTTCGTTGCTCACCATGAAGGAAGAAACGAATTCTGGATATGGTTTTGGTACGTGGGAACACATTTAGGAAGGCAGACTTCTATTAGGACTGTCTCAGTCCAGATGTCCTTTTTCTTTTTACGTTGCCACTTCAAGAGTCCTAATGTGATTTCGATAAGGAAAGACAATGATCCTGGAATTGTTGCAAGTCTTGTTATGTACATTTGTTATATAAACACTTGGGAAACCGAGAGCTAGGCTAGATTTTGTTCTAGATTTTGCTTAGATTCTGTGCTACATTTCTGAAAATGCAGATTTCTCTGTTCAAGTTATTTCTCTTTTAATGAAGCAGACAGTGTTGTTTTGAAAGCGTTGATTTTATTTGGAGTTAGATTCCGTCTGGTGGTAGAGGGCCCCTGCCCCCTGTACGGATTTATTTGCGTAATTTAGATAAGTATTCTAGCTGCCTTTACGTTTTTGAAGTTGAATTCGTAGTTGTTTTCATTAGCTACTATAGTTATACTCATTCTAAAAACTCTTCCAAAAGAAGAAGCTCTTCCAAAAGATTATGAAAATGAATGGGAAATGGCTATAGTATTGTAGGATTTAATTGTAATCTCTTTTGTTCACCATCACAATTATACTTATGCTAAATACTCTTCCACAAGAAGAAACTCTTCCAAGAAATCCTTATAATGTTTTAAGCATGATTGTGATCCTGAACGCTTCATTTGTGTGTTTTCACTAAGTACCATAGCTATCCTTGCTCTTAAACGCTTGTCCAAAATATCATAATGATGAGTGGGAGATAGCCATGATATCTTAGTTTTTAATTGCTTTCAGTATTTATGTTTGCATTTGCACTAAATTACACAGTCAGGATTTTTCTAAGAAACTCTTCCAAAATACCAATAATGATGGACAAACAGACTGTATAATTCCATAGAATAATGCATGATAGCATAGTTAGGATACTCCGGAGTTTAATTGCACTTAAATCATGTTCAGTTGTTTTGTTTTAAGTTTGATAATAACTTGTAGTTTAACATTGTTTTAGACTAGTGACATCTTAAGTACAGTTTTAGCTTCACTCATTTCATTGGCACTCCACATTCAGTTGTCATTCACTGCATATTAGATTACTTCAGTTTTAAACTTAACAAAACAACCTTCATTATTTACAAACCTCTTCTTGTTCTAAAATCCATAATTGATTCATAACCATATGAACAGAAGACAATATCATTTTAAGGCTTGAAGTACTTCTACAACTTCCTGATCATCTTACAAACAAACATTTCCTCAAAAGACTATTTTAAAAATCTCTAACCTTTGAGTGAAGTGTAGTGTTATCAAACTAATTGGCAGAATAGAGTTAGGAACTAGCCTTAGAGTAAAATACCTTATGATGGTATCAATGTTTTACTCCAATTATGCTTCAACAAATCTCTAATCAATGACAAAATGTTGCATCATTATAAGTTAGTTGTTTAACTGTTTAGATAGGAGGATTTGCATACTTAATTGACCATGTCTCAAGCTCTTTCTCAAAACACCTTTGGTGAAAGCATTTGACAAGTTGAGCTTATGTTTTGAATCATTTGTTTAAAATTCATTATCAAGATTTGTGTCTGCTTAGTCATAGTTTAGATTTGATTATGTTTCAGTATTGCATTTGCATTTGTCATTTGTCATCAACCAATTAGGCTTCTCTCTGTTTTTAATCATTAGCTCCTTTCCATTAGCTTTCTAGTCATTTTCCTTGTGAACATAAAACTACCAAAAGACCAAAAACATCATAAATCATCACAAAAGACCAAAAAAATCATAAAACACTACACACAACGCATTAAGAAACAAACACCTAGGTACATACAGTACACTTCACTTCAGCAGTTTACCAACCCTGGTTGACAATTAAATGAGCTCAATTTAGGAGACTAGATTGAGACCAAACAACCTGTATAAGCCCGGAGCTGACGAAGTACTATGAAGATACGTCTTAGAACAGGAGGGACATGCCATCTTAGTAGAAGCCAACAAAGGCATAGTAGGAGGTCACTATGCAAAAAGGGAAACGAAACTGAAGATCTTGAGAGCAGGGCTATGGTGGCCCACTCTGCATCGCGACTCTCATGACTATTGTAAAGCTTGTGACACTTTCCAAAGAACCAAAATACCATCGCGCATAGATGAAATTAATCTACAGCCGTAGATGGCCCTATAAGCATTCAAAAATGAGCTAGACTTTGTTGGACCCATCAACCAACCAGGAAAGAAGACAGGTGCATGCTACATCATCACTGCGATTGACTACATGACTCGATGGGCTGAAGCACAAGCTATGAAGGATTTCACTGTAGATACCACTCCACACTTTATTTTTGAACATATTCTGAATAGGTTTGGCTACCTGAAGATCCTGATGAGCAATAGAGGTACACATTTTTCTAATGAAACCATAGAGGCTTTGACTGAAGAGTTTCGGATCCAGCACGCAAAAATCACCCAGTATCATCCATAGGCGAATGGTGTTGTAGAAGCCTTCAATAAAATATTGGAGTAGGCATTGAATAAGGTCTGCAACACAGATCACGATGACTAGGAAGTGCGCGTCCCGTCAATCCTTTGGGCCTATTGCACCACATGCAAGAAACTAACAGGAAAGACACTGTTCGGGATGGTCTATGGAAAGGAATCCATCATGCCCATAGAGTATGTTGTTCCTATTCTGCATATCGCAACCTTTAATAATATGGCAGAGCCAGATATCATGGAAGATAATTTAGCGTAGCTTGTGGCATTGGAGGAATATTGATTAATTTTTAATTTCCATCAGCAAGTTCAGAAGGCCTGGGAAAAAGCATGGCATGATAGACATATCTGGTAAAAGATGTTTTTGGAGGAAGAGTTAGTCCTCTCTATGACAGCCAGTTTGTGAAGCACCCAGGGAATTTCTGCCAGCATTGGCTAGGCCCCTATGTGGTAAAATAAATCACTAATGGTGGAGCTATCTAGTTAGCTACCCTGCGAGGAGATATGGTACTAGGATACGTCAATGGTAGCCAACTCAAACCATACCAGATCAAATGACTATATGGTCGGAGTATCTGTATGGGGAAAAATACGCGAAGGGGTTGGTCACATGTTTGGAAGCCTGGGGAAGTGTGCTAGGAATGCAAGGGTGCGCTCGGAGTGCATGACGTATGCTGGGAGTGCAGGGGTGCGCTGGGCTGTAATATTCCAAAAATTTAGCCTTCAAGCTAAATGCAATATTATAGTTGTTTTATCACTAGGCAGGTGAATAAGTGGGTGAGGAGGCCCATAAGTCCCTTGAGCAGCAATAAAAACACTTTAAGTGTGAAAGGAGACCTTTTTAGCAGCTAAATAAAGCTCCTCCATGTGTGAACAGGGTTTGGATCATGTTGATTCAGTCAACTTTGACCAAGTCAACGACGTTGTTAAGGAGTGGAGATTAATTAGAGAATAATGCAGTTTTAGAGGGAGGTGAACCTCATGAAGGAAAATACCTAATTGAGTGGGGCCAAGGACATGCAAGCTCACATTATACATAAGGAAGAGGATGGTAGCTATTTGAGATCATTTTTTGGAGATTATTATTTGATATTGGTTTGCTTAGGCTATTGCTTCCTCTTGATGTTTAGCAGGGTTGTTATGCTGTTTAGCACTGGCTGTTTCCGAGAAGGAATCCCACCTCTTCCCTTGAGAGGAATATTGGGAGAGTTTTTCACTATATTTCTACACATATAGGCTTGAGGCCAAGCATCAATATTCAGCTACAATGTGATTTCTGCAGAGAAAAGTGTTGTGCTACAAGGTGTTGCAGTGGAGGATTGATAACACCACTTTCCGGTCTGTTTCTCAGTAGAGGGAGCTTTCTTTCTCTTGAAAGATCATCTAGGAGTATTTTTGGGCTCATTTCACATCTTGGCACTTCGCCAAAGAATTCCTCATCACCTACAGTGAATTCCCTTGCAGGAACTACGTCATTTTTTATAGAGTTGCAACAGCAGGGTTTAAGCCCTTCTTTTTGAGCTAGTTTCTTAGGGAAAGGGCCAACCCTTCTCCCAAAAAGCTAGAAGAAGGGATTCTCATCCATATATTGTATTATTCAGCCACATGTGTGTAATTTTTTAGGAATACTGCGTTATTTCAGAGCTGAATATTCATATCTGCTCTTTGTACTCAAGCTTTCAAGAAACCCTTGTCAGGTTATCTTTATAATGTATTAAGGAGGCCAGATCTCTATTTTCTTAGCATATTTTTCAATTAAGTTCTAGATCCATGATTTTATATCATAATTTTGTAGAAACCCTCATAGAATAATGCTATATTATGCTTCAGAAATTATGCATAGCTTAAGTCATGGGGTTTGGGCATTTTTAAGCCCATTTGAGGCCGGAGATCTATTTAACTTAGTAAAAGGTATTTTTTTCTCATTCAATTTTATATGTGAAGACCTTAATACATATTCTAAGGGAACCAAGAATTATTTCTTCCTGTTAAAACAAAAATCTCTGGGAATAACGTTTTTAGGGTCTAAATGCTGCATTTTTCCCACTTCGGATGATGTAAAGGAGCTCCTTGTTGCTATTGTTACATTCATTTGATGGATATGTGTTTCTAAACACATTTTATGAGTTAATTTCTCCCTAAAATTCCAGTATTGTGCTTATGCATTGCTGCATTCCCATTTTTGGATATTATAATGGTATTAGAGCATAATCTTGGCTCAACTTATGGATCTCAGCCATTATGCTATCAAGAGAAGAAGGAGAAGAGAAAATGTACAGAAAAGAGAAGACTTAATTATTTGGAGGAAAGAAGGAGGAGAGGCTCTCAAATATTCTTCCTAAATCTATGTAGAGCATTAAAGAAGATCTCAAGAAAATGAGAAGGGAGATGGAATCTCCAGATGAGTTTGGATCTAGAGCCAAATCTAGATTTGCACATGATAGGTGTGAGCATGCAGCTACAACCTATTATGCACTGCGCAGTTAAATGTCCAGATCTATCATGAGAGAGATGTAAGAAGGAGGAATGCCTAGGAGGGAAAATCTTAGCAATTTTATGCAAGAACATGAGTCTCAAACTGCGAAGTTTAGAGATCATAACACTTTCCAACAGTTTTGCAAGATCAAAGTAGAGAGGAGCAGGCAACACGACATGGATATATTTTCTCTATCTATTTTTTATGGATCACCAACATGTTCATCCAAAGCTTAGGTAGAGGAGCTACATACTTATTTGCAGTAGCACCAAGTTTATGAATATGAAGCCATTAGAGCTGTAGCGCTGCACTTTGAAGGTAAGGCATATGCTTGGTGGATATTTGAGTCATTTTCATTAAAAAATGCCAATATTTCTTCTCATGAAAAGTTCACCAAGATATTAGTGGAGAGGTTTGATGGAAAACATTCTAAAAATTTCTTGGAAAAACCAAACAAACCAAGACAAACAAAACTTTTGCATGAGTTGGAAGGGCCTATAAACTCAAATCCAATTCAAAAAACTGTTGAAGAGGCTCACATCTTGTGTAACACCTTGTTAGAGGCAATAACTATATCTCATACTCTTGAGGGCATGGAGATATTATTTCCAAAATAAGATCCTCTTATTGAGCAAAGTACTCCCTTTAATATTGAAGAGGAAGAGAAGGATGGGGGCAACAACGCTGTCACATCTAGAGTATATATAGTCCCTCATGCAAAGGAAGGGGGAGCACATGCTCCAATAGGAGGAATGCTTTTATCATTGCAAGAAATTCCCTAGGATCTCACATATGGAGGACAAAGAAAAATCAAAGAGCAGCATGATTGTGAGAAATTGCAGGTGAAAGGAGAATGTAGGGAGGAAGGTTAACATAATTTGATGAGGAGAAAACACTCCTATCTATTTCAGAGAGTTGGTAAAAATAAGAATCAAACTGATTTACACTATGAGGGCAAGGGAAAAGTTGCACAACAATATGTACAATCTACTCTTAACATTGATGTCTCATTACATGGGGGAATTCCACCTGGGAGGCCACCAAATCTGGATTTGGTAAGAGACATCTTGCCATATGGTTCACCCCTCTTAGATTCCAGAGAGGTGAAGACTTCAGAGGAGTCTAGTATAGCGCAAAGAGTTTGGGATACACTCAAGGAGGGGGGAGACATTCTCTCATTTTCAACACCACCCACTCTCACTACAAATACTACGCTAACAAACGTTGCTGCAGTGATGGAGGATGGAAGCTTCATGGTGCAAGGGAGCTGCTCCATGGATTTGGAGAAATAGAGGGTAATTCCTTTGAGGAAGAAATCCTCCATACATTGTAGTAGATGGAGGCCACTCATGCTTACTATCAGTATGAATCTTTATTCGAGGTGTACGAAAAAAAACCACTTTAGCTGCACATAACAAATAGCCCTAACAACAGAAATGACTGCTAATATATTCAGATCTGCAGTTAGATGATCAAGACAAATGCTGCAAAAATCTAGATCTATGCATTAGAAGACATTAAACAACAGAAAAATAAGATTTACTCCATAGATCCAATAGACAAGACAAGAATATATCCAATGAAATTTTTATTAATGGTACCTGGGAGGAAAACACAAGAGGGTTTTAAGGCAACAAAAGCTAACAAATGAATGGGAAAACCCTTCTATTTATAACAAAATATTGAGTTAGTCAAGATATTGGTGTATAATTAAAATATTATAAACCAAATCAAGATCCAACTTTTATGGAATATTTTATTATATTTGTTGGAGGGAAAAGGAATTTGACTTGAGTCAAATCCCCTTACTTGTAAATAATAAATAAATAAATGATTTATTTATCATTTTAAGGATGTGATTAGGTAATAATAAATAAACAAATGATTTATCATTTTAAGGATGTGATTAGGTAATAATAAATAAATAAATGATTTATTTATCATTTTAAGGATATGGTTGAGTAATAATCAAATAAATAATGATTTATTTAATTATTTATGGGTGATTTAGTTATATTTAACAAAGAATATTATTTAATAAGGTTTAAATAACTAATATTTATGAAATAATAAGATAAATAATGATTTATTTAATTAATTTCCTTGTTTTGGGTTAAATATAACTAGGAATATTAATCAAAATGATGTTTAATTAATTATTCTATGAGGAAAAATGAACAAATATAGGTTTGTTTAATATTTCCTCATGTGGTTTCCTATTTAGACCATAAATAACTTAATAAAGGTGGTTTACTAAGTCATTTTTCATAGTGAATGTGATTTTACTAGGGGTAAAATCAGTCTTACTAGGTGTACTTGGGTCCATCTAATAACAATGGATTAGATGACCAAAAAATGGTGTAGCAGTTTCCCCACTTCTTGCGAGCCTTAGGAGCTAATTGTATGACCGAAGTACGTCGTAAGAACTCAATCACTAGACAACAAAGGGGAAGTCAAAGAGAGAGGAGTGTAAGGTAGACCAAAGTGATAAAAGAACTAGACCTTGAGGAGGAAACTTGCAGGTGCGACAAGTCTATTTGATGAGTAAGTACCTACTATAGGCAGCGGGGGAGGCATACCTATGCCAGCCGAGGCAATAGTAAAAACAATAAGGTGCCTGGAAAACCACAAAACACAATAATAAAGCATATGTTGGCATAAACATGAGCTAGATAAATAACACGATAATGAATCCCACATACATATTGCACCTGGGATAACAGCCAGGGCTTGTACAATAATATATGAGTACATGAGATATAAATACAACCCAGATTCCCCTAAACACAAGAGATGGATCTGAAAATATGACTGATACATGCAAACAAAAAGGCCCTGCAAGTGGCTGAAGGCCGACATCATCAAATGTATGGAGCTGCATCGAAGGCTGAAATGAAGAGGTCATTTGAGTGTGTGGGGGGATACCTTTAGGGCCACCCCCTCATGAGGGCTGAGACATCTCACACACACCTGGGAATCATTGATGTTAGCTGCTGCATCACTGAACCATCGAGTATATGGATCTCGATCATGCTGAAAAGAGTTGGAGCTGAGAAATAATCAAGTCAAAGGGAAAGAAGGAGTCCTTTTGCCTGATCCGAGGCATCGAACAAGAGTGGAAGCTGGAACCAAGGTACACTGCCCTCTAGACCTATCTTCTGGAATGAATGAGCTAATGTCAATAGAAGGAGATCCACCATAGGTGAGGCAATAAGGGAACCTCAACTAAGGCACAACAGAAAATGGTAGAGTGACTGACAGACTGACACCAATGATGATGATGAAATGGGGGAGACTGAGTAGTGAATGGACGACTTCCCCTGTTAGAGCATAAATGGCATGGATGACCTGGTAGCGACTACTGCAATATTAATAGGGGACAGTGGAACTGGAGGTCATAATGTGCAACAAGAGAGAGGGACCAAGCAATGAAGGATGAAGGACTATAGCGGGATAGACTCCATGAAAGCTATGATGACTCAACTCAGATGCTCTAAACAAGGGTGAATCGATGGTGCTGCCACACATAAAAGGGGTCCAATGGGGACCCTAAAAGCATGAGCACCAGATGGTAGCCCATGACGAAAGTCTACACGAGCATGGAAAAGTATGGAGGCAACATGATGGCCCCAGTACGAGTGTTGCAAGTGAAGAAATTTGGTTTTGAGGAAGGGTGAAGTGATGCTTCTTGGACAAAATGTGTCCTGGTGAAGTATCGAATCACAAAAAGCTAATAGACACCCCTTTGAGGACTTGGTGAAATCATTCCAATGGTATAGACGATTTGTCAAACTAAGCAATGGTTTGACCACAGCAAGTGCAAGAAAAATCAGGAGTTTTCTTTTAATAAGGAATTTTCAAATTCACTCATTTGCAGGTGCAGTTGTGGTGAATTTTGCGAGGAGAGGAGGCCCTAAATCTTGTGGTGATAGGAGTAGACAAACTAACCATTGGAATTTGAGATCTATTAGTTTTACGTAAGATTCCTAATCCTACTCTTTCATTTCATTGGGTTGAAAGTTCAGTTTAGGTACCTGAAGCTCATGAATATGTCAGGTCGCACTTTTTGGGATCTGTTCTGCATCCTGGGTAGCAGGTACTTGGAAAAAAACTGCAACCTGTCCAGGAAATGACCTGGAAAGTGTGACTTGTCAGAGAAAGGGTGTTTCAGTGCTATTTTTTGGCTGAGATCCGGGGTTTTTTATGATTTAGGGGCATAGATGACCCCAGGCATGCTGTGGACATGCCAAAATGTATTTAGAAAAATGGGAATCTAAACACATTTTGATGATGTGGTGTGCCATTTGTTTTTGTTATGGGTATGCAATTTTGAGAAAGGGAATAGAAGATTACCAATCTCTTTTAGTATTACATATATGAATCAAATGGAATTTAAGGTTTTTGGGTTGGCATAAATGGTGTTATTATCCTAAAGAGATGATTTTGAGATAATGAATTGATGTTCTCCCAACAAACCCATAGTTTGGACAACCACAATGTCTATGAGACTGGGTTGTTGATGTAATATGAAGGAATGATGAGGGGTATCATTCCTAGAGTGCTCTGAAGTGATATGGGACTCCAAAGGTTTTTCAAAATGTGGAAGAATAATGGAACTAGATTTGACATGACTAGAGTCACTAGGAGAGTGGTGGAGAACTATTTCTCCTGGGCTCTCAAATATGGGTGCCCCCTTACCCAAACATTGGGTGTCAATCTAATGGCCACCAGGTGCATGTGGTTCGAATGCATGAGTTAGATGTAAGGGGGGAAAGGTAAAGGTATGAGTGGTGGCTACTTCCACAATGTCATCATCGTAATAGAAGATGGGGTGACTAATAGAAGTAAGACCACCTGATGCGGAAAAACTACCTTACTCCTCATTATGGGAGGGGAGGTTTGCATGCGTATCATCACAATGGGTGACATAAGAGTAAGCAGATAGAGGATCAACCGATGCTGAGACTAGGGAGGGTATTGAAGGGAGGTCAAGTGAAACCTTAGGGAAGGTCTCATCGGGGACTTCTGACTAAGGCCCCGTTATATCGAAATCATAAGGGGGAATGTCAATGAGAGCATCTGTGTCCTCTAGTGTTGCCGAAGCAAGATGCGAAAATAAGGAAGTGGTTGACCCATTGCGCTCAACCTTGAATTGGCGTAAATATTCTAAAGAAGAATGATACTCTTCGAGGCGAGGGCAAAGGTGATTGTAGTAGCCATGGAAATCACACAACACACAAGGGTGATTTTTGCGCAATGATTTGAGTTTCAGGATTGAATCGGGTATAGTGACATGTACCTCTGGGATATCAGATTATGGAAACGACTTATTGACCATGGAATTGAGGTGAGGCAACTCCGAACAAGCATGGGTGGCATGGCCGACGACATTGCACAAAGCACACTGGATGGTATGCTTTGTAGGCTGAGAAGGGGCAGGGTTTTTCGGGGTATCCTTGTCCTTTGATTCCCCCTTGCGAGCTTTTCCCTTCTTACTCGAAGTGGTCGCAATGGGAGGTGGTTCTTGTTGAGGTGAATGAGGCACTGTTGTAGTGGGAGAAGTCATAGGGACCAGTTGAACCGAGGTGAAAGCAGGATAAGGTTTGGGGTGACCAGGTAGGGTAGCAGCTGGAGGATCGAGGCACCAGATGGGAATCCCAAGGGTCAGGTCAGGAAGAGAGAGGGTGGCCATAACAGGTACCGTGTATACACTTGGTGGGGGAGCTAGGAACGATATTTGACCAAAGGGGTGATGACCAGGTGGGTCGGTTCCAAAATGGTTAAGGCCTGGAGGAAATGTTCCAGAAGGGTAAAGGGCGTCAAGAGTACCAACTAAAGATACAGGGCCAGGAGAAGAAGGTTTAGAAGGTTGATCATAGGACATCATGAAAATATGGTAATCAGGGGAACTAGATGGAAGAGTTTGAGTGGCCATCTGTCCTTCAGGTGGTTGGGTAGCCACAAATCCCTACAGAGGGAAAGGATCAGTAAGCACAGCCAGTTGACTAGGTGCAGGACTGGGAGGAATGGAAGGAATGGCTTGTTGTCCTCTCAATGTTTCTTGAGACTCCCATAGCTGTCGCATCTGTGGTAGAAGGGGACAATAATGTGTATAATGACCATAAACACCACAACAAAAATAAGGCTTGTTTGTACAAAGAGGCCTATCCTTCTTGGGTTGAGGGCCTTGTTGCTGGTTTGTAGTGTTAGGAGCATTACCTTGATTAGGTCCATTATTACTAGAGGTAGCTTGATTTTTATTTCCTTTCCTCTTCCTTTTTGAGGGAGGAGGATTAGTCATGCCCTGCTGTTCGTACACCTGCCCTAGAGGGGGTGGTGGTTACTATTGCGAGGGTTGAGAAGGAAAGGGAGGAGGAGGTGCTAATGATGGAGAAGCTGGAGCACCAAGCTATGAATACAGATAGTAAGGATGCTGGGTAGTAGTGTGGTAAAGAAGAGGCTGGGAAAAATGAGGAGGCATGTCGTATCCTCGATACGTGCTACCGGGAGGGGGAAAAGAGCTGGAGGTGCTGGCCCCGCGCTGAGAGAAACCATAGCCCATGGGAGGTTGAGCATACAGATTAAAGAGAGCTCCAACGATACCGTCAGTGGCATGAGATGCCCCCGTTGTATTGGAACCACTAGGTCTAGGAAGATCAGGTAGAATGGTATAAACATAACCCAACTGTGAGTAGATTACGTCATATTTTAACGCAATTTGGAGAGCAGATTCTTTGGTTTGAGGAAAGTGTGATGCGACGTCTTTCTCGATAGGTGGCAAGAGAGTCCTAAGGAACTAGTCCATGTATACATGGTCTTCGAAGGGAGGGGCTAGACATAGGCTCCTTCTTCTCCGCCATTCCTGAACATGGTAGAATAGGCGGGTCATAGATGATTGACGGAAGGAGGTCAAGAGCTCGGTCCCAGTTTCGTAACAAAGTGGGAGCTAGAAATAAGACAAAAATGCCAAGGCAAGAGTTGCAAAGGTGGTATGAGAGGAAGGGGCCTGATCAACATACCACTTAGAAGCTTCACAAGTAAGCATTCGTTGGAATAACCGAAGACGGACGGAGTCATCAGTAATTGAATTGGACGAACACCACATGTAGAAATATCTAACATGATTTGAAGGATCTTGTCCAGCAAGACCTTCAAAATTTGGGATGTCTGAACGGAGCTTTGTTGGCATAGTAGGCCAACTAGCGTGATGGTGTATAGGTTCATTTATCAACTGGTTGAAGTCGGGGAGGCTGAGGCCTGCCATGAAAGGGAGCAAGGGTGCAGCAAGGGTAGTGTCTGTTGGGGTCCCACTAGTGGTATTCCCGGCGAGAGGGCTAGGGTTACCCCTAGTATTAGGTCTTGCACCAGCCATGGTGAAGGTGAGACGGGGAGAGCCAAAGGTGGAAGGAGAAGGAGAACCCAAAGGACCAAAAGAAGAGTTAGAGTGCGGACTCGGTTGAAGACTAACTCGAATCCTATGCGGAGGAGTAAGTCTCCCTACCAGAAACTGAGGATGAAGGCCAAGAAGTCTTCGGGATGAACGCCTTAGTGGTGCAATGGTGACGACAAAAGCACAGCACAATGGAAAAAGAGACTGACAAGGGCAGGGAGGTGTAGGATCAAATGATTATAATGTCGAAACAAGGGCAGAGAGGTGTAGGATCAATTCATTTCAATGTTTTAGAGTATTTTCTTGGAAGTGTTAACCAAGACCTTTTTCACTTAGGGTGTGTGTGTAAAAGTGTGTAAATTTTAATTTTTAAACCCAGAAATTTGTAGAGAAAAGATAAAAATGTGTTGTAGAGTTGTGATTAAACCTGCAAATGACAATATATAGGCTTGCAAAATAGAAAATAAACAGCTAACAATGCAATAATATAAACCCAAGGAGGCGGGTCTCTCAATAATTATTCTATAGGTGAGAAAAAAACTAATTTAAACACACTAAAAAAGGCTAATAGATCTTGGGTTGAGAGGGACAGAGATCTAAAAGACATTCTGCTGGAAAGTGGTGCAGAAAACAACAATAAATCAAAGGAAAATTGCTATAAAAAGAGGTGGCGAAAGGCTATCTCTAGGAGGTAAGAGGAGTGCCCCCTAATGGAAAACCCAAACAAAGCTAAATGGGAAGATTTGGATGGATAACAAGCCGATCTGAAGTGGATCTGAAGATGAGGTATCAGATCTGAAAAAATGGTTGAAGACTGAAATTTCAGACAACCTGCAACAACAAACACTCTTCCACAAAAAGTGGAGGGTACTGAAGCCCTAGGGGGCTAGGTTCCCACTTAGTTGAGCGAAACAGAAAAAGTACAGGTCCAAAACGGGTGGAGATGGAGTTCAAAAAACCCTGAACAGAGGCTCAGCAAAACCTAGAAAACTTTCATAAAAATCCCTACAGAAATTCCAGGTCGTAGTTTTGGCCTGTTTCAGCATAGGTCACACTTTTTGGGCTGTAAAATGCACCCTGGAGGTCCAGGTCGCAGGGCTTGGGCAGAAAAGTGCAACCTGCACTTCTAGCACTCTCGGCAGCAAGTTTCAGAAAAATTTGTCATCTCAGCTGCGATTTATGTATGTCACCCACGCAATGGGTCTGAAAACATGTGGAAGTTAGAATTTTTATTGTTTTAGGATTTTATGGGTTAAAAAAAACATCAAGAATAATAAAAACAAGGGGCTGAAGAGAAATCCTAGGGTTTGAAGCAATTGGATATGCAAGGATCAGAAAAACGACAGCGGTCGTAATGGTAAACCCGTGTGGAGTCACCAGTTGTTAGTATGAATCTTGATTCAAGGTGTACGAAAAAAGACCACTTTAATTGCGCATAACAAATGGACCTAACAGCAGAAATGACTGCTAATATCTTCAGATATGCAGTTAGATGATCATGAAAAATGCTGCAAAAATCTAGATCTATGCATTAGAAGACATTAAACAATAGAAAAATAAGATTTACTCCATAGATCCAATAGACAAGACAAGAATATATCCAATGAAAATTTTATTAATGGCACCTGGGAGGAAAACACAAGAGGGTGTTCCCTATTCTCCTCAATGGGATGGGTTCTTGTAAGTCCTCAGCACTTCAGATTTAGAATTCCTCTCTCTTGATGGTGTAGAAAACCCAGAAAAAAATGGAAAAAATATGGCTATGATAATGGACCAATAGCCAGACCAAGAGTTGAGATCCAGAGTGATCTTTAGGCAACAAAAGGTAAAAAATGAATGGGAAAACCCTTCTATTTATAACAAAATATTGAGTTAGTCAAGATATTGGTGTATAGTTAAAATATTATAAACCAAATCAAGATCCAACTTTTATGGAATATTTTATTATATTTTTTGAAGGGAAAAGGAATTTGAATTGAGTCAAATCCCCTTACTTGTAAATAATAAATAAATAAATGATTTATTTATCATTTTAAGGATGTTATTAGGTAATAATAAATAAACAAATGATTTATTTATCATTTTAAGGATGTGATTAGGTAATAATAAATAAATAAATCATTTATTTATCATTTTAAGGATATGGTTGAGTAATAATCAAATAAATAATGATTTATTTAATTATTTATGGGTGATTTAGTTATCTTTAACAAAGAATATTATTTAATAAGGTTTAAATAACTAATATTTAGGAAATAATAAGATAGTAATGATTTATCTAATTAATTTCCTTGTTTTGGGTTGAATATAACCAGGAATATTAATCAAACTGATGTTTAATTAATTATTCTATGAGGAAAAACAAACAAATATAGATTTATTTAATATTTCTTCATGGGGTTTCCTATTTAGACCATAAATAACTTAATAAAGGTGGTTTACTAAGTTATTTTTAATAGTTAATGCGATCTTACTAGGGGTAAAATGAGCCTTACTTGGTGTACTTGGGTCCATCTAATAACAATGGATTAGATGACCAAAAAATGGTGTAACACTTACATTGGCCAAGATTGGGAGATTCTTTTTGGATGGGAGCTTCTCATGGGAGGCCAAATTCCAAAGATCACTACTTCTATTTGAGCATGAGCAGCTACATGAGGGGCATGGAAGCATTTTGGAGGATGAATTTGGCATGAGGGATGTCAAAGGAGAAGACAACAACATGTGGGGAGCTTCACATTTCAGATCTTCAGCATTGTCTCTTAAGAGGATTGATCCATATTGGAGGTCTCAACTCTTGGTAGAGTACTCCAAGGATCTCGCTGCTTGCATGATTCTTGATGACCCAGAAGGAGATGATAGATATATAGTGGATGATGTGGTCATATATTCTTATGACAAAGTCTTCTTGACTAGAGCTTCTGAGCTCAAGGAGAAGCTACTACATGCAGTGCATGAGGACTTCCTTTCCATGCACTTTGATGCATTTATTTCCTTGGCAGAGGAGTTCATTTGCGAGGGCATCCAACATGATATATTTCAGCATATGGTGAGATGCATAGCCTGAATGGTGATAGAGAGGATGTCACAACCCATTCCCTACTCTTTACAGGTGAGGGAGAATTTCCAGTTGAGCCATTTCAGCTCAAGGTCCCTAGTACATGGTGGAGAAGGTATAATTTCACATTATGTTTTGTACTTCTTTACTTTATATGAGTAGTATGTTGTACCAAGGAGGATTATCCTTTCTTTCATATTATATGATGATGTACTTGAAGCCACTTGTAGCATTGAGATTGGCCATTTTATTGGTGGTTTGTGGGGGAAGCCATATGATTTTTGGTGTGCACCATTGACACCACATTATACTTTCATGTTTCTATCTTATAGAATGACTGTGGAAAAAAACAAGTGGTTAGGAGAGAACTTTTTATTACTTTTTTTGATGCAAGAAAGCAATATATTGTGCTGGTTCCATGTGAGGAACTATGATCCACTCTCCGGTTGTCATATGGCAGCTTGTTTTCATTGGTTTTTGCTTCCATGTTTTGCTGATATTTTTATGTTCATGGGGAGCATTATTTGGAGAGTGCCAGATGAGTTGGAGATGCCCATTGGGAGTATGATTCTCCCTACTTTACATTATGCATGTTTCATGGGAAGCAATGGGCAACCCATGATTTCCAAACTACATCTCTTTTCTCCATGTGGGAAGAGCCATCTGGAGAGTTTGAGTTTTTTGAGGACGCACTTCATGGCTTATTTGTTTGGTGGTGTAGCTTGGGCCATTCTTGGAGGCCATGAAATTTCAGCCCAAGATCAACAACATCGCCATACTCACCATAAATGGAGAGAGAAACCACTTGGGTGGGATGATCCAATCTCTCCATGTAGCCCCAACACATTGTATGAACTAGGGGTTGAGGATATCTTTGATGAGCTACCTAGAATGGCCCATTTCATTTGGATGATAGCATGGGTGTGGGAGTCACTCATTGGGAATGATATTCCCCATGTTTTTCATCACTCCTACCTTGACAAAGCCATTGGAAAATAAGAAGGTTTCCGCTTACACCTTCCACCTTTCTATGATGTGAACCATGTGATTTTGCATACTTGGGAGGAAACATTGGAGGGCATATTTGTTGCAGATTATTTTGAGCAGTGGTGGGGAATATTTATGATGAGGCCACAAGAAGAGGAGGGGAGGAATTTTTCTCTCCTTGTATAGTTTCTTGATGACAAGGAACATTTTGGAGGGGAGGACTGTAATATTCCAAAAATTTAGCCTTCAAGCTAAATGGAATATTATAGTTGTTTTATCACTAGGTAGGTCAATAAGTGGGTGAGGAGGCCCATAAGTCTCTTGAGTAGAAATAAAAACAATTTAAGTGTGAAAGGAGACCTTTGTAGTAGCTAAATAAAGCTCCTCCATGTGTGAACAGGGTTTGGATCATGTTGATTCAGTCAACTTTGACCAAGTCAACAACGTTGTTAAGGAGGAGTGGAGATTAATTAGAGAATAACGCAGTTTTGGAGGGAGGTGAACCTCATAAAGGAAAAGACCTAATTGAGTGGGGCCAAGGACATGAAAGCTCAAATTATACTTAAGGAAGAGGATGGCATCCATTTGAGATCATGTTTTGGAGATTATTATTTTATATTGGTCTACTTAGACTATTGGTTCCTCTTGCTATTTAGCAGGGTTGTTGTGCTGTTTAGCACTGGGTGCTTCCAAGTCGGAATCCCACCTCTTCCATTGAGAGGCCTCTTGGGAGAGTTTTGAAGTTTATTTCTCCACATTTAGATTTGAGGCCAAGCATCATTCTTCAGCTACAGTGTGATTTCTATAGAAAATAGTGTTGTGTTGTAGGGCATTGTAGTGGAGGATTGATAACATCACTTCCGGGTATGTTTCTCAGTAGAGGGGGCTTTCCTTCTCTTGAGAGATCATATAGGATGATTTTTGGGCTCATTTCACATCTTGAAACTTTGAAAAATAATTTCTCATCTCCTATAGCACAGTCCATTGCAGGAACTGCGTCATTTTTCATAGAGTTGCAGCAGCAGGGTTTAAGCCCTTGTTTTTGAGCTACTTTCTTAGGGAAAGTGGCAACCCTTCTCTTGGAAAGCTATAAGAAGGGATTCTCATCCCTATATTGTATTATTGAGCCACATGTGTGTAATTTTTCAGGAAGAATACATTATTCAGAGCTGAATATTCAGATCTTCTCTTTGTACTCAAGCTTTCAAGAAACCCTTGCTGGGTTATCTTTATAATGTATTAAGGAGGCCATATCTCTATTTTCTTACCACATTGTTCTATTAAATTCTAGATACATGATTTTCTATCATAATTTTTCAGAAACCCTCACAGAATAATGCTATCTTATGCTTCATAAAAAACTACATAGCTTAAGTCATGGGGTTTGGGCATTTTTAAGCCCATTTGAGGCTCAGAGATCTGTTTAACTTAGTAAAAGGGATTTGTTTCTCATTCGCTTTTATATGTGAAGGCATTAATACATATTCTAAGGGAACCAAGCATTGTTTTTTCCAGTTAAAACAAAAATATGTGGGAATAACGTTTTTAGGGTATAAATGCTGCATTTTTGCCACTTGGGATGATGTAAAGGAGATCATTTTTTTTGTTGTTACAATAATTTGATGGCTATGTGTTTCTCAAAAAAATTTATGAGTTAATTCCTTCCTCCTATTCTAGTATTGTGCTTATGCATTGCCACATTCCCATTTTGGGATATGAATTGGGTGCACAAGAGGTGTGAAAACTAGCCATTGGAACAGTAAAATCGGGTAAAAAGAAAAAGTTATTGTTGAAAGGAGTGGGTGGCCAACATTTAATACGACAATTTTCGAATATTTTTTACCTTGACGGTAAGTTTCTAATGAGCCTCATCCACACATTGATTTCTCCCCACGGATATAAAAGCACAAGAATCAATCAGACAAGGGTTCTGTATCTCTTGAACAGTTTGTACTTTGTGAGACTATCCTTGGCAAGTTTGTGCTTTGTGATTTTTTGTGCCTATTGGTTTCCATTCATGTATGAGCATCCTATGCCGTTTGATACTAGCAACTGTGAGTTCATTTTCTGCGCTAGAATGATGGCCACCAATCCCGTTGAATCCTCACTGCCTGTAACTTCGACAGAGAGAGAATATGAGGAAGTACTAGAAGTCCACCCCGAAGTGGAGGAGGTTATGTCCATGCCTAGCAAGGAAAAGAAAAAGGGGCAAGAAAAAGCGCAAGGATCAAGGAAACCCATGAAATGGGTTGGGATGAAGCCCCACACCTCTCCCCGCAATGTGAAGTCCCTACGAGCAGCGGGCCAAGCGAGCTCACTTGGGACAGTAAAGAGACCTCTGTCTGCTAAGGAAAAGGCCCAGATGGCTGAACCAATCAATTGGATACCACCCTTTGTTCAGCCACGTAGGCCCTCGACACGCACGTCGAAGAATCTCAATGGCCTGCGCACCTATCTGCAGATGCCGCTGACTCTGGGACAGCTCTCGGTTATTGGAGAACCCTTTAGTAAGCTCCATGAGGTAAAATTCGATGACCATGACCTAGCCAATTTGGAGGCCTTCCCCAAGCTGGCACCTGAGCTATACCTCGAAAGGATATTGGAAGATGACAGGATAAAGATCATCGCCATGCGCAAGGTGCACGGTTTGGCTAGTTCCGGGCTCTTGAACCTACTGAGAATGTTGCATTTTGGCCATTACAATATTACAGACTGACTCGTGTGCCAACTACTTTCCTTGGTCCATCATGGAAGCTTATGGATCTAGGATCGCATCCCTATCGATGCTGCACTTATTCAATGAATTATTAGCCTCCCCATTGAGGGACCAGACCCTATCCTGCACGTGGGCAAGAAGTATGAGCAGAAGATCGCTGAAAAAGTGCGCAAGTATTACCATGTGCAATGGAACACTCTAGGGTTCATGATCAGAACCATCAACGACCCTACGATGCATATGGGTACATTTTTTCTGGCGTGCAAGCTGATGCACAAATTCCAGGTTGCCACCATCCCCATGTATGTAATTCAGCTAGCGGGTCAATGTGAAAAGGGGGTTTGCTTCAATAGGGCCCAACACCTATGCAATGAATTCCTGGAAAATTTTTGCGAAGCCGAGGATCATAAGTGCACATTTTTCTACTCCTGGCTGCTACTTCTCATCGTGTTGGTCGCATGGGAAGCTTCGAAAGATTCAGTCCTCCCCGAGCTCACGCCCGATATGATCTAAGGGGTGCGATATGCGAACTTGTGGGACTGCAAGGATGCACAACATATTGAGGACAATCAAGTATTTTGGGTCCTATTTCACAGTGGAATGGCTGCAACAATCAATTCCCAATTGTGTTTGTCACCCAAAGTGTATGAAAAATATAAGAGCATCGTAGCATTTCAAGTAAATATGCATAATGTCAAAATAAGAGGTCACAAGAATCCAACATGGGTCTCACTCCCATACATGGCTATGGATGAGGAAATTGACCACCTAATCACGATATGGCCTCCACAACAGAATATTGGGTTCAAATCGGGTGCGACAGGAACCACAGGGATGAGTGCTACAAAGGTTACCCCGCCCAACACCACTAAAGAAACCGAAGGACAGGGCATGGGTACTGTTGGGGTTCCCATGTTTTGGCCAGGTTGGCAAGACCAAAAGATGAGACAACATAGAACCACTTTGGAACCTCAGGATCTAGCCCTCCTGGGTTCAGAGAGGGATCTCTCTATGATATGTCAAGGGATATATCTTTGAAACTCTAAGTTATGATTTTAGGCTAGTTGTAGGCTCAGGGTTGTTGGTTTGATTGTTTGTGTTGGGTTGGAGGGAATCAGGAAAAGAAGGACCAATATAAGACCAGGATGAGCAAAGAGGAAGCTTAGGCAGAGACAGATAACCCAGAGAACATCAAAGCCATTGGGCTATGGAGTCAAGAAAGTATTTACTTGTAGTCAATGTGTAAGCTTTCAGTTGGGCTAGTCATCTAGAGCATTTGGATCTTAAAGGATGATTGGTGGGATGGGACATTAAGGATTGAAAATGAGTGAAGGAGAACCATCCAACTCTGTCTATAGATCAGGTCAGATGTCATTTAACTCCAGACCTTCTTGGACAAAATTAGAGGCAAGACAAGGGATCTTGGGAAGGTTTAATTGGGATGGAAAGACCCAAAAGAGGGAGAGACCAGGTCCTAGACCTCAAGGGTTCTCAACACATTCAACTAAATCTTAACAAGAACATCTAAATACAGATTTCATTAACTCATACATCAGAGAGCAGGAAATGACATCCACTACACTAGTTAAATCAATTGAAATCGACATTTAGATACACATATAAGTAGAAAACATAGAAGGTTGGGAGAGCAGCAGCATAAGGTACCTATCAAGGGTAAATATTATGCCAAACTTCTGATGTGAGCCAGTGGAAATGAAATGAAATGAAACATGAAATAAGAGAAAGTCAATCACAAATACAGAGAAAGAGGAAACATCACCAGCTGCTTTAGATCAGGATCCAAAGAAACATGCTTGTCATATTAAAAACAACACCGATCAGGTACATCATAGCCCATAGCTTGAACATTCAATCTGAATACATCTAATCTCAGCCTATCTTACAATATACAAAGAGAACTTATCTCAAGAGGAGAATACTTGCATTTCACTGATATCTCATCAACAACCATTACAATGATTCCTTCTGTGCTTTATAGTAGAGGACGAACCTCAGATCGACTGAGGGATTAGGTGGATCATTGAATATAACATTAAATACAACCATGAATACAGGGCTTAAGCCCATTCTGTTTGACATGCTGTATATTTAATCTCTGTCACCTCCCTTGTGAAAGAATGATCTTCTCCAGATTTGATCTCGACATTTTTGGCTGAAGAAATCCTGGTGTCTTGAATAAAAATAAAATAAACTACTGAAAGGCCTGTCACATAAATGCGACGGTGGTTTTGAACTGTTGTCTGGTGGAATTCTTTTCGGGGAAAAGGTGTGTAAATAAGACATTATGGGTGCCCTGTACCTGATAAAGAAAAACATTCTGCTGACGAAAACCCTGATATTACCTTTTGCCTGCGCTCAGGATCCTTTGATCGATCCTCGGGATCTGTGATCTGCTACTCTTCCTTTGCAAACACTGATTTAATGCTCTGGATCTTCGTTAGCATGCCTTAATCTTCCTTTTGCTCTGATGAATGACTCTGCCTTTTCATTTCGCTTCTGACAGGGTAGCTCGGACTTTTAATAGCGCTGAAAGGTTTTCCACAGAGTTTTGAATCTTGTTCTTTAAAGAAAATCCTGTCAGCCGCTTTCTTTGACTTTCTCGTGGTAGTACCAGCTCTCGGATTTAATACTGTCTGGAAAACTTTTCCATGTATAATCATGGCGGTCTTTCACCCTTGGAAACCCTGTAAAACAACAAACATTTGAGGAAAATCATGGATGTGAATGATGGGGGAGGCGGGGACGCACTGTGAACGCGGAAACAAGCCATGCAGATGGAGAACTGGGGAGAAAACGTGACGGAATGTTGAAACAAGCTTTGATGGAAGGGAGTTGGCAGAAGACAGAGTGACCATATGTGAAAAATAAATGATAATCGTTAAAAGACCTAAAAAGAGCCAATTATACGTAATGGACAGGGGGGGGAGTACGGAGTGTGCACGTGGGGCTGACGTGGCAAGGCGAGGTGACGAGGAACAGTCAACGGAAGACAAACGAACTTGGGCCGTCCATCGGGGTGGAGATCGATGGTTGAGAACGGCAGACGGTGGGCCAACGGGTATGATGATCAGGCGTTAAGCAGAGCACAAGTTCAATGAATGAGCGCCGTTGGATTAGGGCTCCAAGATCTGACGGCCGAGGTGAATTCCGCTACCCGGCTTTCGTTTGGGAGATAATGCGCGAAATGAGAGCGGTTTTGAGGACGTACAGTGGACACGTGGCAGGTAATGTATGGAATCGCTGGGTGATGGAGGAAAACTGCCGTCTGCAGATAAGCGGTGCGGAATTTACCAGCGGGTTTTCTGAAACTGCGCAAGCTGGGGGGGGTCCACATGTAAAGTCACGTGCCGCACCGTAGGATCTGATCTTTAACAGATGGTTGAGATCCGTCGATTTAAATTTACGCGTCAAAACCATATATATGCTCATTTTCAAAGGTTTCGAATGATTTTTCGCGCGGAGACAGATTTGGAGGGGCTAAGCGACTGGCAGATTCGGTGTTGGTCACGGCGCCGGGTCTTATGGGAAAAGGCGCGAAGGCTAATGGGGAAGGGGGCTAAGGCCTCATATGTGAATTGTATGGATTTTACTCATTTTCAATGCAATTTGGGGCTAGCCAGGGGTAACGATAGAGCAATGAAGGTTAGGAAAGGCCAAAATAGGGGCAGGGAAAGGATTTCAAGGGGGTTTCGAGGCATTTAAGCATAAGGAAGGGGGTATTTTGACAAAGAGAAAACAGAGGTTGAGATGGGGAAGTTTGCAGGATATAGGGGTAAAAGGCCCCTTTTGAGGAATAGATTAGCAGAGAGGATGTATATTGGGCCTAGCACAGTGAGACTCCAAGGAGGATGAATTTTTAGGGGAAAGGCATTCCTTGGAGGCTCCAGAACAATCTAGCCCCCAGCTTGCTTGTCAAGAATTCCATAGGGGGGCTAACAGTGGCTCCACATGGGGATGGCTGCTCCTTGGAGGAGTCAAGAAACCAGAGATGATCTTTGGAGTAGGCCAGATGCCTACTGTCATAAGCCATCTTTCTTCTTCAATTTTAGTTGCCACAGTATAATAGAAACATCAGCAAAAATATTTCCCAACCAATCTACCTACCCAAACTACAGTTCTACAATTTTCCCTTGGGTGCATTTGAACTAGCAGACCCTTTACATTTTATTTTCCAAACAAAAACAAACCTACTCTAAATCTACCCTTATTTCTCCATGAGGCCAGATTAGACTATTGGCCTCATCTATTTCTCTACCTAATCTACTACCTGTTGGGATTAAACTGTCCAACAGGTTTCTTCACCTACATTCTAGGACAGGAAATTAAAAACAGCCAAGCCAGGATTAAGCTGTCTGACTTGTTGTGAATGGAAAGTGCCAAAAATTGAAACAAAACTTTGAAGGCCTAAAGTCTGCAACTTTGAAACATCCTTCTTTCTTTCTTGTGACTCCAGTTTTGAGCATATCTGAGTCACCTCTTTTCTTTGCTTCAGCTCTGGTTTTGGGCATATTAGAGCTGGTTCTTCTTTCGCTGTTGATCCAGATTTTGAGCTTATTAGGACCATCTATTCTGCTTCCTTTGGCTTGGATTTTGATTAGGTTTGAGCCATGCTTTTTAATTCAGAGGTTCATGTTTTGAGCATGTCTGAACCTCTCTTTTCATTCTGTTTTTTGGAACATTTCTCTTTTTCTGAAAATGAAAACTTGCAATGGTATGTACAATGGAGATGAAACTGGAAATGGAAAATCAATAGAAGTAATGTTTGAGCATCCTGCCATTGACAGGACCCCCAAACAATTATGTGCCATCAAGTTCTTGCAGAAAAAACGCATTAGGACCCACAGTGGCCTGGATTATGTATGGACCCTGCCACAGGCTGTCAAATTTACCATGTTTACCTTTGTCCTCTCTTCTTGAGTCCCATTTTAGAACCTTGTCACCAATTTTGAAATTTGAAGCTTTGGTTCTTTTGTCAAACCGCCTTTTTATGTTTTCTTGGACTCTGATAGCTCTGTTATAAACCTGCTCTCTTGTTTGCTGAAGATGGATTGTTTCATTAATTCTCCTTATCATGCTGTCCTCCTCTACCTGAATCTCTTGGACCAGCTTTACCATCGGTATCCCAAGTCTGGTAGGAAAAATTGCTTCTGTACCATAAACAAGTTGGAATGGTGACATGCCAATAGATTTCTTTGTAGTGAGCCTGTCTGCCCACAAGGCATGTATCAACATTTTATGCCATGACCGTTTGTTCTCTTCCAGCAGCTTCTTAATGATTGTAACCAGGCTTTTATTTGATGATTCAGCTAGGCCATTACCCTGGGGGTAATAGGCAGTTGAATGTCCAAGTGTTATTCCGTACCTGTGACAGAAATCAATCATTCTTTTGGATCCGAAAGCAGCAGCATGGTCAGTGATTATTTTCCTTGGACAACCAAAATGAGATAAGATGAAGTCTTCTAGGAACCTAATGATGATAGAGTCAGTGGCATTCCTAGTGGGTATAGCTTCTATCCATTTAGTGAAGTAATTTGTAGCAGTTAGGATCCATTTATGTTGTCCATAGGAGGCAGGATGAATCTCTCCTATAAAGTCTAGGCCCCATTGCATGAAAGGGCCTTCTATGGTGATCGGTTGCAGAGGGAGGGGAAGGAGCTTTCTTTTGCCCTCAAAGATATGGCATTTGTGGCAGGCAAGAATCATTTTATGGACATCACTAAAGAGTGTAGGCCAATAGTAACCAGCCCTGAGTATCTTATTTGCAGTGGTTTTCCAACTTAGGTGGCCTCCACACTCCCCAGCATGGAATTCTTGTTTGATTCTTTCAGCTTCAGTTTCAGACAAAAATTTCAGTAGAAGGCCATTTGGATTTTTCCAATATAGACTCTCATTCATAATGCAGTAATCTCTAGCTTTGAGTTTTATGACTCTGGCCTTTGTTTTGGACAATTCTGGAGGGGAATTGAGGTTAGTGAGCACGTAAAGGATATCAGTATACCAAGGAGAGTTCTGAAACTGCTCCTCAACAGTTGGATGGGGCGATACTTCCTGCTCATCTAGGGCATTTATCATGTTAATGTCAAGGGCCTGCAAGTTTGATTCAGCCATTAACTGGGCCAAGCCTTGACCTTTGATCAGCTTAGTGGGTTTTATTTCAAGGTCGTACTCTAAGATGGTAGCAATCCATTTGCCCCTTTTCCCATCTGGGTCTTGGGACAAGATATCTTTGACCACTATATTTGGCACGAAAGCAATGGTGTGAGAATGCAGAATGTACACCCTAAAGTATTTTAAGGCCTTAATCAAGGCATAGGCCTGCTTTTCCATAATGTTGTACTTCAAGGGTGCATCTCTTAAGGCTTTACTGAAGAAGGCTATAGGTTGTTCATTACCTTCTGATTTTTTCTGCAGCAAAACTGCAGCTATTGTGTGTTGGGAAGCAAATGAAAAGATTAGAAAATATTTTGAGAAGTCAGGGCTGATAAGTACAGGGGCCTGAGTGAGTGCAAGTTTTACTGACTCGAAATATTTCTTGGCTTCAACAATCCACTTAATTCCTGCATCTTTCTTTAGCATTTCAGTCATTTTTCTAAGGTGTTCAGCAATATTAGGAATGAATCTCTTGAGGAAATTTATCTTCCCTATAAAGGACTGCAACTCCTTGATGTTCCTTGGGTGTGAGATTTGAAGTATTCCCTCAACTCTCTATGGGTCTATCCTAATCCCTTTCTCAGATATAATGTGGCCCAGAAGTTTACCTTCTTGCAACCCAAAAACAGTCTTCTTAGGATTTAGGGACATATCGTACCTTCTACATTTTTCAAAAAAATTTCTCAGATGTTTCAGGTGTTCTTCTTCAGTTTTAGAAAAGACAGTCAAGTCATCTAGGTAGATAACTATGAAGTGTCCTATCTCCTCTGAGAAAGCTATGTCCATCGCTCTTTGGAAGGTAGCTCCAGCATTCATCAGTCCAAAAGGCATCTTCACATACATGAAGGTACCCCATGGAGTGGTAAAAGTTGTTTTGAGCTGATATTCTGGGAGTACCAGAACTTGATTGTATCCTGAAAAACCATCAAGTAGGGAGATTCTTTTAGAGCCTACTACCTTCTGAAGGATATGCTCCATTCTAGGCAAAGGGTAGTTGTCTTTCAAGGAGGCTCTGTTGAGGTTTCTGAAGTCTATGCATAGTCTAATCTCTCCTGTTTTCTTCCTTACAGCCACTAAGTTTGACACCCACTCAGAAAAACTTACAGGGACTATTATGCCTGCATCATACATCTTCCTGATCTCTTTCTCTACTGCAGGCAGTTGTTTTGGATTGATTCTTCGAAGTTTTTGTCTGAAAGGCTTCTGATTTTCCTTTAGTGGTATCTTGTGTTGTATGATGTTGGTGTCATAGGCCTTTAAGTCTTCATAGCTCCACGCAAACACGTCAACGAATTCCTTAAACAAGTCAATGTATTTTTTCTTCATGTTTGCAGGTATAGACTTAGCCAGTTTTATCATTTTGGGTCTGTCTTTAGTGCCTATGTTGCATTATTCTATATCTGATTCTGCATGTTCTATGGTGGGGTTATTTGCTACATCATCAAAAGAAAAGAGGTCCTCTAAGGGTGCTAGGCCTCTGGGTATATTCTTGTCTTTTGCCTGTAATACCTCAACCTCTTCGTTTTCTGCGTTTTCACTATTTTCGTTAAAATTTCCAGTTTTGTTAGAAAAAAGATTTATTGCTATGTTATAGGGAGTTTCTATGCTACAGGGTGTTTCTTCCTCATCTGAGGAATCTTCATATAGGCAGAAGCTATCAGATCTGGGGTCTGAATCAGAAAATTCAAACTCATTTCTGCCTATCAGGAAATCCTCAATCATTTTGTCTCCTTCAAAGACCTGCCAATATTTTTCATTTTCTGGCACTGCAGGCCTGAATTTGGTTTGAATGATAATTTTTTGGTCATCTGGGGCCTTAGGATATGAACTATCTAGGCAAGCTAATCCATTTGCTATTGCGTTTTCCCCCCTAGGAATGAATACTAACTCATATTCAACAAACGTTTTCAGCAAATCTAGAGTATCATTCCTGTATGCCCTAAGCCTGGGGTGTTTTGCTAAATACTCACCATTCACCTGTTTGATAAGTAACTCCGAGTCTCCTTGTACAGATATCCTACGAGCTCCTAATTTTTTCAATAGATTTAAGCCCAAGATCAGAGCCTCATATTCTGCAATGTTATTTGTACATTTGAAATGCAGATTGATAGCATGAATCTCCGTGTGGTTACTCTCTGTGTTACGTAGCCACACTCCTGCTCCAGCGTTTTTCCTAGTACAGGATCCATCGAAATTCATTTCCCATAGGATTTATTTTTTTAATTTGTTTTCATCCCCTCCCCTACAGCTGTATTCGCCATTATGTTGAGTTGTGAGGTTTGCACTAGGAGGGGGGTCATTTTGTGGTTCATTATGGGCATGGAGATCAGGGAGGTGGCTAGCTTGCTATTTTTGTTCTGTTTCTGTTTCATTCAGAGTTATATTTTCAGCAGTTTTCCCATGGTCTTCTTCTTCATATTCTTCTAGAGTATCCATTATGTTGAAATCCATGGGATGTATGTTTGTATTTCCATTATCTGATCTCGGCTCTTCTGAGGATTGGTCATTGTAGAGAATGAAAGAGTCTAGATTTGTATGTACAGAGTATAATGGTGAGTTTTCAGGTTTCTCAGGGCTACTGACTAAAAATTTCATCTGAGACTCTCTATACAGTCTTCTAAGTTGGCCAAATATAGGGATAGTGGCATATGAGCCATCCATCTGCATTGTTCCTTGCAGTTTGGCTCCCCATGATCTTGACAACAGCATGCCATACTTAGGTGGCACATCTACCACCACAACATCCATGACCATACATTTAGCAGGAATCTGGGTTAAACTCACACATAAGTCTTTGATGAGGCCTAGGCATTTTACTCTGCTAGAGTCAAATGAGTATAAGTCTTTGTAGGGTCTGGTGATTTCTAGGCCTAGCCTCTCCATCACTACCTTAGGCATTAAATTATGTGATGCTCCAGAATCATGCATGGCATTATGGAGTATCTTTTCATGAATGTTAAGACTAATATAAAAAGGTGGAACTACCCCTTCCTGAAACTTTCCTTCAATTTTTGGACCAAAGAGTAGGGCTGGTTGATCATCATTCAGATTTACAGAATCATTCATTTCTCCCAGATTCAATGCTTTCAAAATTTGGCCTTTATATACATTATGAGTGGCCAACTCAGAAAATGATACAGAGATTTTGATTTTTTCAATCTTACTCTCTAGATTGAAAGTGGACTGGACCTTTGTAATGTTCAATTCTGTTTTATTTGCTACTGCTTTAGTAGCCGAATCGGTTTGTGGTTTCTCACTATGTACAAGGTTTGGAATAGTTGTATCAGGAGTACTAACTGAAGTGCTAGTATTGCTGGTGGGTTGACTTCATTTTTCATTGTTTTGGTTGTCCTTCTCCTTAATTTTACCAGAACCTTCAGTTGTTGTTTTGCTGTCTGCAGCAGATGCTTTAGAGGATTTATCAGGTCTTTTCTTGATGGTTACCTCAGGAGTCTTTGTTTTGGAAGTATCTTCGATTTTCTTGCTCCTAAGTTCATATTGTTCTTTGACCTGCATCATGGCATTTTCAAATCCTAATCTGTAATCCTCAGCTACTAACCATTCCTCCTCCCGATATGAAGGTGAGGGCTGGTCTTCTTCTGAATCACAGTTAAGGACCGAGTCCTCTACTTAAAACATATTTATGTTATTCCCTTCAGACTCTTCAATGATTCCCTCGTCTTCATCTAAAAAAATTTCTTGAAATGGGGGAATGATTTGTTGATCTGGCTCTCTTTGTCTGTTGGGAGCAGCATTATTTCTTCTAATGTTTTGGTTCTGGTTTTCGTTTCTATTTTGGAAAACCATCCTCTTTATCATTTGTTGCAGTTCTTCCACATTTTTAGACAGTCTGTCATATTTGGGATCAGATGTGGAGGCTACGCTGTCATCCCTATATGTTACCCTCTTTTCAGCCTTTAGTCTTGCCCTTTTTTCCATTAAGTTCGCTTCTATGGTTATGGCTCCTTTCTACATGTCTTCCAGTGTGGTATATTCTTTATCTTTAAGCTCATAAGCCATGTCAACATCAAATCCATCGGGATATTTAGCCAGGGCCATTCCTTGTGGAGGTTTCATGTGTGGAGGGAGGGCATTGTAGATGCTATTGAATCTAGTGGTGTAATCATGAACACTCTCTCCTACGTTCCTCTTAAGAGACATGTATTCTGCTAGGAGCTGGCGAGGGTTTGATCTAACCTCCCATTTGTTCATGAAGGTCTGGTATAATGCAGGGATATCTTGAATACTACCAAGAGGTAAACTCTTAAACCATTTCTTCACCTCACCCCCTAAGCTTTGGGCAAAGATTCTCATTTTGATTATTTCATCATCAATTTCCATATAATCAAAAGAATCCTCCATCTTATATAAATGTTACTGAGCTGTTATGGACTCTTTAGCAGTGAAGTGTGGGATTTTTGACTGATAATCATTGGGCAAGGGTAACAGGGGTTGAGGTAACAGCAGAGGTGCATACCACGCTGCCATGATAATGTTATGATGGGGTATAGGGTTAGCTTGAGCAGCTGGTATTTGGATGACAGGGATGTTTGGACCAACAAAAGTCTGCTGAGCAGATCTAGGGTGAGAGAGCCCCAGGCTTTGAAGGAAGTGAAAATCAGGTGGTGTGGAAAGAGGGGTCTCACTGTCCCTAGTGTGTCGACCACCGTTAGATGGGGTATTGTAAACTTCGAGGTCTTGCTGGTCTAGATGATTGGATGACCTAGTTCTCGGTAGTCTATTAGGTATGTCTAGGTCAGGGAGGAAATGTGCTAGAGCTGTTAGGTTTTCTGGTGCAGTATTAGCTCTAAGAACGTGGCTGGAAATGGTTGGTATTTTAGGTGTAGGATCTCCTTTGAGGATACTCTCTGGATTTTCAACTATTTCCGGTGGGTCGGGGCTGGGATAAGCTCTTGTGTGGATGGTTCTGAATGCCAGAATGTTGTTTATAAGCCAAGCAAATTAACCTTACTTTCCTCTTCTACTGTGGTTAATGTTGTCTCAGGGACTGGTCTCCCAGTGGAGTCTGATTGTGAAACCAAGATAATCAGCAGGCCTACTGATCATCAGTGGAGTCTTTTCGTTTAGGAACAATGGAGTCACCAGGTGGAGGGTTTAGGATGTTTCTAGGGAGTACACTATCCACCACAGTGCTTAGGCACTATCACCTTTTAGGCATCTCCTCTGAATCAGCAAGCTCCAACCAGAGATCGCCTGGGAGGGCATTTACCAGATATGTCACCTCTGAAAAGAGGATGAGATCTGGAGGCTACGTGGCCCTTTCCAGGCTCTATCTAGGAGTATGGTGGATATTCAATAATGGAGGTTGATTCAAGAAAGGGGTGAATTACTGTCAACCTAACCATAGTTCTATGTTTCTGAGGTTTTTACGAATGTTTAAGGTGAAATGTACTCAGATTCCCCAGCGGAGTCGCCATTATGTTGGGGTTCCCATGTTTTGGCCAGGTTGGCAAGACCAAAAGATGAGACAACATAGACCCACTTTGGAACCTCAGGATCTAGCCCTCCTGGGTTCAGAGAGGGATCTCTCTATGATATGTCAAGGGATATATCTTTGAAACTCTAAGTTATTATTTTAGGCTAGTTGTAGGCTCAGGGTTTTTGGTTTGATTGTTGAGTTTGGTTGTAGGGAATCAGGAAAAGAAGGACCAGTATAAGACAAGGATGAGCAAAGAGGAAGCTTAGGCAGAGATAGATAACTCAGAGAACATCAAAGCCATTGGGCTATGGAGTCAAGAAAGGATTTACTTGTAGTCAATGTGCAAGCTTTCAATTGGGCTAGTCATCTAGAGCATTTGGATCTTAAAGGATGATTGGTGGGATGGGAAATTAAGGATTGAAAATGAGTGAAGGAGAAAGGGAGAGCAGTAGCATAAGGTACCTATCAAGGGTAAATATTATGCCAAACTTCTGATGCGAGCCAGTAGAAATGAAATGAAATGAAACATGAAATAAGAGCAAGTCAATCACAAATACAGAGAAAGAGGAAACATCGCCAGCTGCTTTAGATCAGGATCCAAAGAAACATTCTTGTCATATTAAAAACAACAACAATCAGGTACATCATAGCCCATAGCTTGAACATTCAATCTGAATACATCTAATCTCAGCCTATCTTACAATATACACAGAGAACTTATCTCAAGAGGAGAATACTTTCATTTCACTGATATCTCATCAACAACCATTACAATGTTTCCTTCTGTGCTTTATAGTAGAGGACGAACCTCAGATCGACTGAGGGATTAGGTGGATCATTGAATATAACATTAAATACAACCATGAATACAGGGCTGAAGCCCATTATGTTTGACATGCTGTATATTTAATCTCTGTGACCTCCCTTGTGAAAGAATGATCTTCTCCAGATCTGATCTCGACATTTTTTGCTGAAGTACTCCTAGTGTCCTGAATAAAAATAAAATAAACTACTGAAAGGCCTATCACATAAATGCTACGGTGGTTTTGAACTGTTCTCTGGTGGAATTCTTTTCGGGGACAAGGTGTTTAAATAAGATAGTGTGGGTGCCCTGTACCTGATAAAGAAAAACATTCTGCTGACGAAAGCCCTGATATTACCTTTTGCCTGCGCTCAGGATCCTTTGATCGATCCTCGGGATCTGTGATCTGCTGCTCTTCCTTTGAAAACACTGATTTAAGGCTTTGGATATTCGTTAGCGTGCCTTAATATTCCTTTTTCTCTGCTGAATTACTCTGCCTTTTCATTTTGCTTCTGACAGGGTAGCTTGGACTTTTAATAACGCTGAAAGGTTTTCCACAGAGTTTTGAATCTTGTTCTTTAAAGCAAATCCTGTCAGCTTCTTTCTTTGACTTTCTCGTGGTAGTACCAGCTCTCGGATTTAATATTGCCTGGACATCTTTACCATGTATAATCGTGGCGGTCTTTCACCCTTGGAAACCCTACAAAACAACAAACCTGTGAGGAAAACTATGGATGTGAATGATGGGGGAGGCGGGGACACACTGTGGACGTGGAAACAAGCCATGCAGATGGAGAACTGGGGAGAAAACATGACAGAATGTTGAAACAAGCTCTGATGGAAAGGAGTTGGTGGAACACAGAGCGACCATACGTGAAAAATGAATGATAATCGTTAAAAGACACGAAAAGAGCCAATTATACGTAATGGGCAGGGGGGAGTACGCAGTGTGCACGTGGGGCTGACGTGGCGAGGCGGGGTGACGAGGAACGGTCAACGGAAGACAAACGAACTTGGGCCGTCCATCGGGTTGGAGATTGATGGTTGAGAACGACAAACGGTGGGCCAACGGGTACGATGATCGGGCGTTAAGCAGAGCGCAGGTTCAATGAATGAGCGCCGTTGGATGAGGGCTCCAAGATCTGACGACCGAGGTGAATTCCGCTACCTAGCTTTCGTTTGGGAGATAATGCGCGAAATGAGAGCAATTTTGAGGACATACAGTGGACACGCAGCAAGTAATGTATGGAATCGCTGGGTGATGGAGGAAAACCGCCGTCCGCAGATAAGCGGTGCGAAATTTACCGGCGGGTTTTCTGAAACTGCACAGGCTGGGGGGGGGTCCACATGTAAAGTCACGCGCCGCACCGTTGGATCTGATCTTTAACGGACGGTTGAGATCCGTCGATTTAAATTTACGCGTCAAAACCATATATATGCTCATTTTCAAAGGTTTCGAATGATTTTTCGCATGGAGACAGATTTGGAGGGGCTAAGCGACTGGCAGATTCGGTGTTGGTCATGGCGCCGGGTCTTATGGGAAAAGGCGTGGAGGCTAATGGGGAAGGGGGCTGAGGCCTCATATGTGAATTGTATGGATTTTACTCATTTTCCATGCAATTTGGGGCCAGCCAGGGGTAACGATAGAGCAATGAAGGGTAGGAAAGGCCAGAATAGGGGCAGGGAAAGTATTTCAAGGGGGTTTCGAGGCATTTAAGCATAAGGAAGGGGGGATTTTGAAAAAGGGAAAACAGAGGTTGAGATGGGGAACTTTGCAGGATATAGGGGTAAAAGGCCCTTTTTGAGGAATAGATCAACAGAGAGGATGTATATTGGGCCTAGCACAGAGAGACTCCAAGATGGATGAATTTTCAGGGGAAAGGCATTCCTTGGAGGCTCCAAAACAATCTAGCCCCCAGCTTGCTTGTCAAGAATTCTATAGGGGGGCTAACAGGTCTTAGGATAGACGTGGACCCGGGATCACAGAAGGGTTCGCAGCAGGGTAAGAACATTCAGAAAAGCACGGAACCAACCTCACAGAAGAGTTTGCAGTAAGACCTAGGCACAAAGGGTCTGGATGCAGGAGGTACTGACTCTCCTCGAGGTACAAAATAGACTGGTGAGCCTATTAAGGTGCCATAAAAGAAGCAACGAGCCATCAGACCGAAACGTGGCACATGAGTTACGCTGACAGAAGATGACCTAGAGAATATTGCAGATGTGTTCACCTTAGTTGCAGAAGAAAAATGGTTGGCTTTGGAAGATCAACAGAAATCCATGGTCGATACACTCCAGGCTGAGCTCCGGGTGCTGCAGCTCAAAATAGATACCTTGCAAACCAGCATGATCCAGGAAAGGTCGACCCCAGCCACAAGTAACATAGTAATTATTATGCCAGAACACCATATCTGCCCTCTCCCCGGCGCAGTCTTCATACTGATTCCACTCGACTTAGGAGCGCAAGTCAAGGCCTACGCAGAGGTACATTTGGATCTAGCCTAACTGCCGCATGAACCATTGTAGGTCCTTCATGCGTCAATGTTCGAAGAGATCCCTCATAGAGACCGTCAAGTACACTAGTAGCTTAGTAAAATTGAGTAGACTATTGAAGAAAAAGCTACTGAAGTCTCCCAAGTATAGGTTGCATGTACCCTTGCCGCAACGCAACAGAAAAAGTTGGAGAACCTCGTCAGTAGGCTTTGTGCTGACGTCACCAAAGATATTTCGACTTTTTCCACCCCCAAGCCAAGACTGAAGGGTTGGTTACAACACTAAAGGCTTCAGGGATTGAGATCCAGGTGGTCCGAACAGACATGGAGCAGCAGATTACGTCCTTACAGGCCAAATTGCAACCAGAAATGCCATTGGAGGTAAGATCCCAGTGAGCTAAAAATTTTATAGAGGCTACTAATGTCATCACCGGTGAGATCCCTACAATATGAATGGTTCCACTGTGATCAAAAAATTTGTCAATCCTTGCAATACTGTGGGTTCCACTTCGATCGTAAACACTATCAAACCATGCAATACCGGGGGTTCCACTTCGGTCGATCCATGCAAACCTTTGGATTTGCGTGGTATGGATGGAGACAGGTTGTCATGTATTGAGATGAGCCACAAACCTTTCCATAATAAGCACAAAATTGAAATGAGGGGAAGGCCACAAATCAAGAATGATAAAAATAAAAAAGTTGTGAATTTATCCACTTTAGAGCTAGATCAAGTTTCCATCAATATTCTTAGCAAGGGCTTAGGCTTTACGGTTTCTCCCAAGAGCATCCAAAATGAAAGCATCTTATGCAGTATAGAGGAAGGAATTCAAGGGTTAGCTCTTGATGATAAAGAAACATTAAGACAAGAATGCTCCCTTATCTTGAAGAAGGCCAAAAATCCGAGAAGCAACTTCAATAGGGAAGAACTTAACGCTCGGAGAACCCTAAGCAATAATGACAACATTGTGATACTTAAAGCAGACAAAGGTGTTGTTGTGGTTGTTCTAGATAAGAATGACTATATAAGGAAAATGAAAGAGCATCTTGATTGCAATAGCTACAAGAAACTTAACTCCAACCCCTTGCTGAAAGTTTTAAGAGAAGTCAAGAAAGCGATTAAGAGTTCAGGGCCTACCGACAAGTTAAAGAAGAATTTGACCCCTACATGTGATGTCGTACCCAAGATATATGGATTACCCAAAATCCATAAAGACGGTATCCCCCTCGGACCGATTTTCAACACCATAGGATCCCCAACCTATGAGCTAGAAAAATATGTCGCTAAGATCCTAAAACCCCTTGTTGGAAACACAGACTCTTTCATAAAGGATTCAAATGATTTTGTTAAACTCATAAAAGATCAAAGAGTGGAAGAGGGTGAAATTTTGGTTAGTTTTGATGTGGTATCCCTATTCACTAAGATTCCTTTAGATGAGGAAATTCAGGTCATCAAAGAAGTTATTGATCCAGCAACAGCCAAGCTTGCGGAAATCTGCCTTCGTTCCACTTTCTTCAGCTTTCAAGGGGAGTTCTATGAGCAGGTATCATGGGTCGCAATGGGTTCTCCACTATCCCCTATTGTCGCCAACTTGTATATGGAACACTTTGAGAAAAAGGCCCTTACCTCATATCCCTTAAAACCAGACTGGTGGAAAAGATTTGTTGATGATACTAACATAAAGTGGGCTCATGGAAAAGAGAATATGGACAATTTTTTTCATCACTTGAACTTCATTTCCCCAGATATCAAATTTACCATGGAAAATGAAGAAAATAGGTGCATTCCTTTTCTAGATGTTCTTGTTATTATAAATGATGATGGAACCCTTAGGCACCATGTATTTAGAAAGAAAACCCACACTGATAGTTATCCCCATGCCAATTCCTACCATCATCTAGCTTAGAAGTTCGGTGTCCTTAATACCCTTGCTTTTAGGGCCTTGAGGATATCTGATGCTGAACACCTTAACAAAGAAATCAACCACTTATCATATGTTTTTAAGGGTTTGGGTTATAAAGAAAGAGATATTAGGAAGGCTCTAAAAAGAGCTGAGGGTACAATCTTACCCCAGAAATAACTTGAACCCCAAGAAAAAGGAGGGAGGGTTTTTCTACCATACATTAAAGGTGTCACTGATAAAATCGCCAAGGCTCTAAGAAAGAATGATATTTCCGCACAATTTTCAGCAATAAGAACTATTAGACAAAGAATGTGATCAGTTAAATATGCTATAAGTCCAAAACAACTTAAAGGAGTGTACAAAATTTATTGTTCGTGCGAGAAAAATTATATTGGTGAAACTGGACGTTCACTCTAGAAGAGACTCAAGGAGCACGGAGCCGATATCAGGCATGAATGACTTCGCACTTTTTCCCTTGCGGAACACTCTCCAAAAACTAAGCACCAAGTGCGTCTTGAAGATGCAAAGATCATTGCAAGAGAAGATCACTTTTATAGAAGAAAAGTAAGAGAGGCCCTAGGGATATGAAATTAGCGATAGCTGGCGTCCTCTTCTTCGACAAATTTGTTCCTCGAAAACACACTCCTCCCAGGTATGAGTTTGTAGGTAGAATAATCTGAGGTTTGTCCCCTTCCTTTAAGTAATGGTTTAACAAATAAGGAACTTTCTTTTAATAATTATTAACGTTAATTAAATTTTATTTTATATAATAAAAATTAATTAATTTATTAATAATTATAAAGTAGAAAATACTTATTTGCTTCCCTTATTTATTAATTTTACTAGATTAATATTTATTAGAGTACAAATTAACTAATCAGTAAACATTGATAAAATTTAAATACTTGTTAGTATAATTAACTATAGAATTTCTTATTAAAACCAATAATTTTCTAGGGTATTAAATAGCTATTTATTTTAAAAATAAAAATAAATAAATATTAATACTCATTAGAAATTCCTTAGTTTATTTAAATAATTAAAAGCATGATTTTTAAAATAGGTAGGTTGATATATATTGTTAACTTGTTATTTTTAATTTTAAATTAAATTAAAAATAATAAGAAAAAATTACAAAATAAAAAATAAAATATAATGCCCTTAAAAATAGTGAAATAAATTACCATTAAAAATTAAAATAAACCTTAAGCATTTTATAAATTATAGACATTGTATGAATTAAAAGTGATAGGATTTTTTCAAAACTTTGAAAATAAATTTAATAAGTTTATTATTTTTTATTAATAATAAAACTTTGAAAATAATAAACTTATTAATAAAATAAATTTAATAAGTTTATTGTTTATGAATAATAAAACTTAATATTATTATTAAAATTAGAAATCAAAAATTGAGAATAAACCTTTGAATAAAATTAAAATTAAAAATTAAAATTAAGAATTTAAAAAAATATAAAAATAGAAATAATAAAAAACTTCTTTGGTCGGCCCTTGCCTCACCTTTCCTAGCTTCTTCACTATTAATGTATTATGACCCTTCTTAAATTTCTTCATTCCATTGTCTTGAAGATGGATCCCCGTTGGGATTCGAAACATCGACAAATGTTTCGTGAGACTGTGGATAATCCGACAAGCTCTTCAGTGGACAAGAGTTAAAAAGAAAAAATTAGGAAATGGAGTCAAAACTTGAATCCCAATGACTTATAGCTAATAAATGTTTAGATTTTTTCTAAAATTCTGAGGCAAGGTAAGCATATGTTTAGCTAATAAAGATAATGAAATGACAGTTTGAAATAAAGGAGATCCCACTGCATAAGAGGAGTCTATCGAGGATGAATCTCTTAATACAATTTTACAAGAAAGTACAAAAGGGAAACCACTAGAAAAGAACATCAAGGAGAGATGAATTTTTTACTAGTAATTTTTCAGGTACATAACAGGTATAATCATAATGAAAGGAGCATCTATAATGGAATGATTTTGTCACTAAACGAAAGAGTATACTAGTAGAAAAAAACACACTCATGAATGTTGAAGACACGAAAACATACTAAACAATAATGGCGTAATCAATCTCAAGTCTAGAAAATAAAAGTTTCTATATTAACTTCAAAGATATAATCAATGTCAAGATAGAGTACCAAAGCCCTCCTTTGAAAGGATTCCCAACTCCCGCATTTAAATATAATAACATTAATATATATAAAAGAGGCTCGCAGGCCCTCCACTCCCAATACAAATTGGCAACTAAATCCTAATCTGATAGCTAGCCTAACAACTATTACATGAGATCCCTATGGGCTTGCTCCACCTAAAGACATTCTAGACCAATTAAGAATGTTTCTAACATCTGGAAGATCTCGATAAAGTTGAAGAAGAGTGAAATTTTTCGAATATGTTGAAGTAGAAGAGTTATATTTGGCTTATAAGTCTATGTGTCATAGTTATCTCTAATTGAAATACCTTCTTTTGACTGTTGTTGAAATAATTAAATTGTCACCCAAATTTATTGCAACAAGTGTAAATTGTTGTGTAGCCAGCTATGTAAAAGTTAAGATTTTGACTACTGAATTTGTTGCTGGAATGTGCTTCATGATTGAGGATCTGATCTTGTGTTTGCTGATTTCATGCCTGGAAATTTGAAATTAATCTTCAAATTTCCCTCTCGAAATGTGGGGAATTATTTGATACCAATCATCTAGTGTGGGAAAAAAGAGGAGGATTGTATGTAGCTCCAAAGTATAAGTGTAATTTGGTGAAGTGGGTATGATGGTGGTGGAAATATTTCCATTAGGGGTGTAGGTCCATTATAAGTTTGAATGGTTACCCCGGGAAGTCGTTTTAATACACTAATGGTTTTGGCCACGCGTCGGGATGAGAGTGGAGGGGAGCGCACGGGAAGGAGAGTGCTAAAATGGGTTGGTTTTGAAGATTTTGGTGGGGTGGTAGGAGTGGTAAGATTTTTGCGAAGGCGTGGTGCGAAATGATGAGGAGTTGAAACGTTAGGTGGGTCCAGTGGAAATGAAACCATCTTTTTGGACCCCCCCCCTTTCCAGTAAAGGTCAGATGGATAGGGGGGTGTGAAAAAGATTGTATATCGTTGATCTGGTGGCTGATTGAATGGAAAATTTGATGGAAAGCGAGACTTAACCATATGCGCCCAGGGTGACTTGTGACTCGGCTCTTGGTCCTATGGTTGGCCCTCAAATATTATCCATTGGCTATTCTTTTGTTTAAACTGTATAACCATTTTGTTTGAAATTAGCCACGATGGCTCATTACTGTTGTGAAAAATAGCCTCCCGAGGGCTTATTTTTATAAAAAGTTACAATAACACTATTCATAAAACACCTTATTTCATCTTTTGTTGGTGTTGTGTTTTTGGTGCTTGGTCTAGAGATTAGTCCTAAGGGATACTAAATTTTTATATATTTTGATGAAAATATGAAGGCACCAAAACCATTCCAAATTGGTGAATTTAGCCAAAATTGGAAAAATGAAACCAATTTGACAACTTAATCCAAATGACAATTATAACATATAAGAGCCAAATTGATGACAATTTTATCATGTGCTAACAGTGACACCAAATGGGGATGATGTCCCCCATATGGGGTAGAAAAGAACCTCAGATATGTACTTCCAGTGCTTGACCATTTGGACTACTCTCGAAGCTTTGACATACTTTCCTTCGGCCATGAAATGCTAACCTGTAACTTGCTCTCTAATTGAAGATAAATTTGGAATTGAAAACAACAACTGTAGAAAATCATAGCAAAACTAGAACTGAAAACCAAACTTTCTCATGCGTATGAGATTATTTTTGTACATTGTAACCTACTCTGAAAGCTCCAAACTTCATGCATGATTCAAGTTATATGAAATTGCCTATAAATCTAGTAAAAAATATGATCCAACACTTCAGCTTCTCAATTATGCTTGAGTAAAATCAGAAATAGACCATCTAGTAGCAACTTAGAATAAAAATTGACTCCATAATGTGAAATTATAAACAAAATAGACTCCATATTCACTAATAACTCCAACAAGTTAACCAAAGGATCATGAAACACATGCAAATTCACTTTTTCTTGATGGACCAAACCATGGAAAGAAGCTTCGTTTCTAACTTCTATCCCTTGTTCTATGTTTTCAATTCCAATATCATCATTAATTGTTTCACTAATTTCTTGAACAATCTGTTGGAAAAAAAACATGCTTGACTGAGCCTATGTTCTATCATTTTCATCACTCTCTTGTGTCTCTAATTGAGAAATATCATGAGTTGTACTATATATTTCTTGATATTATATGTCGTGTACTTGTTCAATAATTGATATCTCTGTGCATGTGTTTTCAGAGACTTGGTCCTCACAAAACCTTTTTTGAGACACATACTCAAGAAATAAGAGGTTTGAAACATAATTTGATGGGCAGTCTTGATCACTTAAAAGCTTAAAAATCTATTGCATATCTTCATTTATCTTATGAGAAAAAACATGAATATAATCATGAAGCTCTTGATTAATTTCATCTTCAACTAATGATGTGAATTCTTGATCTTTAAGAAAACTAGGCCGAGAGGAAAACTCATAAAGTGCCTTTAATATTTCCTAATCATTCACACATTCTACATCATCATCAGTACTTTTAATATATTGAATGGAACCTTTCCAAATATTGCAACAGTCATGAAAAAATGATGATAAAGGATGAGACTTCCCATAATGTTAAAAAAATATTCAATGGAAATCTTTAGGAGAACACAAGCTTCCTAATTTCAACCCTTCATACCATAATCTAGCTTTGTCTTCTACGGTAGCCATACACATATTCAAGATACAATCTTCAGGAAACTCAACCATTAGTCTACATACATGTATATGGAATTTAACAAGATGTAGAAAAACATCATCTTTATTTTCATCTTTGAACATGGGAAGATAGGTTGACTAATCAACATTCCACATAGGGTTTGGAAAACCATAGATGTGATAATGATCCATAGGAGCATACCTGGGATTTTATCTTGCAGTAGAACTCATATTGGAAATAGTGAAGTCACCAAGATCCTTCTCAAGCAATCTATATTCAATTAGTGGAGTCACCATGAAGTTTTGATTCTTGAGGATCCTTTTGCCAATGGAATCACCTTCAAAATGATTATCTGATGTGTGAAGTCACCAGAGCAGGAAGATAACCAATATGTGCCTAAGTGTCTATTGCTCTCATACCTTAGAACTAAAAAAAATTTGTTCTTCCAAAGGAAAATAATAGCATTCGGTCCCTAGCAATGAAACCAAGATGTTATTACTCAGAAACTTACATTGGGCTGTGTCAAAGTATTTCCTAAGGTAACCATTTTAGACCAATATTTATGTTGAAATTTTGCCCTTAAACTAGAGGGGGCTCCCTCAGTAAGTCCACTACCCAAGATCACTACAATAACAGCTTGGACTTAAACACAGTGGCGAGATATGAAAATGAACTGATTTTGATTTAAGAAAGCTAGTTGGACAAGCTTTAAAAAGAAACCATTGGGCAATGGATTCAAAACTTGAATCTCAATGACTTACAACTAATAACTATCTAGATTCTTTCTTAAATTCTGTGGCAAGGTAAGCATATGTTTAGATAATAAAGATAATGAAATGAAAGTTTGAAATAAATGAAAGCCCACTTCACAAGAGGAATCTATTAAGGATGAATCTCTTAACAAAGTTTTAGAAGAAAGTACAAAAGGGAAACCACTAGAAAAGAACATCAAGAAGAGATGAATTTTGTACTAGTAGTTTGGAGGCACATGACAGGATGCCCAGCCTTGAGTTTGGTAATTGCATAGCCATGACAGGAAACCCAACACTGAGCCAAGAAACTATGAAATCCCTCACTAAGCTCGGAAACTGTGCAGTGCACTCACTTGGGAGCTGCGAGTTCCCTAGAACTGGGAAATCGTTCTCGGTGATGTGCATGACTAGTGTTACCAGAAAAGGAAGAAAAAAAAAAAAAAAAAAACATCCCTATAATCTAGGGATATATTTTTAATAACTCGAAGGAGGCGCAACTACTATTTTTGGAAAATTTCGCAATGTGTCGCTTTTCCCTTGATTTTTGGCATGGCATCATAACCCTTAATTCCTAAATTCTATGAAATTGATGCCCCTAGAGCTCATTATCACACTCGATCTTGTAGGTCTCGAATTCCCAAGGAGATCAAGGAACCTTCAGTGTGATTGTCTTCACTTTTCCAGGTGATTTGTTCACTTATCTCTTTTAGTCCCTTTTTTCTGTCGCTTTTTGTCATTTTTCTTGTGTGAGATATGTTTTCATTTTTTCTTTGCATGCATGGTCATGCTTTAACTTTATTTAGCTTGTAGAAGTGTTTTTTTAAGTTTTTGTTTTCCTTTCACAAGTTTCGCATTGGTTTCTTCATTTTTGTATCGATGGTTGTCATTGCGGAGACTCTCCTCATCGATTTGGTTTTCTTCCCATTTACTTGGTTTCTTCACTTGATTTTTATTTTTCATCTACAATTAGTCAAATTTTCACTCAAACCATCACTATATTTGAGATATTCTTGTTTTTCACACTTCCCTTGGGCATATCTTCCTTTCCCATGGATGGAGCTCATTTTTCCAAGTTGGGAATTGTGAAATCCTGAGGCCCAAGCTTAGATCTGGGCCTCTAGAACTACGTAATGCACAATAGATGCCTTCCCAAATACATTGGACATTTCCAGGGCTAAGTCTACATTTGTGTCTCTTTGAGCTCATTCTCAAGGATGAACTGCACATTGCATAGTTTCAGACAAGAAGCTTTGATCGTTACTGATAGGAATACACAATTTATAGTTCCACAAGCATCCAACCCCACTTTTGAGTGAAAATTGCACAATCCTATCCATGAGATGCCTAGTTTACTACTTGAACATGCCATGAAAGTGATTTTTCTTAAAATTGATGTTTACTTGCCATTAGTATATTTTATGTCCCATAGATACAATAGTTTTTGATCACCTCTGTAAGAGTCACTATCACAATGGCATCTAGGAGAGCTTACCAAAAGGAAACTACTGAAAGGAGTACTGGGGAACAAGTTGAATAAGTCTTGGTTAACTTGAAATTTTATCAAGACAATCAATTAATTTTAGAGAAGGGATCAAAACTAACATGGAAGAAGATCAAAGATGAGTTCGCAAAGGAATTTCAGGTAGACTTATAGTGGGAGCAGGTCCAAAAGAAAGAAGAACAAAAGATAGCAATGAGATAGAGCATTAAGGAAAGAGGAAGGGTGCTAACAGCATAAAGGAGGAACAAGTTGGAATATGCAAGAGGATCCTATCATTCTGAAAATAACTTTGGAAATCAAAGAAAAGAGGAAGTAGAGTGTAGAGAGAGGAGAGAAAAGGATGAGAGGGAAGCAGGGCTTGTAAGAAGCATAACAGAGGACACATAAAGTAGAACAATAACTTAGGGAAGAATAGGAGCAAAGGAGAAGTAGAAGCGTGAAGAATAAGGAAGGAAAGGTGCCACAATATGAAAGACAACAACCATACAAGTCAAGAGTCAGTACATGATCAAGCAACAATAGAAGGAGTGAGCGGAAAAATGTAGGAATGGGGGTTTGCTAAGGAGCCTACACAATTGATTGAAGTCATAGACATGGAAGTGGGATGAGAGCCACAACAAAGATATGTGGAGGTAATTATCAATGCACCTCAGTCCACCATTATGAATCTGCCACCTTCATCGGCATAGAAAGCCTCATGTGAGGAAGGGGAGGTAGTTCCCCTTGATGATGATCTAGTGATGGATGTATACAATCTGTCATCTAGTGAAATGAAAAATAATATTGTAGAAGTGCAAAGAAAGAACTTCCCAGATGATCATGTGTATTTTGTATTCATGAGAGAAAGGGTGATTATGGTGGACAAAAATAGGAATCAAAACACTATTTCTAAAGCTAACTTGGCCTTCAAAGGTGGTTCAAAATCAAACACTTAGTACTTGACGATCGAGAAAAAAAAATTATTACAAAACCTACAGGTTGCTCGATAAGAGATTGAACATCTCCGCAAAACAACATAGAATGTAGCTTCCGCATAGTCCTACCTAGAAGAAATGAGAGCAGCGATACTTCCTAAAGTATCCACACCTCTAGACACAATGCACACTTATATTCAGATCTCATGACCATGCATAAGGCAATTTACCGATTGGACAACTTGCAGCTTCGGTGGAGAGAGTTTCCCACTATCCTTAAGAATGTGCAAGGAGCCATCACTTATGTGCATGATTGGAAGAATTCATACAAGTAAGCACCAGTCACATTGGTAAAAATGATGAAGCCACAATAGATCTAGAGAAATAAAAGGTTCAAATACTAATAGAGAAAAACAAGTAGCTAGCCACTTTCATCACAAATATTTAGGATGCATATGGACGGTTGTGCAAAGGCTTGGACACTATGGTGAGAACCTAGAAGAATCAATCATTCGGTTAGCTAACCCAAGCTAAGCGCAAGGGCCAAGTGTGACAGGATATTGATGAGTACTTGGAGTAGTTGAAGAAAATCACCACCAAGGATGACTAGGAGCTTCACAAATAGTACATGCAAAACTGCATTTGTGGCCCTATCCATATTTCAACGATTTTTTTTGTGATTTAGAAAGAGGTTCAGACCGGCTCCAAGGTATTGTACCAAAATTCTATGGAGGCATGAGTCCGCTTCCACGTTGATACCATGTCATAGTTTGGGGAGATCTTCACACAATACCAAGATTTGCATGAGTATGTGACCAAGAGACATCAAGTTAATGTTGCGCAGCTTTATTTCACCTAAACTCCAGAATCATAGTGTTTTTTATTTTTAGGTTGTCAAGTTGTCCCTACAATATTTTGTCTCATATGGGTACGAATGGAAAATGAATATTATTTTTCATTATTATGTAACTGAAATTCCTTGTTTCCATGATGGAATGTGAAGATTCATAGATAATGTGAGGATTCATGACAGGAATAAAAGATTCACTAAGGATGCATACCAAGAGTCACCCCCATTTAGTTATAAATACACCCTCATAACTCTTGTAAAGGGAATTTTCGAGTGGATATTTTTGCTATGATTAGGATTAGAAAAGGATTAGGAGTTTTGTTTGAGCCTTGGTTGCTCCATAGAATATAATGAGTATACCTCCTTGAGAGGATAATGTGTTTTTGACTTCACATTCCACTTTTGGTGCAAGTGGTTCGTAATGTTGTATGCATGAATGGAACTTTCACCTATAATAAAATGAGATCCCACACCTCTTCATGCATATATTGTAAATTTAGTTGGACTATTCTAGTTATGTTTATGATGTATGTTGTTTAACATATGGTTATGAAGTATTTATTTTTCATTTGTAAGAATTTGGTTGAATTTTTGGTCATGTTTTAATCCATCACCTTTAACTTGTGGACTATTCTTCTTGTTAGTTTGTGTGATGTTTTTTCAACTCGTGTCTTCCTTTCAAGTTGTGTACCATTAACCAAAGACATTGTCCACCACTATATGAGTTTTTCAATCCAAGGCATGTTATTAAACACCTAACTACTAGGACTCCAACTCCAAAAGGTGTGACTTCTAATTGGGTCATTATATCCGGAAATTCGGTTAGTGTTGGTTGGTCCACCACTATAAAGATTATGATTGTACCAAAAAATATTATATTAATTATCTCATCATTCATACACACAAAAGAGTATCAAAGTTAACTAAGTAACATATTTTTTTAATATTTAATTTAAATCAGAAATTTTAAACAAAATGCTACTAAAACATTTACAATTATAATAAAAATAATTAAGTGTTATCCTATTATGTAAAATTAATTATATTCCACAATTGAAAAGAATTCGATTAAGTTAAATTCCATTTTCACTTAATTGAGTGAATCGAACTTTCATTTGGACTATTTAATGTCTATCCCAGCTAGAAATATATTTTATTTATTTTTATGACCTTTAATAAAATTAAATACATCATTTTTTTGTAATATTTTACAAATGAAAAGGTTAAAACTATTAATTCAATTTAAATATATTTTAATTAAATTAACTTAAATTTTCTAATAAGGAAAAAATAATTTGATTAAATCATAGTTTATGCATTTAACATTTTGAAGGTCTAAGACATTGTAAGGGTTTAAAATATAGGCATAAAAGAAATATTTTAAAATGGTATTGTTAGACCCTTATATTTCACAGTATCACAAGGTGACTGTTTATTTTATCTTTGAAAATTTTTCTTACTTTACATAGATTTCAATATTCAAAATATTTTCCAAAAAAGCATGAATCAAGGAAAGTAGCAAAGAGGCAAGGAGAAACATTAGACCATTAGCAAAGGCAAAAGCAACATAGAAAGCAGTTAAGGCAAAAAAACAACAAGAGAAGAGTCTTGAATAAGATTGGGTCAAATCGTGAACGTTAAAGCAAGTCAAGTCGTGAACGCGGGGCAAGTATTATACGAACAACTAAGAAATGAACAGGCGCAACCAAAGAAACAAGGTTAGAAAACCACAGTAAGGGAGAAGTAAGGACCATTTGATCTAAGAAACGATCAATGAAAGTGATGAAATCACCATCATAGACTGCAATTTTTTCAGGATGGCCGCAAGGGTAGAGGTTAAAGTCAGCGAAATGCGATTTGCGATGAAATGGGACCCATCCACCTGTGGCACACAAATAAGCCTTACCTATTTCCTGCATTTCGCAGCCTGCAAGTTTTCAACCTTACCTCTTAAGACTTATGCCAAATATTTTTTTTCCGCCGATGCGATGAAGTGTGACCCATTCAACCATTCACTTGCCACACCTCCTTTCCATCTCAATCCCCTTTAAAAATAATTAAACCTTACCTTGTTTTCCGCCTTTCCACTTTGGCTTTCCCCTTTACCTTTCATCGTTATATCATTATTTTACCTTCCATTTTCCCGATTTCCCCAATTTCGATTAAAGTGTTTCCATCCCTCCACATCACCCTTTCTCCCCAAATTACATCACATATCGACAAAGATAATATTTCGCATCACAAAAAAACCTTAAAACCTGCGATCACCAATTTTTGATATATCACTTCGCATATTTGTTAACTTACCGTTGAAGCGCCCACAATGTATTTGGTTTAATTTGCGATGCAGCAGTTGGCCCCACCACAGTAGCTCCAACCCCCACTTCACAGCCATTTCAAATACATTGGAACACATATCATATGAAACATCATAAACCTTACCTTATCAAAGCAACTTTCATACTTGTGAATTCTATATAGGTGGGTCCCTCTCCCCGCAGTTCGCAAGTTTTAGATTTTAACCCCTCCTACTTATAACAAAAAGCTAAGATCTATGATTTGTAATGTAGTTGATCCCACCTTCCCCTGCCACATAACTTACCTTCTCCCCACACTTCGCACTTCACGTCTTTTACATTTTTCCACCATTCTTGTAACTAAAAATTAAGAGTTGCAATCTATGGGTTGCGGTCCGGTCCCACCTTCCCTCCACATGACCTCCCACTTCCATCGCATTGTCCATTACATTATTGATAACTCAAACTATAAATATTGAGGAGTGCCAGATGCGATGCGGCTTGAGAACTAAAATCTAAATATTATCAGTTCTGGGTGTATGATTTTATATGTTGTTTTGTTTGAAAAGGTTTGAAACATGACCAGGATGATTCAGGTAGAAAATAAACACCACAGGTCGACTCGGGCAGCAATGGGCATTCATGCAAACTTGTTATGTTATAACGGCAGGAAAGAAAAGGCAGTAAACACATTGGTACAATCACTAATGAATGTAAAGTGGCTAGCCTTACACCAAACTTAATTACCCAATGCCGATATTTTGAAAAGTAGGGCCAGATGTCAGAGCCATCATTCGTTGCCTCTTTAGAATCATCACTTGCCACCTTCAAGCATAATTTTGATTTACGAAGAGCCACCTGAGTTTTTCATTCTTGGAGAGTTCCCAAAATTAATTCCACAGGTAGTATTTTGTTAGAGATTTTTTTTTTCAGTCCTTGTATGGCCTTGCCTGTTTAATTTTCAGTTGTTTGTAATAAATGAAGTTTGGGAAAGTATATTAGGGAAACCAACTCAATTTTTAGTTAAATACTTCTTGAATTTCATAATCAAGGGTTGGATATTGTTAGCCCCTGCATTTTAAGAGTTACTATATTGGAGCACTATAATTTTGGAGCTCGAATTCAATAATCAAAGACTATTTTGAGGATCCTTGAGCTGTGTTAAAATGGTGATGTGTTACTTCTGTGTTCTAAATGTTTCCATTATTTTCCCTGTTTTGAATTTGTTCATCTAATTGTAAATTAGAAATTTTAGATTAATATTTGTTATCAGAGAACCTTAATTCTGTTTGCATTTACAATATGAATGTTTTCTGTTGAAGTCTGATTAAAGAAATCTTAATTTCTCTTTAGTCACTACTTAAACTTACTATTTTTGTCACCTCATAATTCATACAGCTCTTAAGATCCATTTTGCATAATTAGCTTGCCCTGTGATGCTCTTGATGTTGTTGTGTCATTCTAGCCTTATGACTCCATATCCCAATGGATTAGTCCCTGCAGCTCTATCTATCCAACCACTCAATCAATAAAAAAAAACCCTCATAATTTTTGTAACTAGCCTAATATAAACACTTATAATCATCAAGTTAGATCATAAAAATAGAGAGAGCCCTCTCTGAGTCTAGGAAGGCTAGGTCTTGGACTCCGAAATTGTTTGACATTGTCCTCTACCTTTTTTTCTTGCCATTAATACAAATTACAAAGTGAAAACATAATGGATACCATACTGGGGACTTATTAAAAAATCTTAGTATTTCATCAGAACTCAGAAACCCCAGTCGAAATACTGTGTGTTTTAAGTAAATTGCTACTAATTGGTTTTGTAAAAATATTCAACATGTTTGTGCTTTGGGTCTGAATTTTGGCTTCTAGAAGAATATTTCACATATCCCATCCTGACCCAAATTCCCCTGCAATATTTGACAATCTAGAGAAAATCCTAAGAAAAAGTCCCAGATGTGAGAATCCAACTATTAGCAAGCCTCTTCACAAAGCAAGTTCCCTCCCTAAAAACCTTGCAATATATCCAATTTTACTTACGCTTTGAGAAAATCTTGTTGAGAACCAAATATTAGAATTGGATAGCCCAAACATTTTTTGATCCATCCATATTACGGCAAAGTCCTATAGGGGAAGCCTCTACATCCACTCAAACTAACTTTCAACTTCTCTCACACTTTGACTCCCTTCAAGGTCTCATAATAGAGATTACTTCAGCTATTGATGATGCTTATCTTCAGTAGTCTATAGAATTATCTGCTATTACTGTAACAAATTATTCTGTTACCTCCAAGTCTACTCATCCTCAGTCAAATTTCTCAAGTGGATCTGCAGCTCCTACCATTTCCTTGAACATTTCCCACCAGAGTGCCCAAAACCCCACTCATACACCCAATGTCAACCTTACTCCATTTAACCCTCCACCTCCCTTGGCCAACCTTCCTCTTATCAAACCTACTTGGGTTCCCCCACCACTAATCATGGTAGCGTGGTATGCTCCATTAGTGCTACCACAACCCCTGGTGCCTATGCCACATGATTATCAATACAAAATCCCACATTTTGATGGAAATGGTCCTGAAAATTCTCAACAACATGTGGACAAAATGAATCACTCTTTTGAATACCAAGAGATAGATGATGAAACTATCCAATCAAGAATTTTTTCTCAAATTTTAGGGGGAGAAGTAAAAAAATGTTTCAAGGGATTTACCCCAAACATCGTTCATGACCTCCCTTCCCTTCACCAGTTTTTCACATATAAATGGGAAGCTAAGAAAAATCCTCTCCAAATCTTGCCAGAATATGAAAACATCACGAGAAATGTTGGAGATAGTGTTGAATATTACTCTACTAGGTTCAACAGTGTATACAACACCCTCCCTCCTCACATGAAACCCTCACAAGGTTTTTCCCTAATGAAATTTCCAAATGGTTTCGACCCAGATATGGCTTAACAGCTAAGAGAGAAATATCTTGCTACATTGGAAGACATGCAAAGAGGTGCAGTACATGTGGAAGCAAACCTGATTACGAAAAGGGCTAGAATGAGAAATGAGAATAGAGTCATTATTAGGGAAGAGCCTGTAGCCTCAACATCTGATGGTAATATTGATAGCCTGGTCAGAACCATGGAGAGAATGATGGAGACGATCAACTCAAATGAGAGAGTAGTCACTAGGGAAAATCAGCCAGCTCCTCAAAATAGAAACCAAAACTTTAGAAGAAACCCCCCTCAAATAAGACAGAGAGAATAGAGAGGTCCTAACCAACAAATTAGGCCTCCATTCCACGAAAATTATGTTGATGAAGATGAGGGGGTGGTTGAAGAACTAGAAAAAAGTCAAATTAATTTGATGAGAATTAATAATGAAGATATTGTTTTCCTCACCGAAGAAGAACAAGATTTATTTTCTGTGACTCAAACTGAAGTAGAATTTGAAGAGTATGAAGATTTATAACAAGGATTCAAGAATTCCATCATGGAGGTGCATAGAAAATATAACCTCCGAAGAAAGAAAAATTTGGATATTCTTAAGGGAAATAATTCTGAAAACTCTGCTACAAAGGCCCTGGAGGCTGATCCCAAGAAAACAATAGAGAATTCAAAGAAGATTACTAAAATAGCTAAAAATAATGAACCAGAAAGAAGCACTAGTAAGCCAGTGGTCAACCCTAGCAATACTGTTCTAGCTAATTTCCCTAAGATAAGTCAAAAATCTAAAGTTGTTGCAAAAACAGTGCCTAGTAATACTTTTATTCAAATCTTCCAAAGACACAGACACCATTCAACATTGAGAATGAAATTGAAAAAATAAAAATCTTTGGCCCTCTCACTGAATTGGTGAACCGGGATGTATAAAGGCCCCAAGTCCTAAAAGTGTTGAACATAAGAGAAATCACTGATACTGTCAATCTAAATGATGAAAAACATGAACTTTTATTTGGGCTAGAAGTAGAGGGTAGATTCCAAGAGGAAGGTGTTCCCCCATTTTATCCTAGTTTGAATGTTCATGATAAAATCCTCCATAATGCCATGATTGACTCAGGTGCATCTCATAATCTCGTGCCAAAGTAAATTATGGATAAACTTTGCCTGGAGATAACTAGACCCTACAAAGACCTGTACTCATTTGACTCCAGCAAAGTTAAATGTCTACACCTCATTAAAGATCTTTGTATTACATTAGCCAAGATACCAGCCAAGAGTCCAATGATGGATATAGTGGTGGCTAACATCCATCCTAAATCTAGTATTCTTTTATCACGCTCATGGGGAGCCAAGATTTTAGGCACCCTCCAAATGGATATGACTTATGCTACCATACTAGTTTTTTGCCAACAAAGGAGATTGTATAGGGAGACTCTAATGAAATACATAGTGAGAAGTCAGGAAAAGCCTCATAACTACCCTCTGTACTCTCTCCACTCTGACCTTCATTCATTTATTCTTTATAATGATGAAAATATTAATGAACAAGTAGCTAGAGAAGAAGAAGTCCAGAAGATAGAAAATTCGGACCAAATGGAAATGGTGCAACGCAAGTCTGAACCTAAACCTTTATAGAACATGAGTTTCGATGGATCTTGTGGCAAATCTAGCTCAGGAGCAAGGGTGTGGGTATGCAATAGTGAAGATAACCATGTAGAAGGGAATTCTTAAAAACTAAGCTTTTAGTGTACCAAGAATATAGCATAATATTAGGCACTCATTTTGGGTACAAATACTGAAGAAATTAGGAGCCAAAATAATCTATATTCATGGGGACTTTGAGCTGGTCATTAAGCAAATCAAGGGAGAATATTCAGTCAAGCATCCCAGATTGAGAGCATACATGAATGCTGCCCTTGACCTCCTGAAAACATTTGAATAATATGACCTTGCTGCAGTTCCAAGAAATAAGAACATCCTGGCTAATGGGTTAGCATTTTTATCCAACACTTGTCAATTACCTCATCCTAGCAAACAATATACAGTGCATGTCAAACACCACCCAGTAGTTCCTCACAATATGAGATATTAGCAAGTCTTTGAGATGACAAACAAATTGAGAATTTCATGCAATCCAAGGGCAAGTTTGAAGATTCCAATTTGGACCTATATTTTGAATAAGACTTCTCCATTAAAGAGAAAATGTGCAAGGATGAAACTCCTCATAATTTTGATATTAAATTTTCAGCAAATAAATATCTACATAGAAAAGAGATGCATGAAGATACAGAAAAAGAAGAATTTGAAGTAGTGGATTTCAGAGACAACACACTGCCTAGAGGACTTATCCCTCTAGAGGAACTATTTCATTTCAATGATGTGGCTAGGAAACCAAAAATGGAATCTAGAGATCCAAATATCGAAGAGTGCAATCTAAGCAGTGAGTAGGAGCCCAAAATGGTAAAGTTATCAAAGAGACTACCAACATCCATAAATCATAAATACATTGCTTTGTTCAAAGAGTTCATTTGATGTGTTTTCCTGGAGTTATGAAGACCTGAAATCTTATGATACTAATATTATCCAGCATAAAATTCCAATCAAGGAGAACCATAAGCCTTTCAAACAGAATCTACGTAGGATAAATCCTGTCCAAATTACTTTCATTGAGAAGGAGATTAAGAAAATGTATGATTCCATGATAATAGTCCCAATCAGGTACTCCGAATGGGTTTCCAATATTGTACCCATGAGAAAGAAGACAGGTGAGATCAGGCTCTGCATCGACTTCATAAATTTGAACAAGGCATCACTTAAGGACAACTACCCCTTACCAAAGATGGACCACGTATTGCAAAATCTAGTGGGTTCCAAAATAATATCTCTTCTAGATGGATTTTTAGGGTACAATCAAGTGTTGGTGCATCCAAATGATCAACGCAAAACAAATTTTACTAATCCTTGGGGAACCTTCATGTATACAAAAATTCCCTTTGGATTAATAAATGTTGGTGCCACTTTCCAAAGAGCAATGAATATTGATTTTTTGGAAGAAATTGGTCTTTTCATTGTGATATATCTTGATTACGTTGCAGTATATTCAAAAATTGATGAAGAACATTTGGGCCATTTGAGAAGAGTTTTTAAAAAATTCATAAGGTTCGGTCTATCTCTGAATCCTAAGAAATCATTATTTGGTCTTGAAGAAGGAAAGGTTCTAGGTCACATCATATCTGAATAAGGGATCAAGATTGACCCTGATAGGATCTACAACATATTGCAAATCAATCATCCCAAAAACATCAAAGAGCTGCAATATTTCATTAGAAAAATAAAACTTTTAAGAAGGTTTATACCAAAACTTGCAGAACTCCTGAGGAATATGACCAACATGCACAAAAGAGATCCAGGAGTCAAGTAGACCAGAGAGGCTAAATAATCCTTTGACCTGGTAAAGCAGGCACTCACAAAGGCACCAGTTCTGATTAGCCCTAATTTCACCAAGGATTTCATCATTTTCTCCTTTGCATCAGTACACACAATTGTTGTTGTATTGCTGTAGAAAAATAATGATGGACAAGAGCAGCCCATATAATTTTTCAGCCAAGATATAAGAGATGCACCTTTGAAGTACAATATCATGGAAAAGCAGGCTTTTTCCTTGATCAAAGCACTGGAGGATTTTAGATTTTACATTATGCATTCACACATCATTTCATTTGCGCCCAATACAGTTGTCAAAGACATCCTAACATAGGATCCTAATGGGAAAAGACACAAGTGGATTGTTGTCATATTGGAGTATGATTTAGAGATCAGACCTACCAAACTAATCAAGGGACAAGGATTAGCCAAATCGATGGCTGAAACAAATTTTCAAGCATTAGAGATCAATATGATCCATTCACTGGATGAACAAGAGGAGCTGGTGACTCCACCTATTGACGAAGCATTCCTAACTTCTCCCTAGTATGCATATATACTATATGTTTTATTTTATTTAAATTATCCTCCTGGTTTGTCCAAAACAAAAGCTAGATTCTTGAAATTGAAAGCTATAAAATTCTACATCCTAGAAAATGTTTTGTACTGGAAAGATTCTGGTGGCATATTGCCTAAATGTTTACTTCAAGAAGATGCCGGTAGGGTCACGAAATAATTCCATGAGGGGGATTGTGGGGGCCATATTTACTAGAAACCACTGCTAACAAGATCCTCAGGGCTAGTTTCTATTGGCCTACTCTCTTCCCAGATATCCCTAAAATGGTAGTTACCTATCATAAATGCCAAATTTTTTAGGGAAAAAGAAAGTTGTTGCCTCTGAATTTACATCCAATCTCTGTTGAAGCTCCTTTCCAATAATAGGGTTTAGACTTCATTGGAGAAATCCATCCTTCCTCCTCTGCCCAACATAAATGGATCCTCATTGCTACAAACTATTTTACCAAATGGAGAGAGGCCATTCCTTCCAAAATTGCTACTGACTCAGTGATTATCAAATTCCTTGAAGCCAACATCCTATCCATATTTGGTTGTCCTAGGAAAATAATTACAGATAATGTTGATACTTTTAAATCCAAGAATATTGTGGATTTTTTCCACATATATCACATTTATTTGAGGCATTTGGAAATTTATTACCCTCAAGATAATGGACTAGATGAATCCTCCAACAAGAGCTTGGTAAAGATCATCAAGAAGTTGCTGGAAGACAACAAGAAATCCCAGCATAACAAATTGGTGCATGCATTGTGGCTTGACAGACTCACAACTAAGAAATCAATTGGAATGTCACCATACCAGTTAGTTTATGGAATGGATGCATTTTTCCCAACACACTTAGGAGTGCCAGCCATGAAACTCATTCAAGAAGTGCAGACTGAAGAAAATGATCTACAAAGAATAATAAGAGAGACCATTCTGTTGTAGCATTCCAGAGAAGAGGTGTACAATAGAACTCAGGTGCTGTAAGAGAATACAAAGAATATTTTTCACAAAATAACAAAATAAAATGATTTCAATATTGGAGACAAAGTGCTGAAATGGGATTCGAGAAGAGAAGATAAAAGTAAGCATGGAAAATTTAACAACTTGTGGGAAGGCCCATACATTATTCATTCTCTCAGAGGAGATAAAGCATTTTTCTTGCAAGAGATGTATGAAAAAAAGTTGTTTAGAGGTCATGTCAATGGAAGGATGCTAAAACATTATTTATGCTAAAAACTTAGATTGGACTTTCATCATTGTAAATACCATAGTCCTACAATGTTCAAAAAAATCCATTGGACAAGGTTGAAGCCCGAAGTGAAGGCCATAAGCCTAGTTTGATAAGAAAATAAAAAAAATTAAAAAAATGGAAGAAAGAGATCGTCAAAACATTGCAGAGGAGAAGGATACATGGCTATTGGTTTTGGTGTGCTTGGTCACTGTGTACTTCCTCTTTTCAAATGTTTCATGTTATACATATGTTTTAAATATTCAAAATTCTTTGCCAAAGAAAGAGGGTATTTAAAAAAGGAAAAAAAATCCCCAGAAAAAAAATATATGTTTATGAAAGTGTTGCAAATCAATGTGCCACTACTATGGAAAAGAGTTTTGCGCAATCATACAGTTTAAGCATGATTATACAATTTTTGAATTTTCTGTTGATAGGTTAGAAAATGAATATTTTCCAAACCATTTAATCTTAGCTTATCAGTAGCTAGGTAGAAAATGACATTGGTTCAACAGCCTAATTTGAACCAATAGGAGAAATAAGGGATAGGTGATAGGTTAGAAATTCAAAAGAGAAAATGAGGTCAGGGTCCGCAAGTCTAAATGCACCCCAAAAGCAAGAATTTTTTTTATAATTTTAGATTGGGTAGTTAGGTGTGCAGATGAGCTCACTACTTTGAGAATTTTTCCAGTTTTCAATTTTAGGTTACCTTTCAGTTTCAGGATCAAGTGTGTTCTAGACCTCAGTTTGCAGAGAGGGTTGACTTCAACTTGAAGGTTTCAACCACGGATCAGGTTTCAGGGTTGGGATCAGCCCAATGGATAAGGCCACTAGTATAAGATGTTCTTGACACCTCCTAAAGGATATTCCATTTCCAACTGGAGCCCCTATTAGAACCTTGTATTTCACAGTATCACCAGGTGACTGATTATTTTATATTTGAAATTATTTCTTACTTTACATAGATGTCAATATTCAAAATATTTTCCAAAGAAAGAATTAATGAAAGCAACGGAGAGGTAAGGAGAAAAATTAAACCATTGGCGAAAGAAAAGGCAGCAGAGAAAGTATTTAAGGCAGAAAAACAACAAGAGAAGAGTCTTGAACGAGATTGGATCAAGTTGTGGACGTGTTCGGGTCAAGTTGTGAACGCTAAAGCAGGTCAAGTCGTGAACGTGGGGAAATTATTCTATGAACAACTAAGAAATGAATGGGCACAACCAAAGAAACAAGGCCGACAAACCACAGTAAGGGAGAAGCACGAACCATTGGATCTAAGTAATGATCAATGGCAGAGATTCAATCACAATCACAGATCACAAGTTTTTCACGATGGGCATAAGGGTAGAGGTTAAAGGCAGTGAAATGCGATTTGTGATGAAATGGGACCCATCCACCTATGGTGCGTAAATAATCCTTACCTTTCACCTGCACTTCATAGCTCGTAAGTTTTTAACCTTACCTTTTAAGACTTATGCAAAATATTTTTTTCTGCCGATGTGATCAAGTGGGACCCATTCACCCATTCACCTGCCACACATCCTTTCCATTTCAATCCCATTAAAAAATCATTAAATCTTACCTTGTTTTCTACCTTTCTCCTTTAGCTTTCCTCTTTACCTTTCATTGTTATATCGTTGTTTTACCTTGCACTTTATCAATTTCTCGATTGCGATTAAAGTGGGGCCATCCCTCCACATCACCCTTTCTCTCCAACATCCATCGCATATCAGCAAAGATAATATTTCACATCGGAAGAAAACCTTAAAACCTGCAATCACCAATTTGTGATATATCACATCACATATTTTTTAACTTACTATTGAAGTGCCCAAAATTTATTTGGTTTAATTTTTGATGCGGTGGTTAGCCCCACCACAACAGATCCACCCCCCACTTCATATCCATTTGAAATATATTGGAACAAATATCATATGAAATAGCATAAACCTTACCTTACTGAAGTAGCTTTCTAGCTTGTGATTGAAATATAGGTGGGTCCCTCTCTCCACACTTCGTAAGTTTTAGATTTTAACCCTTGCTACTTATAACAAAAAGCTAAGATCTATGACTTGTGATGCAACCAGTCCCACTTTCCCCTGCCACGTCACTTACCATCTCCCCACACTTCGCACTTCACATCTTTTAGAGTTTTCCTCCGCACTTATAACTAAAAATTAAGATTTTCGATCTATGGGGTGTGGTCCGGTCCTAACTTCCCTCTACGTCTCCTCCCACTCCACATCGAATTTCTGATTACATTCTTCATAACTCAAATTGTAAATATTACGAAGTGCGCCGATGTGATGCGACTTCATAACTAAAATATAAACATTCTCATTTCCAGGTGTATGAGTTTTTACATTGTTTTGTTTGAAAAAACATTGAAACATGAAAAATAAACACCACAGGTCGAGTCGGGAAACAAAGGGAATTCATGCAAACTTGTTATGTTATAACGGTAGGAATAGAAAAGACAACAAACTCAACGACACATACATTAATCAATGTAAAGTGGCTAGCGTTGCACTAGACTTAATTACCCAGTGTTGATCTTTTGAAAAGCAGGGCGAGATGTTAGATCCATCATTCATTGCCTCTTCAAGATCATCACATGCCACCTTCAAGCCTATTTTTGATTTACGAAGAGCCACATCTATTTTTCATTCTTGAAGAGTTACCAAAATTAATTTCATAGGAGGTGTTTTGTCAGAGATTTTCTTTGTTCGGGCCTTGTATGCCCATACTTGTTTAATTTTCAGTTGTTTGTAATAAATGAAGTTTTCGAAAGTATATTAGGGAAACCAACTCAAGTTTTAGTTAAATACTGCTTGAATTTTCATAATCAGGGGTTGGATATTGTTAGCCCCTCAATTGTAAGAGTTACTATATTGGAGCACTGTAACTTTGGAGCTCGAAATAAATAATCAAAGACCATTTTTAGGATCCTTGAGCTGTGTTAAAATGGTGATGTGATACTTCTATGTTCTAAGTGTTTCTGTTCTTTTCCTATTGTGCATTGGTTCATCTAATTGTAAATCAAAAATTTTAGATTAATATTTGTTGTCGGAGCACCTTAATTCTGTGTGAATTTACAATCTGAATGTTTTCTTCTGAAGTATAATTAAAGGATTTTTAATTTCTCTTTAGTCACTACTGAACCTTACAATTTCTGTCACCTCATAATTCATACAGCTCTTAAGATCCATTTAGCATAGTTAGCTTGCCATGTGATGCTCTTGATGTTGATGTCCCATTCGAGCCTTATGACTCCATAGCCCAATGGATTAGTCTGCGTACCTCTATCTGTCTAACCACCCAATCAATCAAAACAAACAACCCTCATAATTTATGTAACTAGCCTAATATCAACAAGTTTATAATAATCAAGTTAGATCATAAAAACAAAGAGAGCCCTCTCTGAGTCTAGGAAGGCTAGGTCCTCGAATCCAAAGTGGTTTGATGATGTCGTCTGTCGTTTGTTCTTGCCAATCTTACAAACTACAGAGTGACAACACGTATCACTTAGGAGAGGGAAAAATATAGTTAAATATTTTAAATGTGATCATATTATATCCAAAGTTAATTATATCTAGTGAATCAAAAAATTAAAAGTCAAAATTTATCATCATTTCATTAATTTGTTTCACCATAAATGTAGCATCTCAAGAACTTCATTTTATAACTTTTGAGATATCATTTCAACAACTTTATTTTAAAACGTTTGGGATATTATATAAATATAAATTATAAGATATAGAGTGAAAGATCATATTTTTAAAGTAGAATTTAAGAATATAATTACAATAACAACAATTAAATATTATCAAATTTAATTACATTCCATTAAATGAATTAAGAAGATGATAAGGTCAAAAGCCATTACCACTTTATTAATCAATTAATTGGGTCCACAATTCCAATAAGTAAGATATATAAAATTTTAATAGACTTCATTAACTAATATTTTAGAAGAGAGCCTTACATGATATTTTGGAGAGTTCCATTGCATTTAAATAACTCACATTGTCTTGGTAGATAGAGTTAAAAGAGGTATTTTAAAGTTAAATTTAGTGAAAAGTTTATAATAACAATTTAATTGCATGCCCTGAAATGAATAAAAAAGTTAAATGGAGGAAACATTGAGGATAGCCTTAATGTTGAATGGTAAAATGATATACTCACTAGTGGGATGATATCATAAATATAGTGTGAAGGTAGATTGAGTATGGATGCCCCTTCACACTTATTTCCCCAAAGGTCACTCCCATTATCAACCCTTCTCGGTGAAATTTGAAAAAATATATATTGAAAAATATGAAAAATTATTATTATTGTTATTAAAGAATATATATTTTAGTCAAAGGAATTAAATTCATTTGTGAACATTAACTATTTTTCATCATTAATATAAATTCAATTTGTTTGAGGGAAGCCTTAGTGACATGTTTTGGGATACTTGGAGATAATTTTCATATGTATTATTGCACCCAAAAACATATTATATGGATGATCTCATGATCCATACACGTGTCTCAAACATAAATCCCATACATTTTTTCAAATATTTATTTTAAAGAAAACATTTTAAATAAAAATCTACAAAAGTATTTACATTTTTTTTTTTTTTTGGTAAGTTGTGCTAATCTATTAATTTCGAAAACATAAAAGTACATATTTTACAGGCAGGGTTGGTAAGCTGCATTTAACCAGTCCCTATCTTTTGTTACCCTATTTCTAGGTTGTCGCGAGGGAGAGGGTTGGCCCAGAAAAAACTTGAAAACGAGCATCACATTGTGCGCAGTAGCGCTAATAAATATGGGATATAAAGAGTAGGACATAAAAGTAAAGCCCTAAAGGCGCATATGAAAAAAAAAAAAACAAGACTGAAAATCTGTGCAAAAATTATTGATCCTCATCATCACTGTAGGGGGGAGTCTCCTCATTGATGGGACAAGCAAGGGCCTTCGCGACAACCACTTCCACAACAGCTTCCACTTCAGCAGCAGTACGCTTGGAGATATTTGAAGGAGCACATCAGATGGGGGAGTCCGAGTATACTCCTCGAGGAAACTTCATCCAAACGCCATCAGAATCCATAATAAAAAAATCTGTACCCTCATCAACCTACGTAGGACTGTTAGGGGGTTCCGGAGTGGTCTGCGGAGAGGGAGATCTGAGAGAGGAGGTGGACCTCGTCACGCATTGACTTACCCTTTGCGTAGGGTGCCTAGAGGATTTTGATCGTTTCTCAGGAATGGAATGATGGTTGAATGGGGGGCTTGATAAGGAGCCTTCAATCCATTCGAGGTAGTTATCCTTGCTGCGATGATAGTGGCCTAGAAAATCCCACACTGGCCACCGCGAATAGTGCGTTGGCACATCTTGGGGGCCATTACGCACTTGGGAGGGGTTGCGGGGGACGCAAAGGGGAAGGTGAAGCTGCAGAGGCTAGGGGACAGGTGCACAGGATGCAAAGAAATAGGCAGAGGAGGACTACGTAGCCTGACTCCGGGTTTGAGACTTTGCAACTAATTGGAATCAATGAGCGTCCATATCAGAAGGAGGAGAGCTAAATGCAGTGGAGATTGGATGAGGGAGGGAAGGAGCAGAGGTCAAGAGGATATATAGGATTGGGGATGATGTTTTTCAAAGAGGAAATGAATGATCTTCACATTGTACTGTGTGTGGAGCTCAAGAAGATGAGCAGGCGCAGAGGGGTAGGCATGGTTGCATTGCTGATTATTCATCATGGACATTAATGGTGGTATGGGCAAGGTGATGATCAGGGTCAGGTGACATAAGTCCTATCCGATCTGCATGATATCTAGTTCTGCGAGGAGCATGCGAGGAGTTAACGGTAATTGGATCCGCTGCAGGTGGGGATTTTCATTAGAGATTTCCGCAGTCTGTGTGACTTGGGAATTGATGTTCACTTGTGTCAAGCATGTCACCCGCATTTGGGGTAAGTTTTTCTTTCTGAATGAGGGTGAGAAAGTTCTATTTCAATGCCTCATCTTCATTCTTCTCAAGGGTGGAATGGTGCATAACATAGTTTCTTCCCACCCCTTTATTAGCAAGAAGGTCCGCAACAACATCGGCTTTCCTGCACACATGGATGAAAGTGATGGCTCAATAATTGTGTAGCAGAAGTTCCAGCGTCTTGAGCTTATGAGAAAGTCTCCATCTGTTGGAGGATTTCAAAGTTGAAGTGCCTTGAAGGATATGGGTGGCTTCCATGGTTATTATTTGCGAGTCCCCTTCCACTTCTAGAGGAAAGTAATGGAAGTCTATGGCAACTTGAATACCCTGTATAATTCCTTCCAGCTCAGAAGAGTTGTTGTTATCCCATCCAATATTCCCATAGTAGATTCTGAGAGGAACTCCCCCAGTGTTCCTAATGGCTCCTCTGAAACATGTTGTTTCTGGATTACCTTTAGAATCCCCATCAAAATTTCATTTGAATAAGCTCGTGAGGAGAGGCGACCAAGTTTTTGGGGCTAGAGATCTGCCTACACATCTGGGAGTGATTTCAATGGGAGTGTTGAAACTCATTTTCTAGTTGTTCCAAATGTGGCATTCAGCTGCCGCGATGGGTAAGTCCTCCTTACTCCACGCATTTAAAGCCAAAGTTTTAGTAAGGTTGCTGTGAATCCTATCCCAAAGATGATGAGGTGTAGAAGCTTTATCCTTGGATATGCGACTATTCTGCTCCTTCCAGATATTCCATATGAGGATGCCCGGAGTGATTTTCCATAATCTATTTAGCAGGTTACTATTAAAAGGATTTTCCTGCCAATTTTTTATTGTTTTAATGATGTTTCCTCTAGCACAGTTGGACCGTTGGTATAGGATAGCAATTATCTCCCATAAATATTTGGCATGAGGACATTGGTCTAACAGGTGGTCGATGGTTTTCGAGTTGACCTCACAGAGAGGACATTTGGAGGGCCCTTCGAACCTGTGTTTCAAGAGATTCTCCCATGTGAGCATGCATCGTTTATGGAGTAGCCACAAGAACGAGGCTATTTTGGGCCATAAATTATCCTTCCAGATATTTTTCCATATGTTGTTGACAAGCCTTGGATCCTGCTGATGGAGGAGATGGTAGGCTTCCTTGGTTGAGTAAGTGTCCCTTGGAATGTGCCCCCAGTGGAGGATTTCAGGCCCTATTTTGATCTAGAATTTTTTCTTTATGCAGAGATCCTCCTAGATGTTAGTATGGATTCATTGTTCCATTTATCTTTCCATATGTGGGTGTGAATCCATTGCTTATAGCCTTGAGAAATGTCTTTTGTCCAGAAGTCATGAGCCTTCTGTTATTGCCTAATTTGGAGCGCAGCATTCCACATAGGTCTACAAAATATGGAGGAGAGGCTTGGCATGTGTTTCTAGGAATACTCCCAAAATTTGGCTTGGTTGCCATCTCGTAGCTTCTAGAAGCTGTGGTTTTGGTTAATACCCTTTTGATGACTAGTTTCTTTCCAGATTTGGGAGCCTAGCAAATCTAAGTTGTATCTAATGAGATCTTCCTTTGGCCACAACTTTGCATACATGGCCGCCCGTAGGTTGGAATAGGGGGTATTGGGATTGGAGACCCATTTCCACTAGATGCTAGCTCCCATTATATTGTTTCTATGTTCAAGATCCCGAAGACCCAGACCTCCCTGATTTTTTGGGGTGCACACATCCTTCCAGTTTACTAAGGCCCATTTGTTCTTGCTTCTTGTGCCTCCCCAAAGGAATTGTCGTTGTAGGGTTCATATAGGTTTAAGGACCCATTTGGGAGAAAAAATAACTGAGAAGAGGTAAATGGAAAGAGATTACAAGGCAGACTTGATGAGGACCAGACGATTGGAAATGTTGAGAGTGCGATGAGCTCAGTTGGAGAGGCGGGTTTCTATTTTGTCGAGTGCTATCCAGGAGGAGTGATTGATGGCAGAGTCAGTTAGCGAAGCTCCCAAGTATTTGGAGGGTAGAGAGGCAATGGAGAAAATGAGGATGCAAGAAATACTGCGTTGGGTTAGAGGGGTGGTGTGGAAGAAAAAAATCTAATATTTGTCCTAGTTGATCTCTGTCCCTGAAGCTTCAAAGAAGGATTCAAGAAAGGATTTGAGGGTGTGGGCTTCCTAGAAATAGGGTAGCCCATGATCAATTTTTCATCCACAAATTGTTGATGAGAGGCTAGGGGAAGGTTATGGAGAGGTGAACCCAACAAAGCCCTCATCTAAATAGAGTTTTTGGTCAGGTTCCCCAAGACTTCAGCCATGAATATGAAGATGAAGGGCAAAAGTGGATCCCCTTGTCTTATGCCTCTAGAGAGATTGAAGGTGGCAGAGGGGATACCATTGACTAGTATGGAGTGAAAGGGAGAGGTTATGAGACTTATTATCCATCTAATCCAGGTATTACTAAAGCCAAAAGTTGCAAGGATATTTTTTATGTAGTCCCAACTTAGTTTTTTCAAAATCTTTGGAAAGGTCAATTTGGAGAAGCATACCTAGTTTTTTGATGGTTTTGAGGGAGTGAATGACCTCATGAGTTAAGATGATGCGAACCAGGATCTGTCTTCCTTCCACATACCCTATTTTCTTCGGGGAAATGATGAGGGGTAGGAGCTTCTTCAACCAGTTAACTATGAATTTTGAGATGATTTTATAAATGACATTGCAAAGAGATATAGGTCTATACTTACTAGGAGAGGAAACTATGTCTCATTTAGGTACCAGAGTGATGAACTTAGCATTTAGAGTTGGTAACAACCAATGATTGGACCTAAATTCCTCCACAACTTCCCAAAATTCATTTTGGATGATGTCCCAAAAGAAGTGAAAGAATTTTGTGGTGAATCCATCAGGCCCTAGAGCTTTCCCTCATTTGAGTTAGAAGACTACCTATTCCACCTCAGTAGTGGTGGTCGCAGTGAGCAACATCCTGTTGTGATCTTTTGTTATCAGCTTGGGGATGTGTTGGGTGATTTCCCCAATGGCTTCCTTCCTCTAGTGGTTGGGTTCCTGGAGGATTTCCCTCAGAGGGCTTCTTCCTGGTTCCTTCTTTCCTCCAGCTGAGTTGTGAGGCAATGCTCCTGGTGTGATGTCTCATCTGTGCATACGTTTTGGATGATGCTATGTTGCAGAGTCTTCATTTTGTCCTCCAGGTCTTTCTGCTCTGTGAATATATTTCCAAATTTTGTTTTGTTCCATACTTTCAAATGTCTTTTGAGAAGTTTCAGTTTTGTTTGGAACTGAAGCATTTTGGTGCCATGATGGGGTTCTATAGAAGACCATCAGTTGGACACTAATTCCTTGAACCCTGGGTACATAAACCGACAATGTTCAAAGTGGAAGGGTTTGGGAGCATTCTTACTTGATTGGAGCCATTGGAGTTGTATCAGCCAGTGATCAGATCCCGCTACTGGGATGATGGTAGTGTATAGATTCCCTCCTAAGCAGATCAAATCATTGGTGATGATGAATATATCCAGTCGAGAGGCTATTTTTTGGGTACCTCCTCTTTTGTTGTTCCATGTAAATATTCCATTAGAGGTTTGAAGATCTATGAGGTTGTTAACTTGGATGAATTCTTTGAATCCATTACTGTCATATTTGAGATGCAGTCTTCCACCCTTCTTTTCCTGGAGATTGGTAATCATGTTTAAATCTCCTCCCAAAAGTGAGAAGGGATGGAATATCTATAGGTTGAGTTCCTCTAGATTTCTCAGGAGCATCAATTTTTGTTGCGCACTTTGAGTTGCGTAGACGTTGGTGAGAAATCCATGAATGTTCGTACCAACCAGGTGGAAATTACCTTGAATGAAGTTTCTGTTGGCCTGAAGATTCTCTAAAGTGATGATTTGAGGGTTCCAGATGATGGCAAGTCCACCAGATGCCCAATTTTGATCAACTGCTATAGTATTTCTACCTTTCCATATCTTTTTGAAGATGGTTTCCAGAGTGGAGCTAGTACATTTGGTTTCTTGCATTTATAATATTGCATGATGTTCCTTCGTAATCATTTTTTTTAAGATCCTCTGCTTTGTGGTGTTGTTGAGCCCTCTGATATAACATGAGATGAGCTTCATGGGATATATTAGGAGGCAAGGGAATAAAATATAGTTAGCTTGGGGAAACATCCTAATTCCACCATTTCTTTCCCCACTTCTATTGTTCATTGCAGATATGTTTTCCTTTCTCTTTTTTGTGACTCTTTTTTGAAGTATTGGGTGTTGATTATGGTTCCTCCCTGTATACCTAGAGAGGGGAGCTGTTGTGCCTTGGCTAATATTTACTCCTTTTTTTCGATTTTTTGCTTCGGGATTAAGGTTTAATCCTTGTTGGTGCATGCTTATTCTAGCCCTGCAAGATCCAGTCCTTCCAGATCTATGCTTTCTGGGTCTTCTTCCATCGCCTCTAGGATCGTTTCCATTATTGGTTCTTTTCCCTTTATCTGACCGTTTTCCTCTTTAGTATTGGCATTGGGATATTTTAAGAAGGTTTCCAATGGAAGCTTCTGTTGCTGAGCCATTACGAATAGGACCTACCCTATGGAGGTGCTTCCTACCTCATTGACTATTGTTTTTTAATTTTCGCTTAGCTGATTAAGGGTTACAAAGCTATTGTTGGTCGTTGCTGCTTTTTTGTTCTGTTGCGGGGTAGCTCTCTTGTTATGTCTTTTTTTACTTGCTACCTTTGTGAATCCTTCATTTTCTTGTTCGTTGGTGCTTTTTTCCATTGTTTCTTTCTTGTTTAGGGGGCATTCTCTGAAGAGATGCCCATGTTGATGACATTTCCTACATCTGAAAGGAATATGTTCATAGTCAACATTTTGCGTCCATTCAAATTATTCATGCAAAAGACTTACCTCGCCTAGAAGCGGTTCGCCTGGATTCATGTAGACATAGATACAGGCATATGTTGCATACTGGTTGATTTTAGTTTATTCTGCAATCTTGAAATACTCCCATAGGGCATTGCATATATCTCGAAGAGTGAGTGTGTCCCAGTAGTCCTGAGGGAACGAGTAAAGCCAGATCCAAACCGATGCCCAGGTTAGATCCTGTTTATCTGGGTTGAAGCATTAAGTCCATGGTCTTAGGTATAGGCCTGCAATGTTGAAGAAGTACGACCCTCCATCCATGATCATGTCCTTGTCTTCAGATCAGGTAAGGAGAATGTTGAAGAAGGCTTTTGTGCACACTTGCAGTTCTATGTGTCCTTTGGGTTTCTGTTTCGAGGCTATCCAGCCTCTCAACACTTTTTCCATGGGCCAAAATCCCATGAACTTGCCTATCAATGCACGATATTTCATGAATTTAATTCTTCCATTGATGCGGTGTGTGAGTTAAATCACTATTTTCCTAGTTTCTTTTGGTATGCAAGTGGAAAATTTCATGGTCGCGTCTACTGTAGCTTGGGTATTTTCCTTTTGCAATGTGGGTGTTGCCCCTGTATTTTCTTGAGATGGTTCAGAGTTGTGCTCATTGGCGTTTTCAACCCCTTTCATCATCCCTATTAGAGACTAGCCTGTAAGAGGGGGACTAGTAGCCCCCCCACTAGAGTCGGTCATTGGAGAGCCTGTGGCTGTCCGGGTATTAGGTTACGTTAGATCTGACTAGGGGAGAAGGATTGCCAATGGCAGCCGTCAGCAAAGCCAGCAAACCCTAGGTCATGGAGGTCGGCCTGGTGCAGAGCTATGCTAGGGTTACTTCATTTACAATAATCCTACAAAAGTATTTACAATGACAATAATGATAATTGAATATTATTATATTATATAAAATTATAGTTGATTAAGTTAAATTACATCACCACATAATTAACTAAATCTAGCATTCATTAAAATGATTTACCTTCTTTCCAAAAAGAAAATATAATTTATCTATTTTGTAATATTGAAATTTGATACAAATTTGTTGTATCTTTTATTAAACTTTAAAATAAAATTGCTAAAAAATTATTTCTATATATAAATTGTTTTAAGGAGAAAATAAAATAGTTAAATGTATGTTATAATTTATAATATTAACATTTTGAAGATATGAGAAGTTTTGATGGTCTAAAATATAGACATAAATCACATGTATTGAAATGGAATTTAATATATGAGTTACTAGATGTTGTCAAATTATATTGGAAAATTAATTATATCATGTCAAATGAAATATTGTTTACTATTAAAAAACTTATATCACATTTTTAAATTACATATTGGTTATAATAACAATAATTAAATATTTCCATATTATGGAAGTTTAATTATATTTAATTAACTCACATTATCTCATGTATGGTGTTGGCCCTCGTTTTTTATCTCTTTTTGTTTAGGAAATAAACCTTATTTTTCCATATTATCCATCTATTTACCATCATATCCACCTTACATTGACCCAAATATGCATATGCAGGTATTTAATTTACGTCTTTCCATTATTAGATGTTTTTTGTAAAAATTGGAATTTATGTGCATTTTTGGACAGCAGCAGAAATTCCCGTAATAGCATTATGGTTTGCATATGTGCAGGAAAATTCGGCTCGAGATGGATATGTCTCTATAAATCTAGGCAACTAAGACTAATATTTCACCTGTTTGCACAGTCATCTTGAGCTTTAATAGGCCCAATCAAAGGCAGTCAAACAGAACCACTCTTTATGGAGGATCCCTAGAAACTAGGTCAAAACTATTATTTTGTGGGATTTTCTAGATTATGATGAATATGAATAGATGAATTCGACTTGATAAAATAGGATAAGGATATTTTGATTACTTGAGCTATTTTAGATGAGTTTGTTAGATATTTTATCAATTTAAGCCTCAAACATTGAAGGCTTTGACAATGGAACTTGTATGACTTATTATTGTTATTTCTTAGACTTGGAGACATAATTGAAGATCTATTCTATCATATTTTGATGTTGTTACATGTTGGTTTATTTATTTAAGTCTTAAGTAGTTGAATTTTCCTTTAGTGTGTGAGGCAAGTGTGGAGGCCCCCCACACGAAGCTAAGTGCACTTCTTAGTTCATTTCGTAGTTGCAATTTCTGAATTAGTTTGCTTATGTTTAATTTATTTATTTTCAAGTATTGATGAATCTAATGATCACTCTTAACCTAAATATGAAAGGACAAACAAGTGCTTAAGTTAATCACTCTTTCAATCTAATCAAGATTTTCAGTTAGAATTCATCTTTACATGCCTTTACATGCTTTGATTGTTGATGGATCTTAATCTTGTTTCTATTTTTCATACGAAGAGACAAACCAGTATTTAAGTTAAATGCTTCTTCTATATGATTAAGAGTTCAAAACTAAGATTCATCTTTCCTACTTTTCTAAATTCATGTTTTCACAATAGAATTAATTATAAATGAAATAAATGATGAAGGACAACCAAGACCACTTTTAGTGAAGTACCTCTTCAATTATTACTCCATGCATCTTATTCTATTGTTTAGTTAAATTCTTATTTTCACAATAGTATTGATGATAAATGAAATAAATTATGAAGAACAACGAGGACCTCTTTTAGTGAAGAGACTCTTCAATTATTACTTCATGTATCTTGATCTATTGTTTAGAATTTATAAATTATTTAAGTTAGATCTATATTTGTAATATGAATTTCCCTAATCATCAATAAACCATCTTTTGAATTGATCACAATTGAAACCCGTATACTTTGGGGATGCTTCTAAGTTCAACTAACCTAGATTGACAATAAATACTCGTGTCAGTTTACAACAGTAAATTGACCCAACATTTTTGTTTTGTTGCTAGGGAAGCATATTTCAAAAGCGATCAAAATAGGAAGACAAAAAGATTAAAAGACAAAAACAATATAAAATCACCAAAAACAACAAAAACATACTTTTTATTTTCAAGTAATGTTTTCTTATGCCTAGAGATATAGATCAAAATGGTATATTTGTGAAACAAAACCCCCCCAACAGCTCACTCATCCATAGGATTAATAACATCAGTTGCTGGAAAACCTACTATAGAAGAGTTAGAGGAAAAATAGAGATCACGACATAGATTAACTTTAGTTAAAAGACAAATCTTGTTGGCCTTGGAGGTAATGAAAAATAAATCACCTAAATAACCTCCTTCTGTTTGGAAACAAAAAGACACAAGAAAACCAACTTTTGAACAGCTAGAGCAACCTGTCCTTGAAGAAATCAAAGTAGTGGAAGAAATACAAAGTAAACCTATTGAAACACTACAAGTATCTGAACAATAAATGGCTGAAGAAGGAGAAGGATCAACTAGATTTAACATGACTCCTGAAAAAATATTAGAATATGAAAGACAACAAAGGGAATGGCGAAGAAAAAGAGAAGAAGAAAGAAGAATTGAAGCAGAAAGAAAGGAAGAAGAATATAGAAGAGAAGAAGCACTTTGAATAATATAGGGAGAAGAAAGAAGAGAAAACCAAAATCAAATAACACAAGAAAATGAGCAAGAAGTTAATAATGATCAGGATACTACTTTTGGATTTCCTATTTTAGATGCAAGAGCAATACTAGGAGAAGAAATAAAAATGAAAAATATTCCACCGTCTGTATTGCCTAATTTCTATGGAATGTCAATGGAAGATCATGATGCATTCATGTTTGAGTTTGACATCTTGTGTAGAACATGTGGATATAATGTTGATGATACACATAAACTTCAACTTTTTCCTACTACTTTAAAAGTTGCAGCCTTCAAATGGTTCATGGGATTAGGATAACACACGATAGCTTCTTGGGAAGAAATTAAGAAAATATTTCTTAAAAATTATCAAGCTTACCAAAGGGCTAGAGACTCGAAAGAAGATATTTTCAAAATTTCATAACAAGAAGATGAAAGTTTGGAAAAATATTTGGAAATATTCCTTTACAATTTACAGAAATCCAAACATCATTCTCTTAGTTTTGATACCATCCGAACTCTTTTTCTAAAGGGTATTAGAGACGAGTATTTAGATATTATCAATGTAATGGGAAAAGGCGATATTTCTAATTTACCATTAAAATAAATTGCTGAGTTATGTCAAAAATACTGTAGGGGAAGATCCAAGAGTGGGAAAAGAGATATTTCATCGAGATTTTCCAAATCTGCAACAAGTGCAGTAACAAGAGAAGGGATAGGAATCTTGCTAGAATTTTTTTTTCTAAAGTGTAGAGAAAAACATCCACGCAAGGAATTTTCTTTGTGTTGGTGTCCCGTGTTTTGATAGTTTGGAAAATCAAAAGACAAGGCAACATCAGAACCAATATTTATAGTTACAGGATCTAGTCCTCCTGCTCTTAGAGAGAGATCTCTCAAAGTTTGTTTGCAAAGGTTTATCTTGTGTGCTTAGAGTATTGGTTTTAGACTAGTTATTAAGTGCAGGTATTTTTTTGTTTGTTTGGTTGGGTTGAATTGATACATCAGAACATAAAAGGTCTAGGAAAGATATATAGGACAGTAAAATATCTATTTCATTGGGCAATGGAGTTAAAAATAGGTCATAACACACTTATCAATGATATGGGATATCAAAGGGAAAATCTAACTTTGCCACAGGATCCTTTTGTTTTTGGAATGGAATGAACATTAATGATTTGGAAAGAGAGTTTTAATTCTCAACAAAGGGAATCTGAAAGCATAATTTGAAACAATAAAGATTTCTTTGATAGACAGGGCTAACCATAAATTATGAAAGTCACACCTTTAAGCAAACAATGATTTCAAAACAACTTTCAAAGTAAATTATAAGATTCGGGGAACACCCTATTTCCTCAAATATTTTATTCTAAAAGACTTTAGAAAACATATAATATTTACTGATAATCACAGTCATAGAAGAGGGAACACCTAAAAACATCTATTATCATAATTATAACGACCTTTAAGCCAACTTTTTAAGTGAGGACAAAGGGAAAGATCGAAACATACCTCTCTGATTCACTATAAGCAAAGAACTTCCAAGGGAGACTTCAATAACAGTTTTTAAGTGGCAACAGACAAGCAGGGAGAACCATAAATCATGCTGCAACCAACTGTTCAAAATATTAAGGATATAAACAAGCATGAAGACTAAAGAGAAATATTAAAGCCTCTAAAATACTTCAGCAGAAGAAAACATAAAACAGTGAAGGATGAACAGGTCTAAGGTGCTTCCAGGAGTCATTTCTTAGCCTAATAATTTCTATCCTACTGTAGTGAAAAATTATGGAACATAATTAAAACAGGGAAAAAACATGAAACAGTTCAGAATACTTCACCAACAGCCAAGCTCATGAATCCAATGATAGAGCCTTCTTAGGAACAAACATGCAACAACATCATCAAGACCTCCAAGACTTCAATTTGTTCTTCAACTTCAAAGGACTATGTATTGATTTCAGAGAGTTTCAATATTACAAATTGTGATCAAACAACAACCAACCCCTCACTCATCTTCTGCTATAGTATATATAGAAGAATGAGGAGGTGAGATCTAATAAAAGATCTCAATTTACAATTAATACAGAATTAATGGTCTTTGGCCTTTGAGGGGCTCAATGAAGAAATTTACATGGGGATACTCTGTATTAAATTTTTTTACATAAAGATTAAGCTTAGTGGGAGTTTTTGTTGACCTTTGAGGCTCGATGGAATGTTGAAGTAACTCTGCTGATATTTTTTCATTAAGTTTCTTTGCAGAAGTAACTTTTCCGGCTGTGCTGAGGCGAAAATCTTCTTTCGATCAATAACTTCAGCCTCTGATTGAGTACTTTGAGGAACAGGTGGCACTGTGGCAGCTGAGTGGAATCAATTTGCCTCAGATGTGGTGGTGGAGGTTTCCTGTCTGATAATCCTTTATGATTTATTCTTTAACTGTGTTTTAAATCAGGGATTAGGCTTTTGATAAGCGTCATAGACATAATCCCCACAAATCTGTCCTTTAATCTTCTGTTCTGGTGCATTTTTGTCTGTGACACTGATACTCTTTGTCTGTGCCTGATTTTTTGTGTTCTTTACTGTTGTGCAGGGCCGCACAGGGTTCATAAGGCATTCATGCCTAAGGAAACACTGAGGAAATTTCCATTTACACCCTGTGGATGATTTCCTTTGACAAATCGAAGACGGGAGGGTCCTCACCCTCCGCTTCGGAATTTTCCTCAGTATGGCGGAAAAACATTAAACCCTGCAAAATACAAGCAAAAGTTATGAAATCCTGCGTATATAGTTTGACTGCTTCAGAGGACGTGTGGAAAGAGAGGGGCCGTTGGATGGCATCATCCAACAGTCGGGATTAATCAGGGAGATCATAGAATGGGTGGAAGAAAAATTAAATCTGAGCTGTTGATCATGTAGAGATCGACGGTCGAGATTGAACGAGGCAATCAGAGGAGAACGATGAATCTGAGCCGTCGATCGCGCAGAGATTGATGGTCGGGATTGAACGAGGCGATCAGAGGAGAAGGATGAATCTGAGCCATCGATAATGCAGAGATCGACGGTCGAGATTGAGCAATGGAAAGTCAAACGAAGAGATCAGGCGATGAATTGTGGGCCGTCGATCTGCAGATCATATCGACGGCAGAGATTGATTTGCCACTGTACGATGGCCCGGCTATCATGTGCGCACCTTCGTTAGCCATCGATAAAATTTGGCGAGCGATCACCATTGGATCAGTGGGCACAGATCGGACGGTCCACAGTGATATAGCTGGGCATCCAGGTCCAAACGTTAATGCGCGATGGACGACAGATGGACGGTGGTTTTACAAATAGTACAAGCTGGCCATTGGGCAAAAACTGCCCTTCGCTGAAGAGTGGTGCGATAAAAACCACGCGGTTTGGGAAAATAGCGCACGGCTAGGGGGGGCCATAGGGAGGTGTGCTCCACACTGTCGGATATATGGATTGAATCAACGGTCGAGATCGCTCCATAATTTGTACGGGTGGAAAAATTAAATAAAATGAATTTCGACGGTTTAAATAAATATCAAAGGTTTCTTAATGGTTTGCGGAGAAATATTTATTTAAACTGGATAAGCGCCTGACTGGCTCAGCGCGTGGTCATGGCGCTAGGGCATATGGGTGGAAAGGCTAGGGACTTAGCCCAAGGGGGCTTAAGTCAAAACAATGTATTTTTATGATTTTCAACATTTTTTTCAAAGGGAATGAGGGTTTGGATAAGGCCAAGAGTGAGTCTTAAACCTTATAAAGGGGATTTTGATGAGGGGAAAAGGCAGAAATGTGAAAATGAGGGATTTTTGTGGGAAATAGGGGGATAGAAAGATGAGGTTAATTTGGGAAGAAGGGAAAAGAGAAAATGGTGTTTGCAGCAATATTTTGGCTTTGGAAATCAGCGGGATTTCAGAGTCTTTTGGGATGAAAACAAAATTATAGGATTTGGACAGAGGCAGGAGGCCTTTAAGAGTCTTCAAGAGCCAACAATTTTTAGTAAGATAATTTTTTCCTTGAAGGCTCAAACAGTCTTAGCCACCTTTTGCTATAACAAATATTATAGGTGGCTAACAATGGCTCCAGTTGGGGATGGTGCCTTCTTGAAGGCATCAAGAACTTCAGACTTGCTTTCTCTGGGAGGCTGAACTGTGCCTTATTCATTGGGATGCTCTGCTTTTACTCAGGGAAAATTTTAGGGGCAAATTTTAGCCCAAAGGCGAATTTTAAGGGATTTTAAATTTTATTAGGGCGAATTTTTTATATAAAACCCACTTTTTATAGTTTAATAAAGTTAGCCCAATAAATATTTTAAAAATAATTAATTATTAACTATTAGCCCACCAAAAAAAGGGCACACAAATCTGGAAACATGAAATTCGCCCTAGATTTTCCAGATTTCCATGGCATTCGCCTGGATTTACAGGATCGGAGGAAGGGGTTTGAGTGATTCGCCCCATTTTTTCACTGGTTCGGATAGGTGGCTGGGCTTTGAAGTTTGTGCACACCGATCTTCTAGCTATTATTGCTGGTTGAGGGCTGTTCTCACTGGCTGAGCGAGGCCGCCCCTCTCTGGTCCGTCCCTCTCTAGTCCATTAGGGCCTTCCATAGTTCGTATAAAGCAGAGAATCTAGATACACTTCGAAAGAGAAAGAGATGGTGCTGTGGGAGATCACCACAGCCTACATGCTCGGCCTGAGCATTTACAACCTCGCTTTTACACTCCAACACTGATTAATCGGCCTGTTCAGTTCCAAAATCTCATTGGAGTCTAAACGGTATGCACCTTCCCTTTCACGATTTCAAGATATCTGTAGACTGTTTCAAGATGATTTCTAGATTCCCTTTCTCGATTTCAAGATCTCTGTAGACTGTTTCAAGATTATTTCTCGATTTCAAGATCTCTGTAGACTGTTTGACAGAGCGTGCACAGAGTGACCTGTGCTACAGATACTCGCTGTCAAACTAGGATTTGGGAGGTCCACTGCCAACATAAACAGAGAGAGGCCTTTTGAAGCTGAGAGGGGATTCATTTTGCTCGAAGCAGAGAGCTGAAGGTCGAAATAATTTCGATAAGGTGCAATTTCATTGTTTTAAGCGCACAACAATCTATTCACTCATTTGACAGAGCGTGCACAAAGTGACCTGTGCTACAGATACTCGCTGTCAACAAACACCTTACTATACCACTTCACTTTCTCAGGGAAGCGAATTGCTAGGACATAATTCATTTTCTTCCTGCCAAACCCCACCATGAAACTCTATTGGTATTGATAAACCCACCATATAAATCCCCAATTCTTCCTAATACTCTGCGGGGATCGTGCGTTCGTCGTGCTAGCGGAAGCCATGGCCACAGCATCGAGGTTTGCTTCCGCGTTTGCAGGTACCATCGATTTCTCTTTTGCAGGCCAATGTTTGAGGGGATCCCAATTACCGGGTATTATAAAGCCCAAACAAAAGAAGGAAGAAACCGGTGCTCTGAATACGAGGGTCGAAACCCAGTCAGAGGAATCCCCTGTTTCTCTTAACAAGTCAAAGGCAACCAGCATCACCACTCTCAAAAAGCTAAAGGCCTCTTCTGCAAATCGTATGTATCCATATATTATGTCTTGTGGACGTTTTATACTGCAATTTACATCTTCTAAACAATAATGCACCCCCTTCCGCTAATTGATAGAAAATCAAGGAGCTTCACAGTATAGCACAAATAAATGGTTTCTGCAATTGAATAATTTCTCATTGATTACACATATACACTAAATTACATATATTCGTATCCAAATGTAAGGGGGTGGAAGTGGAGTATTACAGATTGAACCATTTTGGTTCTCAAAGCAATTTCAATGGTTATAAATGGAAGACTAATATTGATAATTTGTGAAATAAAGCATGCAATTTTTTCTGCAATATGAAATTGCCTGTGTCAGCTGTTTTGCATAATATTAGTTCGTAAATGCTGTAATAATGAGTGGGTTAATGCATATTTTTATCCTTTGTTTAGGATACAAAAAGGATAGAAGCAGCATTTTGGTTATAGGGCTGAGTGTACATACTGCGCCTGTAGAGATGCATGAAAAGCTAGCTATACCTGAAGCAGAAAGGCCACGTGCAATTGGGGAACTTTGTAGCTTAAATCATAATTAAGAGGCAGCAGTTCTTAACACTTGCAATAGGATGGAAATTAATGTTGTCGCTTTGTCTTGGCATAGGGGAATTCGAGAGGTGACCGAATGGATGGCCAAGGTATTAACATTTTCTTTTCTGCTTATGTAATTTTTGCAAATATACTTCTGTCAAATAGCATTTGTTGTAGTGTTTAGGGTCTTCAAGTTACCAACCCGTGGCATGTGGTCCATTTTCATTGATTTCACATCACTCAATGGAGGTTGTGACACTCAAGTCAGATTTATGTAGTAGTGGAAGACCTGAGCTTTGATGAATTTTGGACTGCCCAGGATTGCACTGGTTAAATTTTGGCCCATGTTCTTTTCCCTGTCAAGAAATTTCATAATGAAACCCCCATTCCAGTAATTCATGTGTGGATAATTTTTCCATCCTTTCCCATGCAGTCAATTTTCTCTCGGACATTTTTCTGTTAGGAATGAAATTAAGATATCAAGCATTGTTTTTATGTTTCTTTCCTGATTTACAGACAAGTGGAATACCTCTTGGAGAGCTCCGGGAGCATCTGTTCATGTTGCGTGACAATGATGCATCACAACATTTATTCCAAGTAGCATCTGGTCTTGACTCTCTTGTTCTTGGTGAAGGCCAAATCCTTGCACAATTTAAGCAAGTGCACAAAGTAGGCCAGGGAGTCTTGGGATTTGAGAGAAATATTGGTGGCCTCTTCAAACAAGCTATCACAGCAGGAAATCGAGTCTGATCAAAAACGAATATTGTTGCAGGTGTTGTTTCTGTTAGTTCTGCTGCTGTTGAGCTGGCCATTATGAAGCTCCCAAAGGATGGTATTTTTTTTTCCAAAATGCTAGTTATTGGGGCATGCAAGATGGGAAAGCTTGTGATAAGACATTTAATTACAAAAGGGTGCAAGAGAATTTTTGTAGTTAACAGATCTGAGGAAAGGGTTTCGCTCTTACAGCAAGAATTAACTGGGGCAGAACTAATCTATAAGCCGCTTACTGAGATTCTTAATAGTGCTGTAGAAGCAGATGTAGTCTTCACGCGCACAGCATCAGAAACACCACTATTTTTGAAGGAGCACGCTGGAGTTCTTCCTCCTGTGTCTGCAAAAATGGGAGGGATTCGACTTTTCATAGATATTTTTGTACCTAGGAATGTGGTTGCCCGTGTTTCAGAAGTAAATTCATCCATAGTATATAATGTTGATGACCTCAACGAAGTGGTTGTTGCAAACAAGGAGGACAGACAGAAAAAGGCTCTGAAAGCTCAGATTATTATCGATGAGGAGTTGAGGCTGTTTGAAGCATGGAGAGATTCTTTGGAGACAGTGCCTACCATAAAGAAACTGAGGGCTTATGCAGAGAGGATAAGAATTGCAGAGCTAGAGAAATTCTTGTAAAAAATGGGAGATGATGTTTCTAAGAAAAACAGGAAACTTGTGGATGACCTAAGCATAGGCATTGTCAACAAGTTGCTACATGGTCCTATGCAGCATTTGAGATGTGATGGCAGTGACAGTCAAACTTTGAGTGAGACTCTGGAAAATATGCATGCTCTTGAGCGAATGTTTAGCCTTGAATCGGACATATTTGTATTGGAGTAGAAACTTAGGGCTAAGATTGAACAAGCTCAAAATTAAATATCTGTTTGCTACCGAATGTTTTGATTTCCTGATTATAACCATTCATGGGGGTGTAACATCTTCAACTGTATCTTTTGAATTTTCCTCTTCAGTCTTCTGCCAAGGGAAGTGTACAACAGAGTCCATTAAGATTCTAAGGCCAATAAGAAGCACTACCCTTCATTATTTCCTGTCAACCCATCATTGATTCTCTCTCAACTTTTGGTAGTTATAATAGGAAGAAGTCAATGGTTGCTTCATAGATCTAATTGATTCATGGAAAATATTAAACGTAGTGTAGCCTTTGAGGTCTACCATGGTTATTGTATGTGATGTTGGATGATTCATTAACATCATTTTATCGTTTAGGGAAGAGATGCCTTAGGCACTCTTTATTTTGCTATTATTACTTGCTGTACTTTCAAGCCCATTCATGTGGTGTGCCTTTCAATATATAAAAATTGTGTGCTTGTCAAGCTTAAATAAGGTGGCAAATTTAATAACAGCATAGCAAGGTTCTTTCTGCTTTCATCAATATAGCTTATTTAAGAGAAACCTGTATGCTATCTTTTAATTCTTCATTGTTTGGTTTTCCCTAACAGTAGCAAGAAAGCTTCAGTGTCATTAAAGTTGAACAACTGCACAAGATGAACCATCATAATACAGACATTGACATTGCAAATGAATTGTTAACAAAAGTTGTAGCAAAGATCATTCCTAAAAATGCTTCTAAGGCAGGGGCCAGGTAAGGATACATTGGTGTCCTTTTTGCATACCAATTGATGCGTGTGCTGTTTTTTACTTTGGAGTTTGGGTATACTTTTTTATTTTATTGGGATTGCATATCTTATAAGCATATAGAGGAAGAAGACCTTTTGAGATTCCCGAAGAAGAGTGAGTGGATTTTTTAGCACTCTGTGGGAGCTATTGACACTGGCAAGATAAAAAATTCTTCTGTTACGAATTGGATTGGGTGCTATGCATTTTAAATTTTGTTAAAGTTTTCTCCATTGTGCTTCCATGAATCTGGTGATACTAAGTGCCCAATTTTTTGATGTTAATGTTCTGCAGAGCTTACTCGGCTAATAACTAGATTAGATATATAAACGACCCCACTGTTTTTTATTTAGAACTCTGGGATTGCTACAATGTCAATGCCCAGAAGTCTATTGGAAATAGACACTGTTTTTAGTTGGAGACTTGCAAGCAAATCTTCAACCTCTCAACAAACATGTTTTTTGACTTCACTATCAAGTGAATATTTATCTAGAAAGGAAGTCATTGGCCCAACGTATTTGATCAGTTGCACCATACTGGTGCAATGACAATTGCCATTGTGATTATAATAATTGTTTATAGCCTGCCATTTAGTATGACATTTCATGTTTAGTGTTTCTTAGATTACTCGCCGACTTACTTGGGAAACACTGAAAAATCACTACCACTAACTGGTTTTAGACTTTTAGTTACAATTAATCTTAAGAAAATCTTCAACAGGTTTCCCTCTGAAACAAAAATAATATCAATAAACTGTCCTGAATTTACTAGGCATTGGAGTTGCCTAAATTCCTATGCATTGTAACTATTGTAGTAACTCTTGGGATACTTTTGTGTATAGCCCACCCTTTAGTATGACATGTTCATGTTTCGTGTTTAATTTGCGAGGTTGAAATGCATACAAATTATGCTTTGCCTTTAAACGTAAGAAGTTCCTATTGTTCACGGGGTTTGGAATTGTGGTTTGACATGGAAGTAGGCATAGAGGGATATTTTTACAGTCACACCAGCCTATCAATTAAATCAATGTGCACTGTCTCTGAAGTTTGAACTACTCCTTGGTGAATCAAGGCCACAAATAATGCAAAGCCAACAAAACAGGACCAAAAATATTCTGTTGCCAGTATTTAGTAGACAAAAAAAAGTGGTATAGACCTTAGACATTAAAATTATGGCTTGGATTTCATAAAAGATGAATGATATAAATGTTGATGATGTATTGCTCAGACTAGATGGAATGGTTAAAATTGAAATTTTCTCTATAGTTCTATTTACACACGTTGGGTGCAGAGGTAGATACAGGTTGATCTGCATGACTGTCTTTTCCAGTTGATTTAACAAATCTTACTCTGCCAAGCAAATGAATGTCTATTTTAATAGGTTTAATGGATTCTAAAAAACCATATTGAGGAAGGTAATGTAATTTAATTTATAGCATTTTTGAAATGGACATATAGTCCTAGCTTAAGTTTGCTAAGAATTTTTGAAATTGGGTAGCTCGGAAGGTATTTCCCCTTGGAAAAACCCTTGGGGTTTTCTGGTTTGTTTTTTGGGGTTTTGGACCCAAAGGAGTGGGCTTGGAACCCAAGGAAAGACATTTAATAATCTAATTTAAGTATGAGTTGCTTTAAGGGTCAAGTTAGCTCAGGTTGGCCAGCGAGACCAAGAGATAGGACCGTTGGGGTTTCACACCCCTTGGAAAAGTATAAATACAAAGACAAGGAGAAGTAAAGGACAATCTTCTTGTGTGGTGAGCAAAGGTGCTAAAAGGACTCAGCCACATGTAGCAAAAGGAACTGCAACAGATGAACCTGCACAATAGGTCACTGGAATGGTTGAGATTGAAGCAGAATTGCAAGCTGAGCTAGAATACATACAAATGGATTTTCTCCAATCAAATTCAAAGCATCAAAGGAGTACATCAGGTTCTAGTGAGGTGAGTTTTATGGTGATTCTATACCTTAGACTTATCATGATCCTTTTGGGTTTGAGTAATTCAGTTGATGTCTATTGTTTTCTAGTTTCCACACATTAAGTAGAATTTTTAATGTCGATTTTCCACTAAGAAAGATAGGTGTCATTAAGGATATGTCTATTTCAGGGATTGTTAGGATTGTATACTAACTTGTAGGCTATTTTAAAGATCCATTTAGCATGTGAATGCCTCTAATGCTGCCTTTCTTCAATATAAGCTGTAAAAAGCTTTTATATTTGCTATCAGAGTAAAACAATGCAACATTTTTCTTCTAGTAAAATGCCCTACTTTCCTTAAGAATTTTTCTTTTTGTTTGCATCACTGAACACCTCCAAACTAAGGGGAACATAATTTGTAAGTTTGCCTCATTGAAATTTTCAATTAAAGTTGGGACTCATTGAAACTTCAATGTATTTGCCCTTGTTTTATCCTTAACCCCTACACAATTTTGGATAGAGTTTGAACCACCTAAAGCATTTTCCTTTCTTTTATTTACATGCCACCTGTTTTGGACGAGTTATTAGATAAAGATCACAACTTATTGAAATTGTTTTAATCTTATCTGTCACAATATCAAACATTTGGTAATGACTTCTATAACATGATTCTTGTTCTAGATTATTTCCTTTGTTGTGATATAATTCTTCTTTTCATGAGGGTAAATTGAAGCATGCCAAACTTAGTTAGATTTACTTTGATCACTAAACAAATTAATCATAGATACATGTTTTCATGAGGGTAAATTGTTTGTTCTCATGATGGTAAATTGAAGCATGCCAAACTAAGTTAGATGTACTTTGATCACTAAACAAATTAATTATAGATACATGTTTTCATTCAACAGTTTCATGATGAGAGGAATAAAGCTGTTAAGAAGTTGCAAGATAATAGAGATTCACGCAAAGAAAATATTTGTGATGTTTTGAAGCTTAGCGGTAGAGCCTGTAACACATTTTATAAATAATTGTGTCTGGCTTTTGGACATTTGTTTTTTGGGTTGTGGTCTACCCTACTTTGTGACATGTCAAACAGTTTTTGAGCTTGCTAAATCTGAACATTGAATGTATTTATTGTGCCTCTGATATCCATAAATCAATCATATTGTTTTTATATTAAACATGTTTTCATTGATTACAGAAATATTTTTTGAATGCCATTTCTGACTTATATCATGCACATATCTAAAATAATTTTGACATGCATGGTGTCGCTTCTATTCTACTTCCTTTTAAAGTAATAAGACTTTTTGCAGTAAAATGTTTTGAGAGTAAACCTCTGAAAATGCGTTTTGGTAATAATGGTCCATGGGATTAGTCTAATATGATTGGGCATGAACAGTTTCTCCTGGCATTGTCTTGAACAATCTATGCTCTGCTACCATTTAATCGGTTGTTTCTCAGATATGAAGGTTGAATAATGGCCGAAAGGACAAAGTTTCATTATTCGATGCTGAACTGTTTAACTTAAATACATGTTTAATAAGTCTATCATAACATTGTAGTAGGCATATATATGAATTATCTGGCCTAGTAAATATTTTAATCCTCCTCTGCTTGGTTTGATATTTTGCAGTTCACAAACTCCTTCGTTGAATTGGTGGAGGGAGAGCTTTGTGCAGATGGGCTTCCAGGTCAATGGAGTTTTGCAAACAAGACTCCCTTGGAACACTTAGATATTTCTCATGTTGATGACTATGGGGTGTCACCATATGAGTTAGATAAACGTATACGTGATCTATTGGAGAAACAACAAGAAGAAAGGATTCCAGAGCTTGTGGTGGAGCTGAAGTCAACTGAGATTAAGCTACACGCTAAAGAAAGAGAACTTAAACATTGGAAGGAATGAGTTCGATATCTTACTGAGCTTTCATTTGGGGCCAATTCAGGCATTTCCTCTCTTACTCATTATGCTCTTTTATATTGTTTGAACTGTGTTCACTGCACATCACATGATAATGCACACACTCACAAAGTTCAAGGGTCAGCTCAACTGGTTTTTGCCAATGTTACTGGACATTTGGCTAGGTTTGTGCCAGCAGGTGCCTGGTTTAGAATTTTAAATTCCTTTAGGTGAGGTGCACTAGTCTACATTGACAGGTTTACTGGGGATGCTGTCCAAAAATGTGGGAAGCATCCCTTAGGCTTACTCATGAGGTTTTCCTTGGAAACAAAATATGTATGTCTGTTTGCAATACACAAACCCTCATGAAGTTGCATCTTTCAAGAGACTTGAAATCTTGCTTGTAACAGATTCATACTTGATCAAAGCCTCATTTAAGTGCTTGTCTGGCTTACTGCATGTTTAAATTGAGTGGTGATTTTTAGGTGACAATTCTGTATCTGTTGAAATGTCAAATAATGTTGATGGAAAAATACATCCACTGCAGACTCTCTGGATCAACTTAATTACAAAGGAAAAATGGCTGACTTTGGCATGTGTTCCACTGACTTAGATTATTTTGAAGATATAGTGCAAATAGGATGGGTGCCTGATTTTCGAGATTCCACTGATGGAACCTGCATGGATTTTGTAAAGCATGTTTCTGATGTTGGGTCTGATGCATGCTGTGAAATCAATAGTACCTCCAAACACAGGATTGGGCAGGGAATTATTGATATGCACGAGAACGAATCTGAGGCAAGCACTGCATGCTCAGTTTTTGGACATGAATTACATGAGACATAGTAGTACTATTCTTTTGTTGGAGACTTTGGGCTATCCACAACCTGAAGTTTACCCCTTCTTATGTACGTTATTGTAAGTGTATATAAACATGGGCAGGCCTTTATTAAAGTACGTTTATGTGCTTCGATTCATCTAATGAGTGTTTGTTTCTACATGCACATTTGTAACCATGGCCCCTGCTGGATGAACAGAACTCACGTTTGGGCTTCACTCAGCCATTAATGTGACCTGAAACTGAGATGTGGTTTGGCTGTAAATTTCCAAAAATATTCAGCAAGTTTCTCTCAGGAAATTTTGGTGACCAATCAAACTTATTATACATGAGATTCTTGGTTTGGCTGTCCTGTTGAAGCAACATAAAATGACCATACCAATACGTATAACCAAGGACAGGGAAATTCGAAGGCAAGCAATTAAACTTTTGATGATTCCGTGGAAATGCTTTTACTTGTGTTCATGAGATATAATATTTAAGTATCTAGTACTGCTAACTCATTGCCAGTATCACAAAATCAAGCACAAGTGATATTTTTGTTTTGTTGAATTCTCTGTACTGCTGATTGGACATATAAATACTCTGTTTATTATAAAAATTGGGATGAGGACAGGAGTGTAATTTACCTTAGCTTCAATGTATAATCCTTACCGTTATCTTCTGTGATTACAAGCAATTTTAAAATTGTTAATGGTTAGCGCTGTTTCTTAAATTTAGAAACAATAATATTATGTTTCTTCAAATTGATGCTGCTGATTGTCATTTGCACATACTAGAAACAAAAAGTATGTGCTTCACCATAGCCTTATGGAAGAAATTCAAGTTCCTCTCTCCTTATTTTTCAAGTTCAGTGCCCACTGATAACAAAATTTTCAAGATAATGATTAGCAGACTTTGGTTTGAGTAAGTGCCTAAATGTATGTTTTTTAATGACACCAACCCCTGAAACAGAAATTTGTACTGAGAAAAAAATAGCAGCAATATCTTTTTCACTGATCAACTAGTCCTGAAAGCACTAGGTAGAGGTGCTAACCCAAATATTCCAAGATAAAGGGAAGAAAAATCTACAATTTCCAGACTGTTTAGCAAACCTAGAAGAACGCGTTTTCCAAACTACACGAGAACTAATTCCCTCACGAGTCACCATGTGCCATGCTTGGTCTCGGTGGTTCTCTTCCTTCTACTCCTAGTTCAACTACCATATCTTCATTGGAACCAACACCCCGAACTCCACTAGACAACGATTCACCATTTTGTAGTAGTGATTCACCATTTGTATTCGTGATTCACCATGATTTTACAAGATAATATAATCTCATGAGAGATTCACCAAAAAATTATATATACATATTATATTATTAATAAAATCGCCTTCCATTTTTCCTATGTATCATGGGGATTCGCCCATTTATTATATATATAAATTTAGGGGGGTTCTTAAAATTTACCCTGCTTTTACTAGGATGATCTTTCTCTGAAAAACATATTAGCAACCATAAAGCAATGGATCTTCATCAATACAACTTCTACCTACCCAACCCTACTGATCTAACATTTTTTCTTCTTCAGAGTGCACTTGGATTGGCAAACTCTTTGCAAAATTTTATTATTTTGAAAGTAGTAAATCTAATCTAATTCTACTCCTTATTTCTCCCTGAACTCATATTTAACAGTTGAGTTTAGATGATTCTCTACCTAATCTACTATCTGTTGGGATAAAACTGTCCAACAAATTTTCATTCTCTAAATTTCTAAAACACAAATTTAAAAAACAGTCAAGTCAAAATTAAGTTGTTTGACTTGCTGTGATCTATGGAATAAAGACAAGTTGCACATAGACATTTATTTTGCAAAAAATTAAATAAAAAATGGAAGGCTTAAGATACGAAAGTTTAAAACACTTCCTTCCTCTTTTCTACAACTCTGATTTGACTCTTATTTACCTGTCTTTCCTTTTCTTCTGGTTCAGATTTTGAGCTTATTAGAACCAGATTTTTACATCTTTTTGAATCAGAAAATAAAACATATTTGAGTCATCTCTCTTTGGAAACTGAGGTTCAAGTTTTGAACATGTTTGAACCTTTCATTTCTATCCTAATCTATCTACTGATAAGCCAAGATTAAACAGTTTGGTAGATCGAATTCACTATCCTATCAACAGGAAATTCAAAACTAATTAGTCAAGATTAGGTTGTTTGACTAACTAGAAGTGTGCTTTGTAGGAGTGGGATTTGAGCTTGCACACTTTCAGATTTGTTTCTCTTTTTTGGTATGGGGCTATACCTTTATTGTTTTTACAATCTGCCCTCTTTTCTCTCTTTCTTTGTTTTTGTATTTTTGATTTTTCTAACTTTGAATGCAATGGTTAGACTATGGTATTTATAATGAAAAAATAAAAAGATTTGAAACTTAATATTCTTGGCAGAAGTAATGCTTGAGCATCCTTCCATTGACAGGACCTCCATATAGGTCTTCTCCATTCAGTTCTTTCAAGAAAAATGCATTGTGACCCCTCTCAGCATGAATAATATAGGGCCCTTTACACAAGTTCTCAAATTTTCCATGTTTTCCCTTCTCTTATTTTCTTGATTCCCACTTAAGAACAACATTTCCAACTTGGAAATTGTTTTCCTTAGTCCTCTTATCAAATAGCTTCTTCATTATTTCTTGGACTAACTGTGTTCTTTCATAGAATTCCTCTCTAGTCTGCTGTAAATGGATTGTTTGGTTGATCCTTCTCTGCATATCATTTTATTCACTCTGCACTTCTTGAAGGAGCTTAATGACCGGCACTCCCAATGAAGTGGGAAAGACTGCATCCATACCATAGACTAGTCGATAGGGAGACATGTTTATTGATTTCTTTGTAGTTAGACTATCAGCCCATAAGGCATGAACCAACTTACTGTGACATGATTTCTGATTTTGTTCCAACAGTTTTTTAATGATATGAATGAGGCTCTTGTTGGAAGATTCAACTAATCCATTTCCTTGGGGATAGTAAGCAGTGGAATGGCCCAAGGTTATGTGGTATTTGTAGCAGAAATCAACCATTTTCTTAGATTTAAAAGCAGCAACATTGTCTGTTATGATTTTTCTGGGACAACCAAATCTGGATAGGATATTTGTTTCAAGGAACTTGATAATGACAGAGTCATTAGCATTTCTGGAAGGTATAGCTTCTATCCACTTGGTAAAGAATTCAGTGGCTGTGAGGATCCACTTATGTTGAGTTGAGGAGGATGGGTGAATTTCCCCAATGAAGTCTAAACCCCATTGTTGAAAAGGTGCCTCAACTCTGATAGGATGTAAGGGTAAGGGAAGAAGTTTTCTTTTGCCATCAAAAATTTGACACTTATGGCAAGACATGACCAAATTTTGAGTGTCTGGGAAAAGGGTAGGCCAATAGTAACCAGATCTAAGAATTTTGTTTGCTGTGGCCTTCCAGTAGAGGTGTCCTCCACATTCTCCATCATGCATTTCATGCATGATTTTTCCTGCATCATCTTCAAGTAAACATTTAAGCAAAATTCCAACAGCATTTTTCCAATATAATACTCCATCTAATATGCAAAAACTCAAAGCCTTTTGTTTCAAGAATCTAGCTTTAGTTTTAGATAAAGAAGGAGGGGCATTTAGATATAAAAGCACATAAATAATGTCAGCATACCAAGGAGAATTTAGAAATGTTTCTTCAATGAAAGGAGCATCAGATTCTTCTATTTCTTCCAACACATCTACCATATTTATGTCCAGTGCTTGAAAGTTAGACTCAGCCATAAGTTTTTCTAATCCCTGCCCCTTAACTAGTTTGGTGGGCCTAATTTCTAAGTCATATTCAAGAATAGTTGCAATCCATTTTCCCCTTTTACCATCGGGGTCTTGACTTAGAATGTCCTTGACAATAGTATGTGGAACAAAAGCAATTATGTGAGAGTGTAAAATATAGACCCTAAAGTCTTTTAATTCTTTCACTAATGCTAAGGCTTGCTTCTCCATGATGTTGTATTTGAGAGGAGCATCTCTTAAGGCCCTACTAAAGAAAGATATTGGTTGTTCTTGCCCCAAATCATTCTTTTGAAGTAAAACTGCAACTATTGTATGTTCAGATGCAAAGGAAAAGATATAGAAATCTTTGGTAAAATCTGGACTAATCAGGACTGGTGCTTGAGTAAGAGCTTGTTTGACCAGTTCGAATGATTGTTTAGCTGGTAAAGTCCATTTTACACCTACATCTTTCTTAAGCATGTTTGTAATGTTTTTTAATAGCTCAGCAAGATTAGGAATAAACCTCCTTAGAAAATTAATCTTTCCGATGAAAGATTGCAATTCTTTAAGGCTCCTTGGATGGCTGATCTGCAATATGCCATCTATCCTTGTAGGGTCTATTTTGATTCCCTCTTCCGAAATTATGTGGCCAAGAAGTTTACCTTCTTGGAGCCCAAAGAGTGTTTTCTTGGGACTCAATGACAAGCCAAATTTCCTACACTTCTCAAAAACTTTTCTTAGGTGGATCAAATGTTCTTCATCAGTTTTTGAGAAAACAGTTATGTCATCAAGGTAAATGATTATGAAATAGCCAATGTCCTCAGAAAAGGCTATATCCATGGCTCTTTGGAAGGTGGCCCCTGCATTCATTAACCCAAAAGGCATTTTGACATACATAAAGGTGCCCCAAGGTGTAGTGAAAGCAGTTTTGATTTTATCACTTGGGAGCACTAGCACCTAGTTGTAACATGAGAACCCATCTAAGAGGGAAATCCTTTTTGACCCAACTACCTTCTGAAGTATATGGTCCATTTTGGGTAAGGGGTAGTTGTCTTTTAAGGAGGCTCTATTTAAATTTCTGAAGTCGATACAGAGCCTGATCTCCCCTGTATTTTTCCTAACAGAAACTAAGTTTGATACCCATTCTGAAAACCTAACGGGTACTATAATGCCACCATCATACATCTTTTCAATTTCGGCTTTAACTAATGGTAATAAAAGTGAGTTTATTCTCCTTAGTTTTTGTTTGAAGGGCTTTTGATTTTCCTTCAGGGGAATCTTGTGCTGGATGATGCTGGTATCATAAGATTTCAGATCTGTGTATGCCCAAGCAAAAACATCTTTAAACTCCTTAAACAGATCAATGTATCGAGATTTCATATGAGTTGAAAGAGTGCTGGACAATTTAATCATTTTGGGTTCTGTTGGGGAACCTATGTTGTGTTCTTCTACGTTTGTTTCTATAGGCTCCATTTTTGGTTCTTTGGCTACATCATTAAAGTCGAAAAGGTGTTCCAAAGGCGAGAGTCCTCTTGGAATTGAACCGTCCTTACATTCTAAAACTTCCAGGTCTCTTTGGTCCACGTTGTCAATTGACTCTGCTTCAAACGTATTCTCATAATGACTTATATCAGCAAAGTGTGTTATTTCAGCTTCTGGGATTTCTTCCATATATGGGCAGTTCTGATTACGGCTAGATTCTGATGTTGGTATGGTAAGATCATTTTCTGTCTTTAAGAAATCATCTATGTGTTTGTCAGAGTCAAACACCTGTCAGTGATCTTCGTTATCAGGCACAACAGGTCTGTGTTTTACCTTTACACTAAGTTGTTGATTTATTTCAGTTGTTTGACAATTGCTGGCGTTGAAAGCGAGTTCATTTGCTAGATGATTCAATTCTCTTGCAATGAAAATAAGTTTATATTTTTCAAAGGTTTTCAATAGATCAAGGGCAGCGTTTCAATATTCTCTAAGTCTTGGATTTTTAGCTGAGTATTCTCCTTTGATTTGTTTTATGATAAGTTCAAAATCTCCTAAGATTGATATCCTCTGGGCTTTTAACTGTTTAAGCAGTTGTAAGCCTATGAGAAGTGCTTCATACTCAGCCACATTGTTAGTGCATGGGAAATCCAATTGATATGAAAAGTTCTATTTTGTATTTTGAATCCACACACCTGCTCCTGCACTTTTTTTATTACAAGATCCATCAAAATTTATTTTCCAAAGTATGCTATCCTTATTTTCATTTTCTTGTTGCTGTTGATTGTCAATGTTTTGAATTTGATCAAAGGGTAGATTGGATTGTTGTGGTGAACTGATTGGGTCCATGTTTTATTTATCTTGTTGGATAATGTCATCTTCGTTATATAAGATAAAGGAATCTAAACTTGATTGAATAGAATAGATTGGAGAATTGTTTGGTCTGTCCATGTTTCTCACCATGTACTTCATGTGAGATTCCCTGTATAGTCTTCTGTTTTGGTTGAAAACAGGGATGGTGGCATAAGACATGTCCATTTGAAGGCTTCCTTGAAGTTTGGCTCCCCAAGATCTTGATAAGAGCATGCCATACTTAGGGGGAATGTCAGCTACAACTATATCCATAACTAGACTCTTAGCAGGGATCTGAGCTAGATTAACACATAAATATTTGATTAAACCCAAACATTTGACTCGGCTTGAGTCAAAAGAATACAAATATTTGTATGGTTTAGTAATCTCTAAGCCTAAGCTCTCCATTACCACCTTGGGCATTAGATTGTGTGAAGCTCCTGAATCTAACATGGCATTATGTAAAATTTTCTCATGTATGTTCAAGCTAACATAGAAGGGAGGGACAACCCCTTCTTGATATTTTCCTTCAACTTCTGGACCAAACAACAACTCAGGTTTGTCATCTGTCAAGTTTAAAGTGTCTGTATCACTTCCTAAGTTCAAAGCTTTCAAAACTTGGTTTTTGTACACCTCTTGGGTTACTAGTTCAACTAGGGGGATGGTGACTTTTATTTTGGCAATCTCTCCCTCAAGGCTGAAAGGAATAATTGACTTGTTTGTATTTACATCTGTTTTTTCAATTGAATTCTTTTCAGCAACTTTGATTTGCTGAACCTTGTTTGGAATGGTAATTGGGATAATTTTATTAGGACCACTAGCTAAAGTGCTAGGGGTACTTTGTTCAACATTTGGCTGGACACCTTTGTCTTTGTTTGAATCTGGTTTTTTAGTCGAAATGTTGGTTTTCTCTGCTGTCTTTTTGGGCTGATTTTCTGCGTTTTTCTTGACAGCAGTGCTAGTGTTCTTATCTTTTGATTTATCTATGTTTCCCTTGCTCCTAAGATCATACTGTTTATGTATCTCCATGATTGCATTTTCAAAACCTAATCTATAGTCATCAGAATCTTCATAGGTATTTGTATTTGGATCAGAAGAGAAAAAATCTTGTTCTTCCTGAGTGAGGAAAACATCATCTCCACTATCTGATCCAATCAAGTTTACATGGGATTCTTCCAACCTTTCCAACTCTCCATCTTCCTCATATTGATCTACATAGTTTTTTTAGAAGGGAGGTCTAATCTGTTGGTCATTTTCGTTCTGTTTGTCTTGATTTTTTTCTCTTCTATAATTATGATTTCAATTTCGAGGAGCAGCTTGGTTTTGATTTTCTTGTGCTTTCTTAATTATACTCATCTCTTTCATCATTTCTTCCAACATCCTCTCCATTTTTGAGCTTGAAGTAGAAGGAGTGGACTCTTCTCTAAAAGACACTCTCTTTTCAGTTTTCATTCTTGCTCTCTTCTCCATCAAGTTGACTTCCACGGAAAGAGCACCCTATTGCATATCTTCCAGAGTTGCAAAATTTCTTTCTCTCAGCTGATAGGTCATATCAGAGTCAAACCCTTCGGGAAATTTATTTAAAGCTGAGCCCTGTGGAGGTTTTAGTTCTAGGGAAAGTGCATTATACACACTATTGAACCTAGTGCAGTAAGCTTGAACACTTTCTCCAGTGTTTCTATGGAGGTTTTTGTAGTCAGAAAGGACTTGGAGAGGGTTTTTCTTTACTTCCCATTTGTTTAGGAACATTTTATGAAAGCCTTGGAGATCATTTATACTATGGGGGGCTAGACCTTTGAACCATTTTCTTACTTCTCCCCCTAAACTCTGAGCAAATAACCTAAGTTTGACAGAATCATCATCGATTTCATTTCTGTCAAAGTAGTCATTCATTTTATCAACATGTTGTGATGCGGTTGTAGCATTGTTGGCATCATACAATGGAATTTTGGAATGATAGTCCTATGGAAGATTAACTAATGGTATAGGAAGGACTAGGGGAGAATACCATGCTACCATGATAGATGGTGGGGGAGGATTTATAAAAGGGAAAGTGGGTTGAAGTGGGGTGGTTTGGACAATGGATGTTGGGTGGACAGATGTGGATGTACCGGGGATAGATTCTTGAGCTGACCTTGGATGAGAGACACCTAAATTGAGAAGGAAATGTAAATCAGGTGATGTGGCTTCTCTACTACCAGGTTGTTCACTTTTTTCTGGGGATGAAAGTGAGGACTCAAAATTTATCTGAATTATATCATCAAGTGACCTAGTTCTAAAAGGATTTATTAAGTCGACATGTGATTGGTGTAGGGCTGCGATATTTTCAGGGACTGAGTTAGATCTCAAGGGTGATCTGAAAATAGTTAAAAATTTTATCTTGGAAGATTTCCTAAGTACACTTTCAGGGTTGTAAACTTCTTCCAGTGGGTTTGGGTTAGGGTAGGATCTAGTATGAATATTTCTAGGAGCCACTATGCTATACTTTTTTAAACCCAGTTGAAAAAGAAAAGTTTTAACCAAATATGACAATATTTAAGAGGCTAACTGATCTTTTCAGAAGAAGGAAAATTTTAATCTTAAAGCCTTCTAGCTGAACTTGCTATGATTCTATTAAGACTTGGGATCTTCCCAGTGGAGTGTTAAGGTCTATTTTTAGGATTGTGGAGTCGCCAGGTGGAAGTTTTATCTTTCTGGAGGTAAAGGTTTTATGGTCCACCACCAGTTTATTATGAAGCCAAACTAAAAATTTTAGGGTTTTTCTGAGTTATTTTCGTCTTATAGGTTAAGAGAGTGTTCTAAGTCTGATTTAACACTTAGCTAGGGTGTCAAAACGTACAGAGTTTACTCTTATGGCTTGGTAACTGAAATATTCAAGGTTTGACAAGGCTTTATAAGAACCCTAAGAGTTACTTAGTTTTTCATTGATTCAAAAGGTCCTATCATGATTATCATTATGTTTGGTAGTGCTTGAAGAAGGTCACTTATGTTATGCTAGACAATGAGTGTTTTTGTTTTGTAGATTTTACTCAGCATCCCACCGTGATCTCCATTATGTTGGTGTCCTATGTTTTGATAGTTTGGAAAATCAAAAGACAAGGCAACATCAAAACCAATCTTTAGAGTTACAGGATCTAGTCCTCCTGTTCTCAGAGAGGGATCTCTCAAATTTGACTGCAGCTGTCTTTAATACTGAGTGTGACTTACAGAATAGTTAAATGCAGAGCATTTGTTTGTGCTGTTTAATTTGGACTGATTGATACATGCATAAAGATCTAGAATGTGTATATAATATCAAACTATACGTTCATAAGGCAATGGAATCAAAAAATCACTTTACTATCAAGATATCACGGATATCAAAGGTAAATCTAATAGACTAGGATCTACCAACACTGGATGAGACAAATTTGTGATTTAAGAAGGGAGTTTCCCAAATTGTCAACAAGGCTGAAAGCATATTTGAAACAATAAAGAGTTCTTGATAAGGAGCTAATACAAGATCACAAATCACACTAAACAGCAGGGCTCAACAACACTCAAATTAAATCTAAGTTAGAAGGAACACCTATTTCCTCAACATTTCTTCTAGACTTTGAAAGCTTTCAATATTCTTTGATATCACATTATTGAGAGACACTAAAACATATATGATCATAATTATAATGACCTTTAAGCCAACTATTTAAGTGAGGACAAAGGGTAAGATCGAAAAAGACCTCTCTGATTCACTATAAGCAAGGAACTTCCAAGGGAGACTTCAATAACAGTTTTTAAGTGGCAACAGACAAGCAAGGAGAACCATAAATCATGTTGCAACCAACTGTTCAAACTATTAAGGAAATAAACAAGCATGAAGACTAAAGAGAAAGATTAAAGCCTCTAAAATACTTTAGCAGAAGAAAACATAAAACAGTGAAGGATGAACAAGTCTAAGGTGCTTCCAGGAATCATTTCTTAGCCTAATACGTTCTATCCTACTGTAGTGAGAAATTATGGAACATAATGAAAACAGGGGAAAAACATGAAACAGTTCAGAATACTTCACCAACAGCGAAGCTCATGAATCCAATGATAGAGCCTTCTCAGGAAAAAACATGAAACAACATCATCAAGACCTCCAAGACTTTAATTTGTTCTTCAAATTCAAAGGACTATGTATTGATTTCAGAGAGTTTCAATATTACAGCTTGTGATCAAACAACAACCAACCCCTCACTCATCTTCTGCTATAGTATATATAGAAGAATGATGAGGTGAGATCTGATAAAAGATCTCAATTTACAATTAATACAGACTTAATGGTCTTTGGCCTTTGAGGGGCTCAATGAATAAATTTACATGGGGATACTCTATATTAAATGTTTTTACATAAATATTAAGCTTAGTGGGAGCTTTTGTTGACCTTTGAGGCTCGATGGAATGTTGAAGTAACTCTGCTGATATTTTGTCATTAAGTTTCTTTGCAGAAGTAACTTTTCCGGCTATGCTGAGGTGAAAATATTCTTTCGATCAATAACTTCGGCCTCTGATTGAGTACTTTGAGGAACAGGTGGCACTGTGGCAGCTGAGGAATCGATTTGCCTTAGATGTGGTGGTGGAGGTTTCCTGTCTGATAATCCTTTATGATTTCTTCTTTAACTGTGTTTTAAATTAGGGATTAGGCTTTTGATAAGCATCTTAGACGTAATCCCCACAAATCTCTCCTTTAATCCTCTATTCTAGTGCATTTTTGTCTTCGACACTGATACTCTTTATCTGTGCCTGATTTTCTGTGTTCTTTGTTGTTGTGCAGGGCCGCGCAGAGTTCATAAGGCATTCATGCCTGAGGAAACACTGAGGAAATGTGCATTTCCACCCTGTGGATGATTTCATTTGACGAATCGAAGACGAGAGGGTCATCACCCTCCGCTTCGGAATTTTCCTCAGTATGGCGGAAAAACATTAAACCTTGCAAAATACAAGAAAAATTTATGAAATTCTGTGTATATAGTTTGACTGCTTCAGAGGACGTGTGGAAAGAGCGGGGCCGGTGGATGGCATCATCCAACGGTCGGGATTAATCGGGGAGATCATAGAATGGGCAGAATAAAAATTAAATTCGAGCTGTTGATCGTGCAGAGATCGACAGTCGAGATTGAACGAGGCGATTAGAGGAGAAGGATGAATCTGAGCCGTCGATCGCATAGAGATCGACAGTCGGGATTGAACGAGGCGATCAGAGGAGAAGGATGAATCTGAGCCGTCAATCGCATAGAGATCGACGGTCGGGATTGAGCAATGGAAATTCAAATGGAGATATCGGGCGATGAATTGTGGTGCCGATGTACGATGGCCTGGCTATCGTCCACGCACCTTCGTTAACCATCGAGCAACTTTGGCGAGCGATCACTGTTGGATCAGTGGGCCCAGGTCAGACGGTCCACAGCGATATCGCTGGGCATCCATGTCCAAACGTTAATGCGAGATGGACGACGGATGGATGGCGATTTTACAAATAGTATAAGGGGCGTGTGTCAAGTGATGTATGGAATCGCTGGTCATCGGGAAAAAACCGCCCTCCGCCAAAGAGTGGTGCGATAAAAACCATGCGGTTTGGGAAAATGGCGCATGGCTGGGGGGGGGGGGGCATAGGGAAGCATGCTCTGCACCGTCGGATCTATGGATTGAATCGACGGTCGAGATCGCTCCATAATTTGTACGGGCGGAAAAATTAAATAAAATGAATTTCGACGATTTAAATAAATATCAAAGGCTTCTTAATGGTTTGCGGAGAAATATTTATTTAAACCGGATAAGCGCTTGACTGGCTCAGTGCGCGGTCACGGCGCCAGGGCGTATGGGCAGAAAGGCTAGGGACTTAGCCCAAGGGGGCTTAAGTCAAAACAATGTATTTTTATGATTTTTCAACATTTTTTCAAAGGGAATGAGGGTTCGGATAAGGCCAAGAGTGAGTCTTAAACCTTATAAAGGGGATTTTGATGAGGGGAAAAGGCAGAAATGTGAAAATGAGGGATTTTTGTGGGAAATAGGGGGATAGAAAGATGAGGTTAATTTGGGAAGAAGGGAAAAGAGAAAATGGTGTTTGCAGCAATATTTTGGCTTTGGAAATCAGCAGGATTTCAGAGTCTTTTGGGATGAAAACAAATGTATAGGATCTGGACAGAGGTAGGATGCCTTTAAGAGTCTTCAAGAGCCAACAATTTTTAGTAAGAGAATTTGTTCCTTGAAGGCTCAAATAGTGTTAGCCACCTTTTGCTATAACAAATATTATTGGTGGCTAACACTTTGAAAGGTATACAAGTATGTGGACTATGCAAAGGAAATCATGCAATAGAAAAATGTCTAAAGTTAAAAGAATTTCAAGGGGAAGAACTACAAGGAGTAGATTCTCTCTACTATATGACACCAGGGAGACCTTGGCAGCCAATAATTCCTCAATAGTTTCATAAAAAAAATCCCCAAAATTTTCAATATCCTCAAAACACATGGAATACACCAATTCCATGGCAAGCTTGGCCACCACAACAATATTGAAACCAACCTTCACAAGGTTGGAGGGGATATGGTTATGGAAACCAACCACCATAACAAATGTATACCCAACAGTATCAATATCAACAACCATACCCTCCACAATCATTTCGTCAATATCAACAACTCCAGCAATAATAACCACTGCCATATCGAACTCAAAACCCACCAATGCTAACTCAACCACAACAGCTTCAGCTACCAACTAACCAACCACCTCCTAGACCAACACAATTACCAGCTCAACCAGTAGCTAATCGAAGCAACAGGGTGGATAGACTAGCATATCATGTGGAAGAGGCAACATAATATCCTACTTATTCAATTCTTCCTATACAATATTTCCACCTAAGGTCTCGGAAGGTGTTACAAAAATATTCTCCTCCAATAATTGAAGAAAAAATAGAGCAAAGAGAACAAAGTGAACAATCTCAACCAAAAAAAAAAATTCAGAAGGGTAAAGCTATCATGACACAGACTCCACCATATCCAGAGAGATTAATAGAACAAAATATTCTAATATCTCTCTCTGAATTTAGTATTTTGGATGAATTGAAAAATACATATGTTAAAATTCCTTTATTGCAGGCAAATAAATACATTTCGATATATGCAAAAACAATAAAGGAATCATGCATTAAGAAATTTAGCTGAAGAAAGAAGGAGCCACCAAAAATCCAGGTAACTGGAAGCCTTTAAAATCTCATGTCTACAAACATATCCATTGAAAAATATGTTGATCCAGGAATTCCTATGGTTACTATTTCAATTAACAAATTTCCAGTGTGAAACACTTTAATAGACTTGGGAGCAGCTATCAATGTTATGACAAAAAATACTATGAAACATTTGAATCTGAACAACATTAGACCTACTACTATAGTCTTAGAACTTGTAGACACATCTAAAGTTGTTCCAGAAGGTATTCTATAAGATATCAATGTCTCACTAGATTCATGGGAGTATCATGTAGACTTCTTGATTTTGCAGCCAAAAAAAAACTTGGGAGGGCATCCCTTAATTTTAGGTCGACCATGGTTAGCCACTACAGCTGATTACATTGGATGTAGGTCAGGAAGCATGATTATCCCACGTGAAGATAAAATAAATCATATTACATTATATCCTCCTGCTCAATCTCCTTATCTATTATAATTACTTGATGAAAAAGAACAACAAGAACTTCAATGTGTTCTTAGCCTGAATCAGGTTTACAATTTTAGAGAGGAGGAAGATAATGATGACTTCTTAGATCTATTCATCTCAGAACCAAATCTTTCAAAGCAACTTAGGATAACTCAATATGAAGCTACTATTTATCTTTTGAATGAATGTTTTCAAGAAAATTGCACAATACAATAATTTCAAAACAAAATTGAAAGAATTTTTCCTGTAGATTCAATTACCAATTCAAATAGAAAAATCATTGAAATTAGTCCTGAAAGACATTTGAATATTGGTAACAAATTACAATCATCACAAGAGGAAAATCTAACAAGATTATTGCAAAAATATTCAAAAGCTTTTGCCTAGGATTATAAAGACATGTTAGGAATTCATCCAAAACCATGCATCCATCACATTTACACTGATAATTAAATAAAACCTGTAAGGAAACGACAAATATGGATGAACCCCATGAAGAAATAAATAGTGAAAGAATAATTATAGAAATTATTACAAGTCGGATTTATTTATCCTATTTCAGATAGTCAATGGCTTTCACCCTTAATTGTGGTACCTAAGAAAAATGGGAAATGAAGAATTTGTGTGGATTACAAAGAAATTAACAAAGCTACATTAAAATACAATTTTCCTTTACCATTTATTGATCAAGTGTTAGATTCATTAGCTGAAAATAAATTCTTCTCATTTCTAGATGGATTTAGCAGTTATAATCAGATAAAAATAGCATTATAAGATCAAGATAAGACAACATTCACTAGCGCTTGGGGAAAATATGCATACAATGTATTACCCTTTCAAAGAGTACTTCTTGCTATTTTTGTTGATTTTATTCATGAGTGTGTGGAAGTTTACATGAATTATTTCACCGTGTATCATACACCATATCTTAAAAGTGTTAAAAAGTAGCATTGAGACAAATATATCACTCAGTAATGAAAAATGTTTTATGATGTTAACTGAGGGGTTAGTGTTGGGACACCATATCTCTTCTTCAGGGATTAAAGTGGATCCAACAAAAATTCAAGTCATTGTGAATTTAAAACCACCTACATCATAAAAAGGAGTGCAAAGTTTCTTGGGTTATGCAAGTTAGTATAGAATATTTATAAAAAATTTCAGTAAAATAGCTTTTCCATTATTCAAGTTACTTGTGAAAGATGTAGAATTCCAATGGAATGATAACTTTCAACATGCATTTGAAAAATTAAAACAAAATTTTTCAATTGCACCCATTCCTCGAGGACCTAATTGGTCTTTTCCATTTCACATTTCAATTGATGCACTCGATACAACTATTGGAGCACCACTTGGCCAAAAAGATAATCAATTCAATTATTCTATATATTTCATGAGTAAAAAATTAACACCAGCAGAATTGAATTACACTGTTACGGAAAAAGAAATGTTTGTTGTCATACATGCAGTAAATAAATATCAACATTATATAACAGGTTATCAAGTTTATATTCACACGAAACATTCTACTATAAAATATCTAATGAATACATCAATTACAAATGGAAAAATAACTCGGTGGTTGTTATTGATGCAAGAGTTTAATATTACTGTACAATATCGACCATGAAAATATAGCCAAGTTGCTAACTTTTTGTCAAGATTAAATTCACCTTGTGATCCAAATCCATTATTAGACAATTTCCCAAATGAACATCTATTCGTTATAAATCTCAAAACTCCTTGGTTTGCAGATATAACTAATTATTTATCATCTGATATCCTACCATCTCACTGTAAAAACAAATAGAAATGAAGAATAATTAGAGAAAGTGCCAAGTATAGCTCGGTCAATGGAGATCTATTTTATACTGGTGTTGATTTAATGATTAGAAAATGTGTAAGAGAAGATGAAATAATTGAGAGTTTGAAAGCTTGCCATGATGAACCATGTGATGGTCATTTTGCAGATAAAAGGACAACATACAAAGTGTTTAAGCTTGGTTACTACTGGCCATCAATCTTCAAAGACTCCATAAATTATGTCAAAAGATGTGACAGTTGCCAAAGAATTGGTAGACGAGTGGGAGCAGATGAAATGCCATTAAAGCAACAAGTACTTATTGAACCATTTGAGCAGTGGGCTTTAGATTTCGTAAGACCAACCAACCCTCCATCCAATGGAAAGAAATACATCCTTGTATGTACATATTATGTGACTAAATGGGTGGAGGCCAAGGCAGTAGCACGGGAAACTGAAGAAACTATTATGTTTTTTCTGTTTGAAGAGATATTTGTGAGACATGGAGTTTGGAGACAAATAGTAACTGACCAAGGTGCACAATCAACATCAAAAATTGTTTGTGATATTGCGAAGAAATTCAAGATCAAACACAAAAAATCAACTCTGTACCATCCTCAAGAAAATGGATAAGTGGAATAAAAAAACAAAGTCCTAGAAAACATTATGATGAAGACTGTAAAAATGAACAGAAATGACTGGTTAGAAAATTTGAAAGATGCATTATGGGCATATAAAATAACTTGGAAAAAAACTACTAGTTTCAGTCCATATCATTTATTGTATGGAAAATAATTTCTATTACCCATTAAGTTTCAAATAAAAACATACAATCCTGTTGAGATTACAACAAGATTAGGAGCTTAGTGGAAAGGAGTCGCCATCACTAAGTGGGCCCGTAGGCTATTTTCGGCAAAAAGTCTATTTTTAGACATATGGATCATGTTCTATGAGTTGCAGGATGCTATTTGTGGATGGTTGGTCAAGTCGGAAAAAATAGATGGACTTCTATTTTTAGACATACTGGGAGGAATCTATTTTTAGATTCCTAGTCTAAAAATAGATATGTTGAATATTATTAGCTCTTAATAATATTTGGACTCTAAAAATTATCTTATTCTCTTGGAGCACTTCAGTTAAGTGCACATATGTGGCACAGGAGCTGACAGAAGGAATTACACTATTCCTGAGGGTTATGTGGAGCTATTGCATGGATACTTCAGTTAGAACTCATGTGACAGAGTTTGGTGGAGTTGATTGAGGAAGTTAGTGGAGTTGTATTCATTTTAACTAATCTAAACATAGTTGAACTATTTGTATTCAGTTTAACTAATTCATACAATTAGTGAGAGTGGTGTGAATTGATTATTAATTAATTCACTAATTATAAACTCATTAATCAATTAAAGAATGCATCAGTTAACTTCAGTGCATGGACAGTTTCAGTGGAGACGAGTGCAGAAATAGGTGAAAGAGCAGGTTAACTATCAGTTGTGACTATATTTTTGCTATTTCCAACACACATATAATTGGAGAAGCCCATGAGGATTGCGCAGTACAAGCATTGATTACACAATAGAGGTTGGCTATCAAGTGGCAAAATATTGGAGCATGTGTTTTGCTAGATCTAGCTTGGTAGTGTGTAGCAATTGAGGGTGTGCATGAGAGCTTGTGAGGAGATTTGTACTATGATTGTTACATGATCTCCATGACATATAATATAAAGATAGTTGGGGTTTTCAGCTTTAAGCTTTCCCATTAAATATTGTGTTCATATGTGTGATTGTTTATGGTTTTAATGTGTGCATGCAATTGATTTTATTTTCGCATGTAATGATCAATGGTAGAGGAGATTCTGTATTATGCATGAAGCTAAAATAGTGTGTAATCAGGAGAATATCGGTGAATAATATATCAGTTATTAAAATTTCTACATGGTATTAGAGCAATATTGATCATTGTAGCAATTGCAAAACATTGAAGAAGTTGAGTTTTGTGCCGGTGGAATTCGAATTTGCAGCAGTGTTTTCTTGGTGTCGAAGTTGAGATGTATTTCAATGGATCGGGATTGGAGTATGCCCTTGAGGGTAGCTTGAATTATATTGGATGGAAGGATAGGATGGAGGCGGTGCTGGATGACAATGGGTTGAAGGAGTTCATAGATGCAAAAATTCCAAAACCTGCTTCTAGTGATGTTGCCGCACTTGACGCATGGCAAAATAAGACAACAAAGTGTCGAAGGATTCTGTTGGAAGGTGTGAAGGATCACATAGTATCTAGCCTTCATGGTAAGGCTTCTCCATTCTTGATGTGGAAATATTTGATAGATTTATTTCAAAGCAAGAGTGACCAGAGGAAGTTGGCGCTCAAGGACAAACTCAGGAACATAAAAATGGAGAAAGGCGACAGTATGCCCAATTACCTCACGAACTTCGTCCAATGTAGGGATGAGCTGGGAAGTGTGGGGGTGACTGTTGATGATGAGGACTTGGTGAGATTGGCTCTCCTTGGGCTTCCGAAGAGTTGGCATTCCTATTAGGACTCTGTCAATGGTCGGGAGAAATTACCAGGATGGGAGCGACTTTGGTCAGATCTTGTGCAAGAGGAGATAAGGCGGAGTACCAGGGACGTATCTTCATCAAAGAACTCTGATGAAGAGAATTGTGCTTTGGATACCAAAGCAAAGAAGGGGAAGAGCAAGAAATCTTCTCAGTCCAGTGCGAAAGGTGAGAAGCAGGACATGTCCAAGGTGAAGTGCTTTCACTGTCACCAACACGGACATTACGCCACTAATTGTGCACAGAAGAAGAAAAATAAGTAGGTTGCTGGGACTGCAGCTGGAGAGGCCTTAGCCTCGTATTTTGAGCTGGATTTTTCACTTATTGCATGCTTGGTCTCAAGTATGACGGGATCAGTGTGGTTTCTTGACAGTGGTGCGTATTTTCACATGAGAGGAGATCGAGATTTGTTTACTGATCTGGATGATAAATATCTTGGAGTGCACATTGAGATGGGTGATGATGTTAGATACAGTGTGACCAGTATTAGTACCATTTCCTTTGAGAGGGAGTCTGGTAAACCCTTCGTATTGAAGGAAGTGATGCATGTTCCAGGATTGAAGAAGAATCTTATCTCTGTGGCGATGTTAGAAGACAAGGGATATGATGTTGTCTTTAGCGAGGGAATTATTTCCTGCGCAGTAAGGCAACTGGTGAGACCCGGAGGATAGGGGTTCAAGTTAAGAACCTTTATCAATTGTAGGTAGATGGCTGCGCAGTAATGGCAGGCAAGGTAGAATGAGTGGTGAGCCGGGATGATGGTGAGTTGTGGCACCGGAGATTGGGCCACCTTCACCATGGAGCTTTGAAGATACTACAGCAGATTTCTACTGGGCTTCCTAAGGGTACTCTTGCACAGTGAGATCAATGCAAGGGATGTATCTTGGGAAAATTTTTGAAAGCCACCTTTCATGAGAAGGATAGTTGCGCCATGACAATCCTTGAGAGAATTCACACATACGTGTGTGGACCTTTCTCAGCAGCTTCAACAGCAAAGCACAGGTATTATGTGATATTTGTTGATGATTTTTCTTGTAAGTGTTGGATCTTCTTCATGCAGAAGAAGAGCGAGACATACTCAAAGTTCAGTGAGTTCAAGGCACTAGTTGAGAAAGAATCGGGGAAGCAGGTGAAGGCTCTTAGGATCGACAATGGTGGTGAATTCATCTCTGGTGAATTCAAGGACTTTTTCAAGCCAGAAGGAATTCAAAGAGAGCTCATAGCACCTCATAACCCACAACAGAACGGGGTTTCTGAGCGGAAGAACATAACGATCATGGGTGTTGCACGGGCGATGTTGCATGATCAGGGCCTACCCATTCACTTGTGGGCAGAGGCATGAAATACTGCAGTATATGTGCAGAACCATTGTCCTCACAAGATACCTGGCATGAGTACACCCGAGGAGGCGTTTTCTGGTAAGAAGCTTAATATTTCCCATTTGAGGATTTTTGGTTCACTTTTTTACATTCATGTGACGAAGGATGCCAGGAAGAAGCTGGAGCCGACTGTAGAGGTTGGGATATTTGTGGGGTACACTGATATGCCCCACAACTATTGTGTGTATTTTCCAGACAGTCGCAAGACTGTTGTGCGATGAGATATCAAATTTCATGAGGAGAAAGCCATGAAGTGTTCGCTTGAGAGGGAGCCACACTTGCATGCAGATGAGGAGCTATTAGTTCCTAAGGATGAGTCTCAAGATGTGGATCACCCACAATATGAGGTTCATGGAGTGGAAGAGACCACTCAAGCGGTGCCAACCATCAGAGGGCGGAAGCGCACTACAGAAGCTGAGCGACTGGCTCAAGATGCAGAGAAGGTTGTAGCAGCACCTACATCACAGCACAAACAGAGACAGTCACCTAACCGGTATACTAGATACATGGCTCTTATGAGAAAGTGTATTGTGACAGAGCCATCCTCTTTCGAGGAAGCTATGGAGGACCCTGCATGGGTAGATGCCATGGTGGAAGAGTATTATTCGATTGTCAGAAACAGTGCATGGGAGATTGTCCCAAGACCAGAGGGTAAATCAGTGGTGGGTTCAAGATGGATCTACAAAGTGAAGCAAGAAGCTGACGAGAGTGTGGAGAAGTATAAGGCAAGTTTTTTTTCCCGAGGCTTTTCACAGATTGAGGGGATCGATTATGAGGAGACCTTTGCACCTGTCGCAAGGTATTCTCCCATACGGAAAATTCTTGCTCTCTCAGCGCAGATGGGGTGGCACATTCATCAGATGGATGTGAAGACTGTGTTCCTCAATGGAGTCATTGAGGACGAGGTGTACATAGAGCAGCCCGAAGGTTTCGATATCTTCAGCAATGAGTCGCATGTGTGCAGGATCAAGAGAGCATTGTATGGGTTGAAACAAGCACCTCGTGCTTGGTACACACAGATAGACAGTTATTTCACCGGACTTGGATTCTCCAAGAGTGAGGTGGATCCTAACCTATACTAGGTGGAGGGTAAGTTGCTGATCATTGTACTTTATGTAGATGATTTGATTTTGATAGGTGATGAGCTGTTGATACTCTTGTGCAAGGATGATCTTGCAAAAGAGTTTGAGATGAAGGACTTGGGCCTCCTTCATTATTTCCTGGGATTGGAAATTTGGTAGCGCAGTGATGGACTATTTGTTTCTCAAGGCAAGTATGCCCAGGAGATACTGGAGAAGTTCAACATGCATGGCTGCAAGCCTATTGATACTCCTCTTCCTGGTGGTTGGAGGAAGGAGGATGCTACTTCGGCGGAGGTAGTGGATGCCACTTTTTATCGAAATTTGGTGGGGTCGCTTATGTATCTGGTCAATACACGACTCGACATATGCTATGTTGTTAACCAGCTTTCACAAGCTATGGTTAAGCCAACCAAGCTCTACTGGAAGGCAGGAAAGCATGTATTGAGATATCTCAGAGGCACATCGGGATATGGATTATGGTACAGATAGTCGGATGAGGTGAAGCTGTGTGGCTTCATGGATGCAGATTGGGCAGGGAGCCCAACGGATAGAAAGAGCACATCTGGAGGGATTTTTAGTATCAATTCGACAGCAGTTTCTTGGTACATCAGGAAGCAGAGATCCGTGGAACTCAGTTCAACAGAGGCCGAGTATATGGCAGTAAGTTTGGCTACATGTGAGGCTATATGGATGAGGAAGATCCTGGTCGGGTTGTTCGGTTCACACTTGGATCCTACTGTGATTTATTGTGATAATCAGAGTTGCATCAAACTCTTGGTTAATCCAGTATTTCATGATAGATCTAAACACATTGACATCCGGGATCATCATATCAGAGATTGTGTGCAGCGGAAGATAATGTTACTTTCATACATTCCCACGGAGGATCAGGATGTTCATATCTTGACGAAGGCGCTCACCAGGAGCAAATTCAAATACCACAGGGGTAGGATAGGGGTTGCAGATAATCCTTATCTTGTCGAGAGGGAGTTTTTAGATTGCAACAATATGATGAGCTTAGTGGAAAGGAGTTGCCTTCACTAAGTGGGCCTGTAGGCTATTTTTGGCACAAAGTCTATTTTTAGACTATGTCTATTTTTAGACATATGGATCATGTTCTATGAGTTGCAGGATGCTATTTGTGGATGGTTGGTCAAGTCAGAAAAAATATATGGACTTCTATTTTTAGACATATCAAGTGGAATCTATTTTTAGATTTCCTACTTAAAGGCAGATATGTCGAACATTATTAGCTCTTAATAATATTTGGACTCTAAACATTGTCTATTCTCTCGGAGCTCTTCTGCCAAGTGCATGGTATGGGCACAGATCCGACAAGGAATTATGCTATTCCTAAGGGTTATGTGGGAGCTATCAGATAGATATCATTAGAACTCATGACAAGAGGCTTGGTGGAGTCGATTGAGGAAGTTAGTGGAGTTGTATTCTGCTTAACTAATCTAAACTTTCTAAACATAACATGAGCTATTTGTATTCAAATTTTTAACTAATTGATACAATTAGTGGAGAGTGGTGTGAATTAATTATTAATAATCACTAATTATAAACTCATTAATCAACCAAAGAATGCACCGCAAGATTCACATGGATGGGGCCTAGTGAGATCAGTGCAGAAATAGTGGAAAGACAGTTACAGGGCAGGTTAACTATCAATTGTGACTATACTGTTGCTATTTGCAACACACAGATAGGTGGATTAGCCCATGAAGATTGCGCAGTTCAAGCCAGGGGGTTTATCTATTTAATGAGCCATCCCATAGCATTGATTACGCAATAGAGGCTGGCTATCAAGTGGCAAAATATTGGAGCATGTGTTTTGCTAGATCTAGCTTGATAGTGTGTAGCAATTGAGGGTGTGCGTGAGAGCTTGTGAGTAGCTTTGTACTATGATTGTTACATGATCTCCATGACATATAATATACAGATAGTTGGGGTTTTCAGCTTTAAGCTTTCCCATTAAATGTTGTGTTCATATGTGTGATTGTTTATGGTTTTAATGTGTGCATGCAATTGATTTTATTTCAGCATGTAATGATCAATGGTAGAAGAGATTCTGTATTATGCATGAAGCTAAAATAGTGTGTGATCAAGAGAATCTCGGTGAATAATATATCAGTTATTCAAATTTCTACACATCCTAGCAGTAGAATTAGGGATGGAATTGTCTCAAGCACAACAAGAAAGGATTATGCAATTAAAAGAACTAGATGAGATTCGACAACAAGCAGTTGAACATACTTCTCTTATCCAAGAACAACTGATCAAATAGCATGATATATTCATAAAGAATAAAGTGTTTCATAAAGGATATTGGGAACTCTTGTTTGACTCCAGGTTCAAAGATTTTAAAGAGAAATTTATGACTCATTGGCTTGGCCCATATCATATTGAAGAAATCTTCGATAATGGATTTTTCAAGATAAAAAAAATTGATGAAGCATTTGTTTCGTTTGTCGTCAATGGACATAGGCCTAAAATCTACAATAAGCCTATAAATAAAGAGGATTTTCTAAGAAAAATTTCAATGGATTCAATCCTAGAAATAATGGGGCAGCATAGCAATATGCCATCCATAATTCCAGTAGAAGAAGAAAAAAAAACATAAAAAATAATAAAAAGAGTTTGCTTGTGAAAATCCAGGAAACTAGCACAAAACAAACTCGAATTCATAACAGAAAACCAACTTTTTTGGCCAATATGAATTCTATTTTTGTTTTTATCTTACGTTAATTTATATTTTTGTAGATATACCCTCCAAGACATTGCAGACCTGAGGACAAGTCAGAATATCAGCTTGGGGGGAGGTGTGAAATAAAAAATAAAAAAAAACTATGAAAATAGTTTTCAGCAGCTCAATTGAAGACAGAATATGAACTACAATAATAAAGGGACCTGGTATATCATTCAACATTTATAGAAGGGACCTTAACTATTGTTGAAATATTATTCAGAATAGGACCTGAATCATTATTACGGTTTTTTTTTTTTAATATGGAACATCATTGTGAAATTACGCCAGGAAGGGACCTAAAATTTTTGTAAAATTACGCTAGAAGGGACTTGAAAATTTAACACGTCAGAAGGGACCTCAAAATATCATAACAGATGGGACCTAAAAATGTCAAAGTTTTAACCTACAAAAGGGACCTGAACAATTATTATTCTAAATCAAATTATATGAAAGAATAAATAAATTCTCTAAAAAGTCTACAAGAGTCATCGTAACAATAAACACAATGTCGAACATCATTAAATGTCAAAAAGGGAGTACACCTGTACAGTGAGTAAAAGAAATCGCTCTTAAATTTTCAATTTTTTTCAAAATATTTTAGAATTGGAAAAACTAATTTGATAACTAGTTATGCATCTTTACCTACATTACATTCCATACATTTCATTTACATCTTGTATACTTTCATCTACATTATATCATTTATAACCCTCTCCATACCACTATTATAATTAACACTATTCTATCCACATTTATATCCATACCACTATTCAATACATTCCATTCATACCATACCTTATGTATTTTCCTAACAAAGAGAATTATGAACAAAAGGTCAAATATTTAACCTATGGAAGACTCTTGGAAGACCTACCAAACCATAAGCAAAGGTTAGTATCATAAACATTTAATTCTAAAAATTTGACTATTTCATTAGTCAATTTTTAAAAATTCGATATCAAAAGCTAAAACCAAACTTCAAAATATACATAGTGCAATTACAAAAGATATATGGTATTGTGCAAAGGTATATGATATAGCGTAAATATTTTTAATCAAAACAGAACGAGCACAATCATGCAAGGAAATAAACTAAGATAATGGCTATGATGGCATACAGTAAGTGATGATGAGAACGAATGCATGCAGTGAAGAGATGAAAGGATACAACATATGATAATGAAGAATGATGGCAGACATATGTATGGAGAAAACACAAGTTATGGAGACAGACAACATGATGATGCATGGAGGTAATGTGAATAATGGAAATTCACATAGCCATTAACACAAAACGTGAAGAAGTTGCACAGAAGGATGAATGTACACCAACACGACAGTCAAAGAAGGAAAGACACGCATGGGTTGGTTAAAAGAGTTGATGAACAGTTAGAATGTTTTAAAATGTGTTTACATAGAGATGTGTAAAACAAATGAAACCATCTCCGCAACTGTTAAGACCAATTCCACCACTATCAAGACCATTTTTGTCATTAACAAACATCAGAAACGATTATTGCCAAGCATTTTCACCATCATTGCCGTTAGAGAGGCTCAGTGAGAGAAACGAGCATGCAGTCAAATCACATCCTTGTATCCACAATCCTATGAAATAAAAAAACTTAGAGAAAAAACAGTGAGGAAGCCGAGAGGAAAAGAGGAGATAAAACGCAGAAGCAGAGGCAAAGAATATAGTGAAAAGGAGAAACGGAGTGATAAGGAGCGAACTAGAGCGTTCAAGGCCACAAATCCGGAAAAAGTTTTTCTTAACCGAGCCATGAGGATCTTAACCGAGCCATGAGGAAGCGGAACTCTGTGGAAGTGAAGGCAAGAAATTAATGAAAATTTGATTGTTTAAAATATTCGGGATTGTGTCAAAAAACTCTCAGTTATAAAAGGGAGTGATTTCATTTGATTTGAAATTTTGCCATGCAATGAATTTTGCATTAAACACCATTCAAAAACGTGTTGACACCTTTAAAAAACCACTCTTGCATCAATCAATCAATGAAATATTTTGTTGAATTAGTTCATCAATGAATATTTTAATGGATTTTCTGTGGATTAAATTTCAGTTCAACTAAAAGAAGACAATGAATATCAGAGAGAATCACAGGAGTTGTTGCATAAGAGAGGTAAGCTCGACACATTCTCATATACAGTGTTTCATTTCAAATGAAAAACAGAGAGTGGGAATTTCAATTCTAATTGCATAAGTGAGGTTGTTATTAAATAAACTATGTAATAGATTTGTTTTTAACACACTAAGTCTAAATATTTAGAAGAGAGTTTATGAAGAAAATGGAAGAAAGTTAGACATGTTTCTTATGACATAAGACTGAGTATGAGGAATGATGAAGATAAGCAGTGAATCTATCATGAATTTGTGATGAGATAATTGATTTTTTTCTATTGTATACACAGTGAGTCTAAATGCAAAGTTCTGGAAAGAATTTTAATATGAAATTGATGAGTGAAAAGCACCGTCGTATAAAAAAATTTCAATTTTTTTTACACAATCCAATTTCTTTTTCAAAAGAGAGACAAAGAATGTTTTTAGGGAGAACGGAGAATTAAAATAGAGGGTATAATTTTAGAAACATAAATTTATGTTTTCTTGAAACCTTTATAAAAATTCTTTTGTTTATTTACAGTAAGCTCACACTCTTCAAAAGAGAAAAACAGAGGATCGATTGATTGAAAAAGGCAGTGAAGCAAAAAGGTAAGCCTACTAGCATGGTTTCATCTAGTGCTTATGTTTTTATTTTCAAAATGAGGTTAATGACGGTAGATGGTTATATAAAATGGTTTTCAGACCAAATGGCCTCAATAGCAGATCCTAAAGACTTCCAAATAGAAAACTGAAGTAGGGAGACTATGGAAAAACCTTACTAGTCAGGGTTAATAGGTTTTCTCCAAAAGTTCAGTGGTCATAATGAGAAGGTCATTTAAGAATTTGTAAATAACTTAAGATAGAATGAAACCATGGTGGGAAACATACATATCCCTTTGACTCCTGAATATATCTCTAAAGCATTATATTTTCCATCTTTAGTTGAATTTTATCACAAAGGCTTACATTTTAGAGATAAGGGCTCGACATTTTTCCTAGATAAAAACAAGAAGGGTTCCTTTGATAGATCAAAAGGGATCCCAAGGGAATGGTTTAATGAACCACTGATAGAATTGGTATTGATAATTCTCAAATTATTCACTTGTGGAAATATATTTAGTGTAGTATACCTTTACCATGCCAGGTTATGTAATATTCCTTTTCAGGAATTTAAGCAATATCCTCAGTGAGGACGCTGTATAAGGAAACCAGTGCAAGAATAACGTTGGCCAGGGATTGGATCCTTAATAATATGTTGTATGTGGCTTAAATATGGAATGGCATCAGAAAAAAATAACTCTAGCTACAATAAACAGATATCCCCAACTCAAATGTAGAAAAAGGCATCATAACCCCAGTACATCATAAAATAGAAATGCCAGAGGTAGCAAAAATGTTATTATTATTATGTTAACTATAGAAATAGATGGAATAACATATATATGGATATTTAATTCATTATAATATTATAAATGAGAGGATTGACCTCTTTTACAAACACACTGGACCCTCCTGGCAAGGGTTTCCGGAAAAATAGTAACACAAGATATAGTTCTGCAGAAAATAACGCTATACCCAGAAATTTTTTATTGAGAAATATCTGATATGCTCAAATAAAGACACAAAATACAAGAATAGGCTCAAGACCTTCCACAATAGAACTTAGGGAGCTGAAATCATCTCCTCCTCTCTTGAAATAAGCTCAAATGGGTAGATACAACCCCAGCTACTGTAGCTACTGCAGAAATAATGCACTCACTATGAATGGCTATGCTGTCAAGGTTAGAGGATGGATTCCTCAAGATATCTTATGAGAATGGAACTCAAGACCTCCCCCTTGAATCTCCCAATCAACTTCAACAACAATGCAACTAGAATTCCCGCATGAGAACTCTTGCACTAAACAGTGCTGCAGCTCCAGCTAAATAGTTGAAGCTTTTAATTAGTCATAAGACTGAAACAAGAAGTATGAATGAATAAATTCCCTTGCTGCTATCCCTTCCTTTTTATTCCAAGTGAGCTTCTCCATCCTGGGTCCCACACATTGGTGATGTAGCTTCCTTGAGAAGCTTCCTCCTTCAAAACTGCGCTACCCTAGTGGCTTTCCCTCCCTTTTGACAGTGCTAGCTAACTTGGTCAACTATAGCTAGCTCCTTGCTTTTTCTCCTCTTCACACTCAAGAAGCTTTATTTTATCCACCTACCTCAATCCCTTTTTCACACTGGGATGGATTTTATTGTGTTTCTTACTTCTTATTTCAAAAATGGAGTAATTATAATGTTCCAAGTAGCTATGGCTAATTGGGAACATTACAGTCCTCCCCGCTCAAAAGTTGCTTGCCCACAAGAAACAATTAAGAAGGATGCTGCAAGATCTTCTCCCCCTCCCAAGTGGCATCCTCATCTGGTAGATTCCTCCATCGAATCAGATATTCTTTGATGACTTTGTTTCTCTACTTCCTCTCCCTTGTGTCTAAGATTGCTTCTGGCTACAAGATCAAATGACCCTCATCATCAATAGGGGGAAGTTCCAAGTTGGCAACTACATTCCTTGCAATGGCCTTCTTGAGGCAAGATACATGTAAGATATTGTGGATCTTGCTCCCCTTAGGAAGCTCCAGCTCATAAGCTACCCTTTCGACACATCTGTTCACCTTGTATGGCCCATAGAAACGTGGTTTCAGCTTTTCAGCTCCCTTCACCTTAAGTGTGGACTGTTTGTAAGGCTGAAGACGTAGGTAGACAAGATCCCCCACCTCAAACTATCTCTCTATCCGACTACGGTCTACATACATATTCTACTGGTTTTGAGCAGTGGAAATGTTATCTTTGAGGGCCCTGAGTATGTCCTAGTTCTCTTGAATCCAATATTTTTCCCTTGGAGCTTTACTTTCCCCAAACATAACATCGGCAAATGAAAGTGCCTCATATGCATACAAGGCTTGGAATGGTGTCATGCCAATAGAGATATGGTGAGTAGTGTTGTAACAATACTCCCCCAAGTGGAGCCACCACAACCAAGCTTTTTGCTACCCAACCACATAGTTTCTCAAGTAGCCTTCTAGCCACTTGTTCACTATCTCAGTATGTCCATCAATTTTGGGGTGATAACTGGTGCTAGGGGTCAAATCAGTTCACACTAATCGGAAAATTTCCTGCCAAAAGCCACCCATGAAGCGGCTGTCTCGATCCCTCACTATGGTCCTAGGGAGACCATGGAGTCTAAATACATCTTTGAAGAATATTTCAGCTACCTGTGAAGCAGTATAATGTGCAGAGATGGCAAATAAATGAGCATACTTTGTTAGTCTATCAAGAACAACATAGATACAGTCCTTACCCTGCACTGTCGGTAAGCCAGTGATGAAGTCCATACAGATGCTTTCCCACTTCCCATCCAGAATAGGTAGTGGTTGTAACAACCTAGCAAGATAAGTGTGCTCTCTATTATTTTGTTGGAAAGTGGTAAATTCCTTGACATGCTGGAGCACATCCTCCTTGAGACCCTTCCATGAGAATCTCTCCCTAATAGATTTGTAATTTTTTGTGAAACCTTGATGCCCGGAAAGTGGGGAATCATGTGAGGCCACTAAGATCTTCTCCTTGAGCTTATAATTATTAACCAAGTAGATCTGATCCTTGTAATATATCACCTCATCCATCACTCTAAATATCTCATCCGGTACCACTCCATCAAGTATCTTGCATGCAAAGTCATCTTTGGAGTACTCAACTAAAAGTTGAGCCTTCCAATCTGCTTCTATGTCCCTCAAGGACAGCGTTGTACGCCTCCTAGAAAGTGCATCAACTACTATATTGCTCTTCCACTTGACATATTCTATGTAAAAGTCATAGGCCTAGATTTTTCTCACCCACTTCTATTGTCTTTCCTGAAGCTGCCTCTGTTCAAGAAAGAATCTAATGCTATTGTGATTAGTCTTCACCTTGAACTTATTCTCCACCAAATATTGCCATAATTTGGCTAATGCATGCATGATAGCCAACATTTCTTTATCATATATGGGGTATAGCTTCTCACGAGGGAGCAAATTTCTGCACTCAAAGGTTATAGGATGCCCACCTTGCATCAAGACTACCCCAATACCTTCACTTGATGCATCACATTCTATCACAAAATGTTGAGAGAAGTCAGGTAAAACCAAAACAGGACAACTACTCATTACCTCTTTGAGCTTATCAAAAGCCCTATGCGCTGTGGATGTCCACTAGAAAGCCCCCTTCTTCGTCAAGTCTGTAAGTGGTGCTGCTAGTTGTGAGAACCCTTTCACAAACTTCCAGTAATATGTGTATATGCCCACAAACCCTCTGAGTTCTGTCACATTCCTAGGTTCAGGCCAATCTCTAATAGCTTTAATCTTCTCCTCATGTACCCTTACTCCATCCATCCCTGTGATATGCCGCAAATACAACATCTCTGTGAGGCCAAATTCACATTTGGAGAGCTTGGCATAGAATTGCTGCTCCTTGAGGATATGTAAGACTGTCTCAATATGCTGCAAGTGCTCCTCCTAAGTGCGGCTATAGATCAAAATATCATCAAAGAAGACCAATACAAACTTCCGCAAATTACCCTGGAAGATATGATTCATACAGGATTGGAAATTTGCTGGAGCATTAGTCAATCCAAAGGGAATTACCAGAAACTCAAAATGCCCATAGTGACATTTGAACACTGTCTTGGGGATATCTTGCTCCCTCACCTTGATTTGATGGTACCCGGACCTCAAATCAATCTTGGAGAAATATTTGGATCCCCTCAGCTCATCCATGAGTTCATTGATCCTGGGTATAGGGTACCTTTTCTTCAAAGTATTCCTGTTCAAGGCCTTATAATCGATGCACATCCTCAATGTGCCATCTTTCTTCTTTACCAAAACCACCGAGGAAGCAGAAGGACTAGTAATAGGCTGGATGTGCCCTAGTGCTAGCAGCTCTTAGATAGCTCTTTCAATATCATCCCTATTGGCCTTGGGATGTCTATAGGGAGTGGTGATCACTACTTTTACCCCTTGTTCCAACTCAATGGTGTGTTCAAATCCTCGGTCAGGAGGTCTCCCTGGTGGGATATCTCCAAATACTGTAGAATACCGGTCCAAAAGGGATTGAACATCTGGATGCATCGGTGTGTCCTTGCTCTTCATCTCGGAACATGCAACTCCACTACCCATGCAATGTCTCCTCTACACAGATCTGCCTCCATCCTATGTGCTGAAACAACCTGAGGAGGATATGTGTTCATACCCTTGATCTTTTGTTGTTGGCCATCCTCTCCTCTAGTCCATTCCATCTCCATATTTCTCCAATTAGTGGTAACTGTCGCAAGAGTGACTAACCACTAGACTCTCAATATGAAATTTTTGTATGGAATATCTACCACAAAGAAGTGGCCTGTCAAGGTATAGGTACCCATAGTAATGGTCAGCGCTGGAACATACTTGGCACATTGTAGAGTCATGGCTCTTGGGACCAAAACTAAAAATCCCTCAAACTCCTCCATGGGAATTCCTCTCTTGTGTACCAGTTGTGCATTAATAAAATTGTGAGTGGCTCTGCTATCTATCAATATAGAAACTCTTTGCCCCATGATGGTGCCTCTTACTGTCAAGGTTAGATATTTTGGGACCCCTCTTAACGCTGCAACATCTCCCCCTCTTGGAGCAAAGTCTTCTATGGGTTTTACAACGCTCGCATCCTTCTTGGAGAAGATATTGATAGGATGTGCTTCCCTTATAACACATTTCTCCTCCAATTCCTAAGCAAGGAGTGTCTCACTTGGCCTTGAATGGGTTTTCTGCTGTAAAAAGGTTCTTGCCCTGGGCAAGATGTGTTGTAGATCTCTAGCTTTCTCTACAGCTTCAAGGAGTGTAGTTGGTTTTGTAGAGTTGACCAACCATTGTAATGGTTTAGCCATCCCATTCAAAAACATGCATACCTTCCTGCTCATAGTGAGGTTGGAGACCATCACTGAAAGCTTTGGATAGTCAGAAATATAATCCTCAAGATCTCCCTCTTGCTTGAGTTTGGTTATCTTGGCAAAGTGGGCTTCTGGATCCCTTGGATCAAATCTCTCCACTAGCTTCTTAGTGAAAGCTGAGTATGAAGTGATATGATGATGCCCAAGTGTGGTCAGTCCATGAAACCACCAGTCTTGAGCCTCCCCTTCTAGATGCAAAGCAACTATCTTGATAGTTTCCATTTCAGAAACCTTGTGAAGCTGGAAGTATGTGTCAAACTTCTCTACCCATGCCTTTACTGTGTTCTTAGATGTCCCATAAAATGTGGGCAAGAAGAACCCCACCATAATGCACTGTAGGGCTGATCCCTGATTCAAGTTACCTCCCTTTGATGAGAATCATTCCTCCTTCCATCCTTGATCTGGAAAAACTCCTGAAAGCTCAGGTGCTCCTTGAACCTTTGAGACTGGAGCTCATATTCTTCAAAATATTCTCCTAGAGAACTCTCCTTATCTCATTAAGTTAAAAATGAAGGCATGGTGGAGCGTTGTGATGGAGTTGAATATCCCATGCCATTTGCAGTGCTGGTACTTGCCTTAGGGCAAAACCCTAAAGAGTATTCTTCCTGCCTCATCTCCTTGAGATCCCTTGCAATGTTCTGTAGGGTTTGAAGTACGAGCCTTGAGATTTATTCCTTCTCCATGCTAAAATAAATCTCCCCCCCACAAGTTGAGCCAAGAGCAGAGCTCTGATACCAATGTAATATTCCTTTTCAGGAATTTCAGCAATATCCTCAGTGAGGACGCTGTATAGGGAAACCAGTCCAAGAATAAAGTTTTCCAGGGCTTGGATCCTCAATAATATGTTGTATGTGGCTTAAATATGGAATGGCATCAGAAAAAAATAACTCTAGGTACAATAAACAGATCTCCCCAACTCAAATGTAGAAAAAGGCATCATAACCCCAGTACATCATAAAATAGAAATTCCGGAGGTAGAAACAACATTATTATTATTATGTAAACTACAGAAATAGATGTAATAACATATATCTGGATTTTTCATTCATTATAAGATCAGAAATGAGAGGATTGACCTCTTTTACAAACACACTGGACCCTCCCGGGAAGGGTTTCCAGCAAAATGGTAACACAAGATACAGTTCTACAGAAAATAACACTGTACCCAACAAATTTGTATTGAGAAATATCTGATATGCTCAAATAAAAACAAAAAATACAAGAATAGGCTCACGACCTTCCACAATAGAACTCAGGGAGCTGAAATCATCTCCTCCTCTCCTGATATAAGCTCAAATGGGTAGATACAACCCCAGCTACTGCAGAAATAACTCACTCACTGGGAATGACTGTGTTGTCAACGTTAGAAGATGGCTTCCTCAAGATATATGATGAGAATGGAACTCAATAAATTCCCCTTGAATCTCCCAATCAACTGCAACAACAACGAAACTAGAATTCCCGCATGAGAACTCTTGCACTAAATAGTGCTGCAACTCCGACTAAACAGCTGAAGCTTGCAATCAGTCATAAGACTGAAACAAGAAGTATGAATGAATGAATTCCTTTGCTGCTATCCCTTCCTTTTTATTCCAAGTGAGCTTCTCTATCCTGGGCCCCACACATTGGTCATGTAGCTTCCTTGAGAAGCTTCCTCCTTCAAAATTGTGCTTCCCTCCCTTTTGACAGTGCTGGTTGACTTGGTCAACTATAGCTAGCTCCTTACTTTTGCTCCCCTTCACACTCAGGAGGCTTTATTTTATCCTCCTATCTCAATCCCTTTTTCACACTGGGATGGATTTTATTGTGTTTCTTACTTCTTATTTCAAAAATGGAGTAATTATAATGTTCCAAGTAGCTATGGCTAATTGGGAACATTATAGGTTACTACAACACATCAAGGGAGATATAAGGATAAATCTACGCTATTCTTCTACAAAAACTTGATGAAAATGATTGAAAGCTTAAAACCAGAGACTAAACCAAAAGAGGCTCAATTTATTCATTAGAGAATCATCAAAATTATTGTAGATTACCAGTTGAAAGTCAAAGGGATGGTTTGGGAATACTTCTTGGTTGAAAATGAGTTTGTAGAACAAGTTATGGAAAACAAACTTAAACCTATATAAGAAACAAGGAACATTGTGCATACATCTCTTTATCCCAAAACAAGGTCAAAGAAACATCAGGAGGTAGTTATGCTAGAAAAAGAAAAATCATTTTTTACTATTTCCATTGGACAGAAAAAGAAGCAATGAGCAGAACCAGAAATAAAAGTCATGGAAACTTCTCCTATAACAAAACAGGCAAATGAAATCTTTGAAAGACTACAACAACAAGTGTATGAGGATCCTACTGATAAATATTCCTACTTTGAAAACAATGAAGTGGAAGCTGCTTCAGTTTCCAAAGATTCAAAGGGAGAAGATCAAAACCTTTCCAAAGTTAGAGAGTTCAATGATAGCTTAGAGATAAGAAAAATTATGGAGAGGCACCTAAAGGAGGAAAATGAAACCTATAACCTAACCAATGAGAAATTAGTTAAGGAGAATGAGAAGATCAGTGAGGAAATGGTGAAGATAAAAAACAAAAGCAATCTTCTCTATACAAAGGCATTTAGGTGGATTAAGGAGAAAAACTCTTGGAAAGCTAAATATGAGAAGCAAAAGGTTAAAACCTCCATCTACAAGGAAGAGAAGGGCAAAGACATGGATTTTTTTTTGCAAACAGCACAGCATGAGGTTTCAGGATTAGGAATGGGATCAGCACCAGGGCTTCGAAGGTCAAAGAGGAAACAACAAGCATGAGGACATGCTTGATCATCAGTTTAGGGGAGATGTTGACCCTCGTTTTTTATCTCTTTTTGTTTAGGAAATACACCTTATTTTTCCATATTATCCATCTATTTACCATCATATCCACCTTACATTGACCCAAAGAATCATATACAGGTATTTAATTTATTTTTTTAAATTATTATATGTTTTTGTAAAAATTGAAATTTAAGGGCATTTTTGGACAACAGCAGAAATTCCCATAATAAAATTATCGTTCGCATACGTGGAGGACACTTGGGCTCAAGCTCGATATGTTTCTAGAAATCTAGGGAACTAATATTAAGAGTACACATGTTGGCACAATTAGATTTAAATTTAATAGGCTCAGTCAAAGGGAGTCAAACATGACTAATCTTTATGGAGGATCCCTAGAAATTAGGTCAAAACTCTTATTTTGTGGGATTTTGTAGATTATGATGGATCTGAATAGATGAATTCGACTTGATATGATAGGATAAGGATACTTATGATTACTTGAGCTATTTTAGATGAGTTTGTTAGATATTTTATCTATTTAAGCCTCAAACTTTGAAGTATTTGACAATGGAACTTGTTTGACTTATTATTATTATTTTTGAGACTTGGAGACATAATTGAAGATCTCTTCTATCATATTTTGATGATGTTACATGCTCGTTGATTTATTGAAGTCTTAAGTAGTTGAATTTACCTTCAGTGTGCGAGGCAAGGGTGGAGGGCCCCCACATCGAGCTAAGTGCACTTGTTAGTTAATTTCGTAGCTACAAATTCTAAATTATTTTTCTTATGTTTAATTTGTTTATTTTCAAGTATTGATGAATATAATGATCAATCTTAACCTGCATATGAAAGGAGAAACAAGTGTTTAAGTTAAGCACTCTTTGTATCTAATCAAGATTTTCATTTAGAATTCATATTTACATGCCTTTACATGCTTTGATTGCTGATGGATCTTAATCTTATTTCTATTTTTCATATGAAGAGAAAAATGAGTATCTAAGTTAAATACTGCTTCTATCTTATTAAGAGTTGAAAAATTAGAATCATCATTCTTGCTTTTATGAATTCCTGTTTTCACAATAGCATTATTGATAAATGAAAACAATAGCATTAATGATAAATGAAATAAATGATCAAGGACAACTAGGACCTCTTTTAGTCAAGAGTCTCTTCAATTATTACTTCATGCATCGTAATCTATTGTTTAGTTAAATTCCTGTTTTAATAGTACTGATGATAAATGAAATAAATGATGAAGAACAACAACGACCTCTTTTAGTGAAGAGCCTCTTCAATTATTACTTAATGTATCTTCATCTATTGTTTAGAATTTAGAAATTGTTTAAGTTAGATTTATATTTGTAATATGCATTTCCCTAATCATCAATAATCCATCCTCTAAATTGATCACAACTGAAACCCATATAATTTGGGGATGCTTCTAAGTTCCACTAACCGAGAATGATAATAAATACTTGTGTTAGTTTACTTAAACTGACCCAACATATGGAATCATTTTTTTTATATGTGATGTAGAGTGAAACAACATTTTTTAAAGTGAAATTCACAAATATTAACAAGTAAATATTATCATTTTATTATTTATTGGGTTTAGGATTCCAATAAGTATGATATATCAAATTTTTATTCATTTAGTTAATTAATAATTGTATATTCATGCATTTTATATCATATTATGAAGATTTGGATTAAGTCACATTATTTTGGTACATAAAGTTAAAACACATATTTTAAAGTGAAATTCACTTAAAGAGTTACAATAACACTTCAATTATATTAAGTGAAATGAATCAAGAAATTGATTTAGTGAGAACCTATTACCACATAATTAATTACACATATTTCAAAGTGAAATTCCCATATTATTGTTTAATAACATTCAATGAAATAAATCTAGAAGTTGATCAAGTCAAACACCATTACCACTTAATTAATTACACCAATTTAGGTATTTTAGAAACAGAGTTCTAGGTACCTTTTTGCTCAAGTTGTGCAGCTCAAGTGAGACCTTGGGATTACCAAACTTGTTGTGATTTATTTACTATTTCAAACAACTAAGAACTTGTAGTGTGAATAATGGAAATTATTCTCAGACTCCCCAAAAGAAATCAGTGGACAATTCTTGCACATAGTGACTTATGGTATTGATTTTTTCTCTATATGATGTAGAGTGAAACAACATTTTTGAAAGTGAAATTCACAAATATTAAGTAATTGGGTTTAGTATTCTAATAAGTATGATATATCAAATTTTAATTAATTTCATTATCTAATAATTATATACTCAAGCTTTTTATATCATATTATGGAGATTTGAATTAAGTCACATTATTTTGGTACATAAAGTTAAAGCACAGATTTTAAAGTGAAATTCAGTTAAATAGTTACAATAACACTTCAATTAGTGAAATGAATCAAGAAATTGATTAAGTCAAAATCTATTACTACTTAATTAATTACACATATTTCAAAGTGAAATTAGTGAATTATTATTTAATTACGTTAAGTGAAATGAATCAAGAAATTGATGAAGTCAAAAGCTATTACCACTTAATTAATTACACATATTTCAAAGTGAAATTTGGGGATTATGGTTTACTTATATTAACTGAAATGAATCAAGAAATTGATTAAGTCAAAAGCTATTACCAATTAATTATTTACACATATTTCAAAGTGAAATTATTGGATTATTGTTTAATTACATTAAGTGAAATGAACCAAGAAATTGATTAAGTCAAAAACTATTACCACTTAATTAATTACACATATTTCAAAGTGAAATCTGGGGATTACTATTTAATTATATTAACTGAAATGAATCAAGAGATTGATTAAGTCAAAAACTATTTCCACTTAATTAATTACAGATATTTCAAAGTGAAATTTCTGGATTAAGGTTTAATTATTTTAAGTGAAATGAATCAAGATTCAAGAAATTGATTAAGTCAAAAACTATTACTACTTAATTAATTACACATATTTCAAAGTGAAATTCCTTCATTACTATTTAATTACATTAACTGAAATGAATCAAGAAACTATTGCCACTTAGTTAATTACACATATTTCAAAGTGAAATTGGGGGATTACTATTTAATTATATTAAGTGAAATGAATCAAGAAATTGATTAAGTCAAAATCTATTACCACTTGATAAATTACACATATTTCAAAGTGAAATCCCTGGATTACTGTTTAATTACATTAAGTGAAATGAATCAAGAAATTGATTAAGTCAAAAGCTATTACCAGTTTATTAATTACACATATTTCAAAGTGAAATTCATGTATTATTTACATTAAGTGAAATGAATCAAGAAATTGATCAAGTCAAAAGCTATTACCTCTTAATTAATTACACATATTTCAAAGTGAAATTCCTAAATTACCCTTTAAATACATCCAAGGAAATAAATCTAAAAGTTGATCAAATCAAACACCATTACCTCTTAATGAATTACACCAATAGTATATTACAAAGAGAGTTCTAGGTACTTGCTTGCTCAAGTTGTGTAGCTCAAGTGCTATCGTGCTATTAGCAAAGTTGTTGTGATTTATTTACTATTTCAAACAACTCGGAATTGGTAGTGTGAATAATGGAAATTATTCCTAAGCTCCCAAAAGAAATCAGTAGACAATGCTTGCTCAGAGTGACTTATACGTCACATCATGAGCTCAAAGCAGTGTCAAGAAATTGGGAGGCCACCCTGAGTAGCAGAGAGTTCTACCAGGACAGAAAGACCTATGGAACTAGTGAGCAATTCATTTGTTTAATTCAAGATATTCATAAACCAACATCCCCAGAGGATGAAGATGGCCCCTTTGCTTATGGGGTAACCGTCTATAACCCTCTGCATGGCACCTGGGATCTACTCCCTTCAATTCCAGAACTAAAAGTTTCAAATGGGATACCCCACTTACACTGTGTTCAGGTGGAACATAAACTGATTCTTATGGGCGGACGGGTTACCTTCAAGATGGAGACCATGAACACTGTGTATATCTTCGATTTTATCTCCCGTTCATGGCACAGGGGAGCAAATATGCCTACCATTCGATCTTCTTTCGCCTGCTCGTTGTCTCCAGATGGCTTTATCTACATAGCAGGAGGACACAACAATACAGGAGCTCTGAAAACTGCAGAAAGATATAATATTAGACAGGACAAGTGGGAAGTTCTGCCTCCCATGACTCAAAAACAAGATCAATGCCATGGGTTATTTCTCCACAGAAAGTTCAATGTGATCAGTGGATATAAGCCTAATACAAAAGAAGTATTCGACCCCACAGAAAAAAATTGGAGCTTAGAGGAGAATATGTGGAGTAGGAGGGTACAAGTGACATCCTGCTTGGCTGTCATGGGGCACGTATATTATTTCTTGGACGACCAGAAAATTTGTAGATATGATTCCAGGGAAAGTGTTTTTGAAGAGCTGACCTACCTTCCTGAACGTATGAAGGTTGCTAGGTATGCCACAGTTTGGCGCGACAAAATATTTGTCACAGGTTTTACTAGCAATTGGGGTTTTGCTGGGTATTGGGGTGACCAGGTGTTTTACATGTACCACCTCAATTCAGGAAAGTGGGTTCCCGTTCAGAAGCCGCATGACTTTAAAGGATTTGTTCATGGTGCAGTAACTGTGGAGCTATGAGGTGTAGTAAGTTCCGTAAATGTGGAGCTGTGAGGTGAGTAAGTTCGGTTTAGAGCTCGTTTTGAATAAAGTATGGTTGTGTCAATTAACTTGTTTTAATCTACAATACCTGGCGATTTTTTCATTCCCTAAATATTTCAGCTTTATGTATGAAGCATAGCTATTAAGTGCACCAAATCAATATGTCAACAATTTTGACTTGAAGTTAAGTGTATGACATTTTATGATTAAGCTTATGTTCACTCTGTGTATGTCTTTCTAATTTGTTATTAATAACAACGATTTATAATTTTGAGTTGAAGTTAAGTGGAATATTACTTTCTTCAATTTCTAAATGTTATGATAGTTATATAAATGTTTGTTTACTTTTTATTTAGATAATGTTATAAGTAATTTTTAATATTACAAATAGTTTTATTCCATTTCTGGTTATTAATAACAACAATTTCATTTCAAGAAACAGATCTTGAGTGAATATTACTTTCTCCACTTTTTGAATGTTATGATCCAATTATTTTTATTTAAATAATGTTATAAATCATTTTTAATATTATAAGTAGAAATAATAATATTTTGAATTTTTATTTGATAGATAATAATATTATTTTTTATTTTTTTTATTTTATAGTTTATTGTATTTAACATTCTATTGGATTTTCTTTAATATTACAAATATTTCAGGTGTTTGAGATATTTTTTTTAATTAAAAAAAATTATAGTTAATTTAACTTTGTTATATGTTTCAAAATGGGAATGTGATAAATCTTGAATAAATGTAATGGTAGGCTTTTATCATCATCCAACTTTAAGGTCACTGCCAAGATAGACACTAAATTGGTATATGAGACTCTTTGTTTGCGGGACAAGGGACCTACCTCCTTGATTGCTAAGTCTAGTAAGGCATATATTCTCTACCCCCTCTATTTTTGAGGCTGTGATCTCTTAAGAGGAAACTCTTGAGCATTATGCACACTAAAGCTCTACTAGTATTGTGTGATGATTTCTTAGCTAATGTAAATATGACCTTATAACTCTATATAAATAGGATTTTATGGTGAACTTATCAACATATGTTCTTAGTTAATGTAAATATAACCTTATAACTCCATATGTGATGAGATTTTTTTTTTGGTAAGTTTGGCCTGACTACATCTTTGTCAGGTCTAGTATATCACATTGTGAGTTCACATCAAGGAGTGCTTGCACATGCTGGCCCTCTATTCAAAACAGTGTGGACATGTGCTCATAAATTTAATTAGTTAAAATAGTGTAAAATAGTATGAATCAATGTATATCAACATGTGGTTATGTGGTTATATGGTTATGTTAGCTAATAGTAGATGTTTATGAAAAAAATTATTAGATTTGTGAATTAAAATATTAAAATCAACAATTTAGAATGTCTATTAAAATATCTATGATATTTTTAACTAACATGGACTTTCAAAATTTGATGGCTAAAAAGAAAAAAAAACAAATTTTCCACAAAAAAATATTTCACCTAATTTCAACTAATAAATAGATTTTATATTATTTTTCAACTATTATAGCTAAAGGTTCTCTCTAACATTATATGAGATGTAAGCCCAAAATGTTTTCAGCTTAAAAATATAATTTATTGTACCTAAAAGTCTTCTCTAACCCAATATGAAAAAGATGCAATCCAACGTGTTAGAAATATTTTTTTTTATAATGTACTACAAAATAATTTTACTCCAAATTACTTGATGTTTTCAAACTCCCAAATTTAATGACCCATAGTTTTGTCACTGTATTCTTCTATAATATATTTTATTTAAACACATAAACTATAATGAATTAAGTATTTATTGAACATCATTTTATGTTTTTTATTTTCAAACTCGTAATTCTAACAACCCGTGTTTTTTCCACTATATTTTTTATAATATAATCTAGTTAAAAACATAAAATTACGATGATTTTTTTTCTTTTTAAATAAGCCCCCTCAAACTACATTATTTTTCCTTTTCAATTCACTGAAAAGAAAATTAAAACCGGGGCAACATAGATTTGAGGCTTCTTATACACCAGAAAACTGGAGATATCCTCTATGTGGAGGCCGGTAAGGACTTTGTGGATATTCTCCTGGCTTTTCTTTTGCTGCCCAATGGTGGCATGGATATTCTCCTATGTAGGAACATGGCACTGCGTCTTCCAAGAATGTAGGAAGCATGTGTATAACAGCATCCAAAATTGAATCTGGTAATGTGTTGTTTATTGAATTTGTAGCATTGATTTTGTGAACCGCATTGCTGATTCACAGGTTTCGGAGGTTGTTGGGTGTGTCTAGGGCTTCAAGGAGTACCGCTTTAAATGATTTTCCTTTAGAAATCAACATCTGGCTCTCAAATGGAGTAGCGGTATTTTTGGTAAGCTAGGGTTTGATTTCAGCAAAATACTAAACTGAACGCTTTGGTGATTAGTTTTTGAGAAGTTAGGGTTTGATTTGAGTAATTGCTATTCTGAATTTTTTTGACTTCAATGACTGTAGATTGACATTTCGATAGTATGAATGTATATCAGATATTTTGACAGTATAGAAGGGGTTTAGGGCCTTGGTTTATGGTAAAATCATTTAGGTTCGTATTTTTTTTAGGTATGAAACATAAATGGGCTGTTTGAATAGCCCTAACCCTCTCCAAGTTCCTTTCTCTATTAGATTGACCACTGTTTCTGGCAAAAGAACGTTCGCTGCTAACAATTGGCAACCGATAATAGACATGACCCTTTGTCTACTATCATGATCCTTCAGACATATCCATTTCACCACACATATTTTCATATTTTCCTGCTGAGAGATAATTGTGTCTGGGTGTGATGGGACCATGTAACCTGTGCAGTAACCGTGTACATCTGAATGATTTCTGTAGGCACAGAAGCGGCAAGTTTGTGTGCCAAAATTTCGCAAATGCGACAAGATCATCAACCACGTGATATAATTTTTTTTAGAGAGAGCCTGGATCCTCCATTGTTGCCAACCAGCGAAGAAGATGTGCTTGTTGACCTGGCTCGGAGTGGATGATCTTGCAGAGTCTAGACTCCTCTTTTCCATAGACATTCCTTGCAATACAACGCAGTGTTTATTGAAATTTGCAGAAAATGGCATGTTCTCGACCTAAATAATTTTCTAGCTATTTCTCTGGTTACACATAGACAGGACAGCTCTACGGCTAAGAAGCATAAAAGGAAGTTTCATTGGCAGCATGGAGGAACACAGGAAGTTTTAGATTTGATTTTTTTTTTTTTTTTTGCAATCGCGGAGTCCCGCAAGATTTCATGTAGCAAAAGCGAAGGTCAATTTTTCCATTGAAAAACTGACGGAATTTCGTGAAACTTACGATTTCTTCAATGTGACGCATTTACAGAGTGACTAGTCTCATTGACATCTGATACCACCGAGCTGAAGCCTAGATGATAAAGGAAGTTCTACGTGGAATTTCATCTGCTGAACCGGGGAAATTGGAGAGTTCTATCTGTGACTCGACAACGGATACACATAGCTGGTGTCAGATTCAGTTATGTAAAAGATGGTGGAACGTGGGAAGATGTTTCTGTTGCTGTTGTGCTCAATAACCTCCAAGTGTTTTTTTTTTACAGGAATAGGTTTGTTTTGAATCAGTAACGCTGTTATCGACTGGTTTCAACGATGGATGCGATTGCGTTTTCTGGCTGAGCGACGGTTTACTTCTCAGTTTTCTTTGTGCAGTCCTGAAATTTGTGAATTTTCTAAGGGGGAATTGTGGCCAAAGCTCGGAGGCTCACTTCCTGGTTTTTCCGGTGGTGATCTGATCGTCCGATTTTTAACCGGTATTAATTTCAAATTACATTTTCAGGCGGGGCTCATTGTGATAAAGACGGCGCTTGTTGGCGACCTTTCTACCCTTCCATGTACGTCCGGCTGGATTATCCATTATGGAGTTTTTCTAGGAATATTTGTTTTTATCTCATAATACTCTATTGGGGTCCTTGTCTTTGGTGGAAGTTGATGATCATTAATATATATCTTTTCTGGCACAATGGAGACTTGGTGCTCATTAATTTGAAGGTTTTTATGATTGCTGACTAAGGAGCTGGACCCACCTGGCACATACCTTTATGTCTCTTTCTCCTGATAGAATGCATGGACGACTCTCTCCTCTTTCCCCTCTACCACTAAACGGTGATATTTTTTCCCCGCGGAACTCAATAGGGAGTGGGATTGAGTTGCTTCTGCTCAATCCTGACGTTAATGTGGAACCCCTCTCACTGAACACTGGTCCTTCCTCTCAGACCATTCTCATCAGTTCATCTTCTAGGTCAAACGTCACTATAAGGAGAGAGAAAGATAGACAAAAGAGGAAAAAAAACTGGTTTCAATATCTGGTTTAATTGATGAAATTCCAGACGGAAACTTTAGTGATGTCCCAATATCTCTTGCCATTGGACGAGTCCTTAGAGCTCTGACCCTTTTTACTGAGTCTCAGTCATGAATGTCTTGTCTTTAAATCTGCAGGGTTTGGGGGTCACAATAAGTTTTTGTCTTTAAAAAATTTTGTTTTTATTTAGAAGCCTTCTATCACTCTAATACAAGAAACAATGAAGCCCGTTGATTGTACCATTGCATTCTTTCGAAGTATGCTACCATAGTGGCATATTGTTGTGAAAGATGCTGCCCGTTTATCCGGTGGATTAGCTGCCATATGGGATTCAAGAGGGGTTCCAATGAAAGCATTTAGTTTTTTCGGCGGAATCTTGCTCACGGGTTTGTGCCATGGATTCAGTCACATGATTCACATGGTGAATATTTACGCTCCATACCATGACAGATTACCCTTCTGAAAAAGGATGGAAAGCTGTGGTTTTTTATTATTATAGAATTCTATTTTTGTTGGAGACTTCAATTTTACTTTTCATGCAAATTAAATTTGGGGTGAAAGGGGCACGGTCGACCACCTCGCTGATGAAATTAGGGGAATTTTATCAGATGCCGATCTTGTGGCATCCGGTTCTTGGAGAACTGTCCAACCTGGTTTAATGGCAGGAAATGGAATGAGTTCATTGGCAAGGGCATTGACAGTTTTGTAATTGATAATAGTTTAAGAACCTTGATGAATGGTGTTAGGGCTTACCCGGAGGATCTTACATTATCGGATCATACACTGATTTCCTTGTGTTAGAAATTTGAGGCAAAACAAGTTGGATACCCAGTTAAATTCAATGGAGTTTGGTTGGAATATGATGACTTCAATACCCTCAGAAGGAAATTCATAAAAATTCATAAAAGAGGAGTTGGGATTTCAGCCATTGCACACGTTTCTAACACTTTGAGGGGATTGAAGAACTTGGTGGTGCAGCACTGGGAAAGGGAGAAGAAAGTGAAAATCAAGGAAAGGATCAGACTTCTCCATGCTGAAAGGTCTATGATCCTTAGGGAGGTGGAAGAAAGAAGGCACACTAATGATTTCTGGATAATATTAAAAATTTTGGAGGCATAATACCCCTTTCATTTAATTATACAAGAAAAGTTGGTTAAAAAGTAGAGAAACTTGGCTCGAGGCAGGTGACAAAAGCACGAAATTTTTCCATGAGTTTGCATCCGACAGAAGAAGCCCTAATTCCATATGGGAAATAGAGGATGGGGTATCATCAGTATGCAATACTGAAGATATTAAGAAGGCTACAGTGGAATTTTTTTGAGAGCTATATAAGAAAAGGGAGGACTAGGTGACTGCTGTCGAGCTGGACCTACTACAGGGATATCCTAAAATGTCTGAGAGTGTAGATTTGAACAAATCTAAAGAAAATATTTATCCATAAGATGGTGTTAAAATCATTTGCTGCAGATAAGAGTTCGGGTCCGGATGGTTGGACTGCAGATTTCTTCCTACACTTCTATGAGGAATTTATATTGGATCTCACAGACATGGTGGATGAAGCAAGGATGAATGGCAAGATACATGGGGCTATTAACTCAACCCTTTTAGCTTTAATCCCCAAGAAAAAAGGGAAGCTATCCTTCAATGATTAAAGACCCATTTCTTTGTGTAATACACTATATAAAATCATTTCCAAAGTCATCATAGAAAGACTAAAGGGGGTCCTGTCAAATTTTATCACACATGAACAATAGAGTTTCTTAAAACACAGAAGTATACATGATGCAGTGACATCGACACAAGAAATTCTACACACCATTCAATCAAAGAAGATGGAAGCCGTGGTGATGAAAATTGATCTAAATAAGGCATATGATAGAGTTGATTGGGTTTTCATGAGACTTATTCTTTTCAAAATAGGACTTGACATAGAAGTTGTTGCGTGGGTAATGGTTTGTATTACCAACACTTCAATGGCTATTATCATTAATGGCTCAACATCAAATTTTTTCCACCCAAGTATAGGCTTGCAACATGGGTGAGCCCTTTCTCCTCTCCTTTTTATCGCACTGAGTATAAAGATTAAGAGGGCTACAGAAATGGGCATATTCAGAGGCATTAATATCATTCCTGTAAAAGTGGCATCATATAGCTTATTTGTAGAGGACATTCTCATTTTTGGCATGATGCTGAGAAAAACATGGGAAGCTCTGCAAGTCATTCTAAATTGTTTTTGTACTGCTACAGGAATGATTGCCAGTGATGGTAAATCTTGTATATACTATGTAGAAGGGGAGGAAGGGATCTACAATGAATTGACAACCATGTTTAGTTTCAAAGCGGCCCCTTTAAAAGATGGTTTGACATACCTTGGGTTTCAAATGAAAGCTATGAACTACACTGCAGAGGACTTGAGATGACTTATAAGCAAATATTGGAAAAAGTTAAGTGTTTGGTCAACAAAATGGTTATCAAGGGGAGGAAGACTCATTTTGACCTAGGTTGTTTTCCAACAATACACAGTTTACTGGGCTCACCTATACATCATCCCAAACAAAATCTTGAATGAGATTAAAAAGATGATGGCTAGTTCCATTTGGAACGAGGGGAGAGACAAAATATCAATACACTTAACAAGGTGGGAATGTATTACAATTCCAAAATAAAAAGGGTGATGGGGAATACTTGACCGTGATGTATTTGGAAAATCTCTCATTTTCAAATCCCTTTGGAGATGTTTACATATGAAAGGAATATAGTATGAGATAATTAACAATAAATATCTTGGATAGGAGGACTTGGAGGATCTTTTCATCTCAGGTTGGGTGGATGGCAAGAATAGATAAAAACATCTGGAAGGGTTTTGGTAAAACATGGTCTTTAATATATGGAAATCTGAAGTGGTTATTCAGGAATGGTAACAAGATCCTCATTGGCGGAAGCCAATTACTGGGGGTAGCAAACAATGAAGGGGATAGCCTATCAAAAAGAGGACTGTATGGAACTTTTGGTGAAATGCATTACTAATTATTCAACTCAAATGGACTAGGAGCAGCGGGGAAGGTTAATTTCTTATAACATCAGTACTGTGCAACAAAGTTTTTTGGATAAATTGACAGATTATATCCCTTACAAAGGGAAGGGACACCAGAGGATTGTTGTTTTAATTTTGCTTACATGTGACATTGTTTCTCTATTTTCTGATTATAATAATATGAATAGATTAAATCTCTTGAGAGGATGGAATAGTAAATGATGATGACAAATATGGGAAGGCTCAATTTTTTAATGGTTTACATGGAGGCATGCCTCACATCTCAGAAATAAAATTATTTAATGTTTATAAAGAACTGGAACATCTTTTGTATTTGTCATGGTACTATCACCGACTGCTTTCACTCTAAGATAGTGTACCCTCACACTCATGGAACACAAGGGTTGATAATATTCACAGACTGCTTTCACTCTGGGATAGTGTACGCTCACGGGCATGGAACACAAGGGTTGATAATTTTGTTGGGTTGATAATTTTGTTTCTTTGTAAAGGAATTAGCAACTAATGCCATGACTGCTCCATTTCATTGGAGTGTAAGAGTAAGCGATCTCGATTTGTTTTTTGGCAAAGGAGTTTTGTATAATATCATATATATTTTGGTAGTGTGTATCTGTATTCATTAATTAATATATATATATATATATATATATTTAAATAAATAAGAATAAATAAATTTTTATTGTTATTTTTATTTGAATTTTAATATGTGATTCTTATATTAATATTAAAAAATGTTAAAATCATTTAAATGAGAAAAAACAATGACTAGCTTTAGTTAATCAATTATTAATATGGTGGATTGTGTTTAATTATTGTTAATAATGATTGATTATGTTTGAAAATTTATGACTATGGTTACCCAAGTTTGACTATATTTGAGGATGCTTGACTAGATTAACTATGTATGATTATGGCTAACCATAATTAACCATGATTGATTTGGGTTAAACATGGTTTTCTATGGTAGACTTTGGTTATACATAGTTGACTATGATTAACAAAGGTTGACCTTGATTGATTATGATTCTCTACATATAATCATTTTGATTATGTTTCACTATATTTGACTAAGGCTAACTATGCTTGATAATATTTTGCCATGATAATATTTGGTTGAACATGGCTAATCATAATTGAATTTGGTTTACCATGGTTGACCAAGTTCAAGATAGTTATGTTTTGTTGATAGTGCGTGTTTGATTATGTTTGACTATGATTTACCATGTTTTATTGTAGTTTTACTTATTTGAACACGGTGGACCATGGTTGACTTTAGTTAGCCATTGTTGAATATCATTGATAATAACATATCATACTTGAGTATAGTTGACTAGGGTATACTTTAGTTGAAAATGGTTATTCATAGTTGCCTATTGTTGACCATCGGTAACAATGTTTACACATGTTGACTATGGTTGACCATGATTTACCATGGTTGATTGTGGTCACCATGGTTATGTCACATTATACTGCTCTTGAACGTTTATGTTGCATTGTGACATTACTTAATAATTATGTGGCAATGTCATGTTCTTCTTTGTTGGCATATTGTTATGTTGCATTGCAATGATCATCTACGGCTAAATTACATTGTGGCAATAAGAGGGTTGATCATGATTGCATTCACATGTTTTTCTTCAACAATATGTCACATTATAGTAAAATGAGATGAGTAATAATAATTGTTATTATTATGGTAAATGGAATTAATTTTATGTGAACTTTGGTGTAGCTAAATTCTTATGTTTAAAATTAAAACCGGGGCAACATAGATTTGAGGCTTCTTACAAAGCAGAAAATGGAGATATCCTCTATGTGGAGGCCGGTAAGGACTTTGTGGATATTCTCCTGGCTTTTCTTTTGCTGCCCAATGGTGGCATGGATATTCTCCTATGTAGGAACATGGCACTGCGTCTTCCAAGAATGTAGGAAGCATGTGTATAACAGCATCCAAAATTGAATCTGGTAATGTGTTGTTTATTGAATTTGTAGCATTGATTTTGTGAACCGCATTGCTGATTCACAGGTTTCGGAGGTTGTTGGGTGTGTCTAGGGCTTCAAGGAGTACCGCTTTAAATGATTTTCCTTTAGAAATCAACATCTGGCTCTCAAATGGAGTAGCGGTATTTTTGGTAAGCTAGGGTTTGATTTCAGCAAAATACTAAACTGAACGCTTTGGTGATTAGTTTTTGAGAAGTTAGGGTTTGATTTGAGTAATTGCTATTCTGAATTTTTTTGACTTCAATGACTGTAGGTTGACATTTCGATAGTATGAATGTATATCAGATATTTTGATAGTATAGAAGGGGTTTAGGGCCTTGGTTTATGGTAAAATCATTTAGGTTCGTATTTTTTTGAGGGATGAAACATAAATGGGGTGTCTGAATAGCCCTAACCCTCTCCAAGTTCCTTTCTCTATTAGATTGACCACTGTTTCTGGCAAAAGAACGTTCGCTGCTAACAATTGGCAACCGATAGTAGACATGACCCTTTGTCTACTATCATGATCCTTCAGACATATCCATTTCACCACACATATTTTCATATTTTCCTGCTGAGAGATAATTGTGTCTGGGTGTGATGGGACCATGTAACCTGTGCAGTAACCGTGTACATCTGAATGATTTCTGTAGGCACAGAAGCGGCAAGTTTGTGTGGCAAAATTTCGCAAATGCGACAAGATCAACAACCACGTGATAGAATTTTTTTTTAGAGAGAGCCTGGATCCTCCATTGTTGCCAACCAGCGAAGAAGATGTGCTTGTTGACCTGGCTCGGAGTGGATGATCTTGCAGAGTCTAGACTCCTCTTTTCCATAGACATTCCTTGCAATGCAACGCAGTGTTTATTGAAATTTGCAGAAAATGGCCTGTTCTCGACCTAAATAATTTTCTAGCTATTTCTCTGGTCACATATAGACAGGACAGCTATAGGGCTAAGAAGCATAATAGGAAGTTTCATTGGCAGCATGGAGGAACACAGGAAGTTTTAGATTTGATTTTTTTTTTTTTTGCAATCGCGGATGCCCGCAAGATTTCATGTAGCAAAAGCGAAGGTCCTCAAATTTTCCATTGAAAAACTGACGGAATTTCGTGAAACTTATGATTTCCTCAATGTGACGCATTTACAGAGTGACTAGTCTTATTGACATCTGATACCACCGAGCTGAAGCCTAGATGATAAAGGAAGTTCTACGTGGAATTTCATCTGCTGAACCGGAGAAATTGGAGAGTTCTATCTGTGACTCGACAACGGATACACATAGCTGGTGTCAGTTTCTCTTTATCAGCAGACCTTGCAAAAGCATGAAGAATCAGTTATGTAAAAGATGGTGGAACGTGGGAAGATGTTTCTGTTGCTGTGGTGCTCAATAACCTCCAAGCGTTTTTTTTTACAGGAATAGGTTTGTTTTGAATCAGTAACGCTGTTATCGACTGGTTTCAACGATGGATGCGATTGCGTTTTCTGGCTGAGCGACGGTTTACTTCTCAGTTTTCTTTGTGCAGTCCTGAAATTTGTGAATTTTCTAAGCGGGAATTGTGGCCAAAGCTCGGAGGCTCACTTCCTGGTTTTTCCGGTGGTGATCTGATCGTCCGATTTTTAACCGGTATTAATTTCAAATTACATTTTCAGGCGGGGCTCATTGTGATAAAGACGGCGTTTGTTGGCGACCTTTCTACCCTTTCTTGTACGTCCGGCAGGATTATCCACTATGGAGTTTTTCTAGGAATATTTGTTTTTATCTCATAATACTCTATTGGGGTCCTTGTCTGTGGTGGAAGTTGATGATCATTAATATATCTTTTCTTGGCACAATGGAGACTTGGTGCTCATTAATTAGAAGGTTTTTATGATTGCTGTCTAAGGAGGTTGCTCTGGACCCACCTAGCACATACCTTTATATCTCTTTCTCATGATAGAATGCATGGACAGAATGCATGGACGACGTTCTCCTCTTTCCCCTCCACCACTAAATGGTGATATTTTTTACCCGAGGAACTCAATAGGGAGTGGGATTGAGTTGCTTATGCTCAATCATGATCTTAATGTGGAACTCCTTTCACTGAACACGGGTCCTTCCTCCCAGACCATTCTCATTAGTTCATCTTCTAGGTCAAACTTCACTATAAGGAGAGAGAAAGATAGACAAAAGAGGAAAAAAACTGGTTCCAATAGCTGGTTTAATTGATGAAATTCCAGGCGGAAACTTTAGTGATGTCCCATTATCTCTCACCATTGGACGAGTCCTTAGAGCTCTGACCCCTTCTACTGAGTCTTCGTCATGAATGTCTTGTCTTTAAATTGCATTCTTTCGAAGTATGCTACCATAGTGGCATATTGTTGTGAAAGATGCTACCGGTTTATCCTGTGGATTAGCTGCCATATGGGATCCAAGAGGGGTTCCAATGAAAGCATTTAGTTTTTTCGGTGGAATCCTGCTCACGGGTTTGTGCCATGGATTCAGTCACATGATTCACATGGTGAATATTTAAGCTCCATACCATGACAGATTACCCTTCTCGAAAAGGATGGAAAGCTGTGGTTTTTTATTATTACAGAATTCTATTTTGTTTGGAGACTTGAATTGTACTTTTCATGCAAATGAAATTTGGGGTGAAAGGGGCACGGTCGACCACCTCGCTGATGAAATTAGGGGAATTTATCAGATGCCGATCCTGTGGCATCTGGTTCTTGGAGAACTGTCCAACCTGGTTTAATGGCAGGAAATGGAATGAGTTCATTGGCAAGCGCATTGACAGTTTTGTAATTGATAATAGTTTAAGAACCTTGATGAATGGTGTTACGGCTTACCCTGAGGATCTTACATTATCGGATCATACACTGATTTCCTTGTGTTAGAAATTTGAGGCAAAACAAGTTGGATATCCATTTAAATTCAATCGAGTTTGGTTGGAATATGAGGACTTCAATACCCTCATAAGGAAATTCATAAAAATTCATAAAAGAGGAGTTGGGATTTCAGCCATTGCACATGTTTCTAACACTTTGAAGGTGTTGGAATATTGCAAATTCAAGAACAAACAGTGGAGAATAAAACTCCTGTTCTTAACACAGAGAAAATTCTAAATTGTATTCACAGTGACAGAGTTTCCACATAAAAAAAAATCAATTTCTTTAAAAAAACGGTTACAACTTCTTCCTCACTGCAGAGGGATTACAACTGTTGCTTGATTGCTTCTAAGCACACTTCCATAACAAAAAAAACTCTTCTTTGTCTCTAAAGAAAATTGCTGTGAATTTTCATTCACTGTCTTTATCTATTAAAAAACAACTCATTGTTTTACAAAATAAACATACACTACTATGTATTTTAATTCTGCTCTATTTAAAAAAAAAAACAATGCACTGTTGTGCATATCACTCACTCTTTTTTTTAATAATCAAAGCATTGATGTGCATATATAAAAACATAATCTGCTCTGTCTCTAAAAAAAAAATTTAAATTACATCTCTGTTCTATTTATAAACAAAATATCTCAATTTAATTTAATGTCATTCGTTGACAAAAAACACCGCTTAAAAATTTCATTAATGGCATTAAAAATTCTGTCAGCGCCGCTTAAAAATTCATTGATGGCGAATTTGAACGCGGTGGTGGTGGTTTGGTGGTGCGCTGGTGGCACGTGGTGGTGCATGGGCGGAGCCACCACTTCTTGGTGGTTGCGGGGGTATGGTTCTGCCCGTACATATCAATCGGGGTGAGGCCCCACACTAAATTACAGTCGTTGATCACGAGTCAACGTGCGATCAACTGGTCAACATCGGGGGCTCTCCTCGTGTTAACTGCCGAGCGGTTTATACTCCTGCTAACCGTTGATCTGTTTGTCGACCGTGATCTCATTTCTATCGTGATGCCGCCTTCTAACTCTGCGCAATTGGTAATTACATTCCAACACTCCCCCTTAATTTCAACTGCTGGGTTTTCTTGCATACCCAAGCATTTGCTAAAATGTTCAAAGCTTTTCTGCGCAAGTGGCTTTGTGAGGATATCTGCAAATTGATCATCAGTTCTGCAATGATGCAAAACTATTTCACCATTGTTAACCAATTCACGTATGAAGTGAAACTTGGTGTCAATGTGTTTAGTCCTCTTATGAAAAACAGAATTTTTAGACAATGCAATAGCTGAACTATTGTCACAAAAGATCACTGTCCCTTTTACCTGTTCTTGGCATAAGCTTCTCAACATTTTCCGCATCCAAACTGCTTGACACGCTGCTGCTGTAGCTGCTAGATATTCTGCTTTTGCTGTAGACAATGCTACAATGGGTTGTTTCTTAGAAGCCCATGAAATGGCTCCTCAACCCATATGAAAAACATAACCGGAAGTGCTCTTCTGATCATCAACACTTCCAGCCCAATCACTGTTAGTGTATCCAACTAAATCTGAACATTCTGAAGTAGTATAAAAAATACCAAACCTTTTTGTACCTTTAACATACCTCAAAATTCTTTTTGCTGCTTGCTAATGTGCATCCTTTGGTTTTTCCATGAATTTGGAAATCAAAATAACAGCATGCATTATGTCTGGCCTAGTTGCAGTCAAATACATAAGGCTACCAACTATGCTCTTGTATAAGCTAGGATCAAAATCCTTGTTGCTGTCCTCTCTGCTGAATTTTAGTCCCATCACTGTGGGAGTGATTGCTGCTTTGCTTTCCTGCATGTTAAATCTTTCAAGCACCTCATTAGCATACTTTGTCTATGATATAAAAATCCCATTTTCATCTTGTTCTACTTCTATTCCCAAGAAGTATCTCAACAAACCCATATTAGTCATCTCAAATTCTTCTTTCATGACTGTTTTAAAATGTTTAATAAGGCAATCATCATTACCTGTAAAAATAACATCATCAACATACAAGACTACAATCAAGATTTTACCATCTTTTTATTTGATGTAGAGGGTGGGTTCTCCCTCACACTTTTCAAAACCATTTTCCAGTAGATATGAATCTATCCTACTGTACCATGCTCTTGGCGCTTGCTTCAGCCCATAAAGAGCTTTCTTCAACTTGCATACTTTGTGCTCTTGCCCTTTCTTTTCATAACCGAGAGGTTGTTCAATGTAAACGTCTTCCATTAACACTCCATTTAGAAATGTTGACTTCACGTCCATTTGGTAAACTTTCCATTTGTTTTGTGCTACTATGGACAGCACTGCTCTCACGGTTTCCATTCTAGCAACCGGTGCGAAAGTTTCCTCATAATCTATCCCATGCTTCTACTTATAACCTTTGACAACAAGTCTTGCCTTGTGTCTCTCTATTTTGCCTTCAGCATTACTCTTGGTCTTGTAGACCCATTTAACACCAATGACATCTTTACCTTTTGGGAGTTCAACCAAATCTCAAGTCTTGTTTCTTTCTATGGCATTTATTTCCTCATCCATAGCTTCTATCCATTTCCTATCCTTGATAGCTTCTTCGAAATGAACATGATCATCAACATGACAATATAAAGCAAACAAAGAATTGATACCTTCATTTGCAATATCTTTTTCATAAATTTCTTTCAAACTTTTGAATTTCTTACCTCTTTCATTTGATGTACAAATGCTTGAAGAAGCACTTGAATTTCCTCCTTGTGGTGCGCTTGGAGAAGCACTTTCATTTCTCCTCAAGGGTGTGTTATGCTGCTCTTATGCTGGTGTTGCTGTTTGGGGATGTATTTCAGCCAACTCATCATCATTTTCATCATGAGATAAACAGTGTTTTACATTCACTGTTTTCTCTATGCTTCCATCCCAAGCTTCCTCTTCAATGAACTGAACGTCCCTGCTCACAATAAACTTCTTGGTTGATGGGTTGCACAAGCGATAAGCTTTGGATTCCTCACTGTATCCAATGAAAATACATTTCTCTCCCTTGTTTTCCAACTTCTTTCTTAGCTGATCCAATATGTGTGCATAAGCCACACATCCAAAAACCTTCATGTGTGTGACACCTTGCTTTGTGCCACTCCATGCCTCTTCCGGCACTTTGTTCATAACTGCTTTTGTAGGACACCTATTCAAAATGTATGTTGCACAATGTACAGCTTCAGCCCAATAATCATTAGGCAAATGCTTTGCATTTAACATACTCCTTGCCATGTCCATTATGGTTCGGTTCTTCCTTTCGGCTACTCCATTTTGCTGCGGAGTATATCTAGTTGTAAACTTTTTATGGATTCCATTTTCTCTACAAAAACGTAGAAAATCTTTAGAGATATACTCACCTCCTCTATCAGTCCTTAAGACTTTGATATGCAGCCCACTTTGTTTCTCAACAAGTGCTTTGAAATTGCAAAATTTTTCAAACACTTCACTTTTGTTTTTCAAAAAGTAAACCCAAGTTTTTCTTGTAAAATCATCTATGAATGTTAAGATATAGTGGTTGTTAGCAAGTGATGGAGTTTGCATCGGTCCACATACATCTGAGTGGACAATCTCTAAGGGTGCTTTTGCCCTTATGCTTTTCCCGGAAGGAAAACTTTCTCTGTGTTGTTTTCCCAAGATACAACCTTCACAAAGGCTGTCCGGTTTCTCTATCAATGGTAAACCACTTACCATTCCTTTTCTGTTCAACAAATTAAGACCTCCAAAGTTGAGATGTCCAAATCTCAAGTGCCATAACCAATTATCATCCTTTGGTTCGCTTTGGAAAGTCTCCTGTGCAACTGCTGCTTTCTCTTCACCATTCTTCAAGTCTGCTCTCATTCTGAGAGGGAACATCCTGTTCCTTGTCATCTTCACTTTAGCAATACACTGATTGCTAGGTGGTTTATCTATGATGGTACAAACATCATCCTCAAAGAAAACATTATACCCCTTATGAACAAGCTGTCCAATACTTAAGAGGTTACACTTCATTCCTGGGACATAATAAACATCTGCTATGGGTTTATTTGCACCTAATCTTGTTAAAACATTTACATCTCCTTTTCCCATAACAGAAACTTTGCTATCAGTTCCTAGTGTGACTTGTGACTGCACACTCTCATCTAACATGGAAAACATTGCTAATTTCCCTGTCATATGGTTACTACAACCGGAGTCTAGAAACCATAAATCCTCATTCTTTTCTTCAGCCGTATTACAAGCTAAAAACAAATTGTTTTGGCTGCTATTTTCTCTAATGAAATTTGCACTAGTTCTACTTCTCATATCTTGCTTCTTCGTTCTACATTCATTAGCATAATGACCATATTTCTTACAATTGTAACATTGGACATTGGATTTGTCATACCTTTGTCCTTGTGCATTCTGCTGATCATTCTGCTGGCTGTTGCCTTGGCCTTGATGCTGATTTGGATTGCTGCCCCTTCCTTGAGCATTAGCTGGACTGTTCCTTCCACCTCTGTTTTGGCCTCTTCCTCTTCCTTTCCCTCTTCCTCTTTCTAAAGACATCTGGGTTTTAAAAGCATGTTCTAGAGATGAGTTTTCACTCCTAATCAATATTTGTTCATGGGTTATCAGTGATGCATGTAGCTCATCCACTGAAAACTTTGTGAGATCCTTAGTCTCTTCTATGGTGGTGACAATCACATCAAATCTTGAGGGTAAACTTCTCAAGAGTTTTTCCACAATCCTCTTGTCTTCAAGAGTTTCTCCATGTGATCTTATATGTGTGACCATTCCAATCACATGAGTGAAGAATGAGTCAATATTGTCTGACTCTTTCATACAGAGAGTCTCAAAGTCTCTCCTTAGCAACTGAAGTTTTGCTGTCTTCACCTTCTCCATACCCTGATAAGCTGTCTTGAGAGTTTCCCATGCTTCTTTGGATCTCTTAGCTACCTCTATCCTCGGAAACACACTCTCATGCGCTGCTTGATACAAGAAATAAAGAGTCTTGGCATCTTTCTTCTTATTGCTCTTCAGAATCTCTCTTTCTGCCTGAGTTAACATATTAAACTCAAGTTCATCCGCTGGCTCTTCAAAGCCATCCTCAACAAATTCCCATAAGTCTTGGGAGACAAATAAGGCTCTCATATTTATTGACTAGTAGTCATAATTTTTTCCATTAAATTGTGGGAGATGGATATTTCCCATATCCATACCAATTCTGGCTCCAGCCATTCTGCACTCTTAACTATGATTCAACAACACTTGACTGTGTGTTTAAATTAACTAACTGTACTGCAACAGTAACACAAAACTATATAGAGAATTACCTTTGAATTCTTCTTGTCTGAACCTTCACATTGCTGGAGAGGTTTCTGCAATAACGAACTCCTTCCCTTCAACTTATTTGACCTTCAAATAGCCTGGACTGCTCTGATACCATGTTGGAATATTGCAAATTCTAGAACAAACAGTGGAGAATAAAACTCATGTTCTTAACACAGAGAAAATTCTAAATTGTATTCACAATGACAGAGTTTCCACATAAAAAAAAATCAATTTCTTTAAAAAAATTGTTACAACTTCTTCCTCACTGCAGAGGGATTACAACTGTTGCTGGACTGCTTCTAAGCACAGTTCCATAACAAAAAAAAACTCTTCTCTGTCTCTAAAAAAAACTGTTGTGAATTTTCATTCACTGTCTCTATCTATTAAAAAACAACTCATTGTTTTACAAAATAAACATACACTGCTGTGTATTTTAATTCTGCTCTGTTTTAAAAAAAAAACAATGCACTGCTGTGCATATCACTCACTGTTTTTTTTTATAATCAAAGCACTGTTGTGCGTATATAAAAACATAATCTGCTCTGTCTCTAAAAAAATAAAATTTAAATTACATCTCTGTTCTATTTATAAACAAAATATCTCAATTTAATTTAATGTCATTCGTTGACAAAAAACACCGCTTAAAAATTTCATTAATGGCATTAAAAATTCTTTCAGCACCGCTTAAAAATTCATTGATGGCGAATTTGAATGCGGCGGTGGTGGTTTGGTGGTGCGCTGGTGGTACGTGGTGGTGCATGGGCAGAGCCACCACTCCTTGGTGGTTGCGGGGGTATGGTTCTGCCCGTACATATCAATCGGGGTGAGGCCCCGCACTAAATTACAGTTGTTGATCACGAGTCAACATGCGATCAAATGGTCAACAGCAGGGGCTCTCCTCGTGTTAACTGCCGAGCGGTTTATACTCCAGCTAACCATTGATCTGTTTGCCGACCATGATCTCATTTCCATCGTGATGTCGCCTTCTAACTCTGCGCAGTTGGTAATTACATTCCAACAGAGGGGATTGAAGAACTTGGTGGTGCAACACTGGGAAATGGAGAAGAAAGTGAAAATCAAGGAAAGGATCAGACTTGTCCATGCTGAAATGTCTATGATCCTTAGGGAGGTGGAAGAAGGAAGGCACACTAATGATTTATGGATAATACTAAAAATTTTGGAGGCATAATACCACTCTCACTTAATTATAGAAGAAAAGTCGGTTAAAAAGTAGAGAAACTTGGCTCGAGGTAGGTGACAAAAGCACCAAATTTTTCCATGAGTTTGCATCCAACATAAGAAGCACTAATTCCATATGGGAAATAGAGGATGGGGTATCATTAGTATGCAATACTGAAGATATTAAGAAGGCTACAGTGGAATTTTTTTGAGAGATATATAAGAAAAGGGAGGACGAGGTGACTGCTGGACCTACTACATGGATATCCTAAAATGTCTGAGAGTGTAGATTTGAACAAATTTAAAGAAAATATTTATCCATAAGAGAAAAATATGGTGTTAAAATCATTTGTTGCAGATAAGAGTTCGGGTCCGGATGGTTGGACTGCAGATTTCTTCCTACACTTCTATGAGGAATTTATACTGGATCTGACAGACATGGTTGAGGAAGCAAGGATGAATGGCAAGATACATGGGGCCATTAACTCAACCTTTTTAGATTTAATCCCCAAGAAAAAAGGGAAGCTATCCTTCAATGATTAAAGACCCATTTCTTTGTGTAATACACTATATAAAATCATTTCCAAAGTCATCGTAGAAAGGCTAAAGGGGGTCCTATCAAATTTTATCACGCATGAACAATAGATTTTCTTAAAACACAGAAGTATACATGATGCGATGACATCGACACAAGAAATTTTACACACCATTCAATCAAAGAAGATGGGGTGATGAAAATTGATCTAAATAAGGCATATGATAGAGTTGATTGGGTTTTCATGAGACTTGTTCTTTTCAAAATAGGACTTGACATAGAAGTTGTTGCGTGGGTAATGGGTTATATTACCAACACTTCAATGGCTATTATCATTAATGGCTCAACATCAAAGTTTTTCCACCTAAGTATAGGATTAACACGGGTGAGCCCTTTCTCCTCTCCTTTTTATCTTGCCAGATGGACGCACTGAGTATAAAGATTAAGAGGGCTACATAACTGGGCATATTCAGAGGCATTAATATCATTCCTTTAGAAGTGGCATCATATAGCTTATTTGTAGAGGACATTCTCATTTTCGGCATTATGCTGATAAAAAGATGGGAAGCTTTGCAAGTCATTCTAAATTGTTTTTGTACTGCTACAGGAATGATTACCAGTGATGGTAAATCTTGTATATACTATGCAGAAGGGGATGAAGGGATATACAATGAATTGACAACCATGTTTAATTTCAAAGCGGCCCCTTTAAAAGATGGTTTGACATATCTTGGGTTTCAAATGAAAGCTATAAACTACACTGCGAAGGAATTGAGATGACTTATAAGAAAATATTGGAAAAAGTTAAGTGTCGGGTCAACAAAATGGTTATCAAGGGGAGGTAGATTGATTTTGACCTAGGTTGTTTTCCAAAAATACACAGTTTATTGGGCTCACCTGTACATCATCCCAAAAAAAATCTTGAATGAGTATAAAAAGATGATGGCTAGTTTCATTTGGAACAAGGGGAGAGACAAAAGATCAATACACTTAACAAGGTGGGAATGTATTACAATTGCAAAATAAAAAGGGTGATGGGGAATACTTAACCTTGATGTATTTGGAAAATATCTCATTATCAAATCCCTTTGGAGATGTTTACATATGAAAGGAATATGGTATGAGATAATTAAGAATAAATATCTTGGACAGGAGGACGTGGAGGATCTTTTCATCTAGGGTTGGGTGGATGACAAAAATAGATAAAAACATCTGGAAGGATTTTGGTAAAACATGGTCGTTAATATATGGAAATCTGAAGTGGTTATTCGGGAATGGTAACAAAATCCTCATTGGCAGCAACCAATTACTCGGGGCAGAAAACAATGAAGGGGATAGCTGATCAAAAAGAGAACTGTATGGAACTTTTGGTGAAATGCATTACTAATTATTCAACTCAAATGGACTAGGAGCAGCGGGGAAGGTTAATTTCATATAACATCAGTACTGTGCAACATAGTTTTTGGATAAATTGACAGATTATATCCCTTACAAAGGGAAGGGACACTAGAGGATTGTTGTTTTCATTTTGCTTACATGTGACATTGTTTCTCTATTTTCTGATAATAATAATATGAATAGATTAAATCTCTTGAGAGGATGGAATAGTAAATGATGATAGCAAGTATGGGAAGGCTCAATTTTTGTAATGGTTTACATGGAGGCATGCCTCACATCTCAAAAATAAATTTATTTAATGTTTATAAATAACTGGAACATCTTTTGTATTTGTCCTGGTACATTATATAAACCAAAGTATTTTTCATGTTGAAAAATACAAATCGAATGTCTACTATCACCGATTGCTTTCACTCTAGGATAGTGTAACCTCACACTTATGGAACATAAGGGTTGATAATATTCACAGACTGCTTTCACTCTGGGATAGTGTACGCTCATAGGCATGGAACACAAGGGTTGATAATTTTGTTTCTTTGTAAAGGAATTAGCAACTAATGCCATGACTGCTCCATTTCGTTGGAGTGTAAGAGGAAGTGATCTTGATTTGTTTTTTGGAAAAGGAGTTTTGTATAATATCATATATATTTTCGTAGTGTGTATCTGTATTCGTTAATTAATATTTTTTTTTTATAAATAAATTGGAATAAATAAACTTTTATTTTTATTTTTATCTCAATTTTAATATGTGATTCTTATATTAATATTAAAAAATGTTAAAATCATTTAAATGAGAAAAAAAAATTACTAGCTTTAGTTAATCAATTATTAATATGGTGGATTATGTTTAATCATCGTTAATAATGATTTATTATGTTTGAAAATTTATGATTATGGTTACCCAAGTTTGACTATATTTGAGGATGCTTGACTAGATTAACTATGTATGACTATGGCTAACCATAATTAACCATGATTGATTTTGGTTAAACATGATCTTCTATGGTATACTTTGGTTATACATAGTTGACTATGATTAACAAAGGTTGACCTTGATTGATTATGATTCTCTACATATAATCATTTTGATTATGTTTCACTATATTTGACTAAGGCTAACTATGTTTGATAATATTTTGCCATGATAATATTTGGTTGAACATGGCTAATCATAATTGAATTTGGTTTACCATGGTTGACCAAGTTCAAGATAGTTATGTTTTGTTGATAGTGCGTGTTTGATTATGTTTGACTATGATTTACCATGTTTTATTGTAGTTTTACTTATTTGAACACGATGGACCATGGTTGACTTTAGTTAGCCGCCGTTGAATATCATTGATAATAACATATCATACTTGAGTATAGCTGACTAGGGTATACTTTAGTTGAAAATGGTTATCCATAGTTGCCTATTGTTGACCATCGGTAACAATGTTTACACATGTTGACTATGGTTGACCATGATTTACCATGGTTGATTGTGGTCACCATGGTTATGTCACATTATACTGCTCTTGAACGTTTATGTTGCATTGTGACATTACTTAATAATTATGTGGCAATGTCATGTTCTTCTTTATTGCAATATTATTATGTTGCATTGCAATGATCATCTAGGGCTAAATTACATTGTGGAAATAAGAGGGTTGATCATGATTGCATTCACATGTTTTTCTTCAACAATATGTCACATTATAGTAAAAAGAGATGAGTAATAATAATTGTTATTATTATGGTAAATGGAATTAATTTTATGTGAAATTTGGTGTAGGTAAATTCTTATGTTTAAAATTCCTTATTACATGATACATTATATGAAAAAAAACTAATCTAGAAATTTCTATGTTTTTTTATCACTAAAATGTGTATATGGAATATTTCAATGTAGTGTTAATATATTTAGTTGACTATGATTTAACATGGTAGGTAAAGGAAATCTACGACTTATTTTGTCTTAAAATTGTTGATCATGGTTGCATTTGGTTGGCCAAGATTGATAACGATTGACTTTTTTAACAATTCTCTACTCTGATCTACCATTGTTAATCTTGGTTAACTATGCTTATGACACATTGTGGTCAAAATAAATGTTGACTTATGCCAAATTTCTATGTTATCCTAAGGAGATGTTGGATTACAATATTCCTTAAAAAGTATGTCACATTTCAACATTAACCTTGGTTGAATTATTTAAAATTGTTACATTCATAAATAGTAATGTCACATTGCAATGTTCATTAATAGTTATTTAGCATTTTAATGTTCCTAATAGGTTATTTTGGAATATGAAACTACTTAATCGTTATGTCACCTTGACTGTTTGTATTTGCTTAATTATGAAAAATTGCTATGCTCCTCAATGGCCTTGTCAAATTTAAATATTCACCAACAGTGAATATCAATAATGCCCTAAGCTCTACTTAATAATTAATTATATGACATACCCTCTCTACCTTCTTCTACTCTACATGAATACATGGTGCATTCTCACATTAGTTCAAATGCTCGATAAGGATGGCATGGCCAATAGATTTACACCAATCACAAAATAGAGTCCTTGAAAAAGTCTCATATTTTTGCATCATTCGACAAGTTAGGGGCGTCTGTCCCCACACTCTATAGATATCACATCATAATCTTCATCCGTGCACAAACAAATTAGTTCAACGAGTTTCCATGTAATTTTTTCACCATGAGGCATTCATTTCTATTGTGCCCCTCCTTTGTGCATGTGGTGCAACATAACACTAAGAATTATTCCTTCGCTTTTGCTAACTCTTGTAAATGAGTTGTGAGCACGACCATCTATGACTAAATGTAACATCCTTAGAAAAAATTCCATGTAATAAAGTTAATAAAGGTTATACAGTAACCAACACTACACGAGACGTATTCCAAGTTGAATTTTGGGAAAAACAATAGTGATGGGGATCACTTGTGATTAATTTATGGCTATGGAAATTGGCAAAGGAAATGGAAAAATATTTGGAAAGGAATGAGACATTTATTGGAATTTTATTTATGAAAATAATATAAAATAGGAGAAAAGAAAGGTGAAAGGTCATAGGTTTCATCTAAAGATGAAAATGAAGGAAAATAACCGAAAATGAAGAAAATAGAGGTCTCATTAATAAAAATGCTTCTGAGGATAAGTTGGTAACCTTTTGTTAGTTCAATTTTGAAGCTATCATTCTATTCTCTCTCTCATACTCTTGGACACTTAGAGTTTTTCTTGGATCACTCTTGGAGGAGTGTTGCATACTTGGATTTTGGAGCAAGAATGCAAAGGAAAAGAAGGAAAATGCAATAGGACACCAATATGATCAAGTACATAGGGTTTTTATTGTAAGTAATAAGTTGCATGTATGCTTTAATTTCTAGATTTTACATACATGGGACATGCATGTGGTTTCTTTGTTAATATTTGTCATTGGAATGGAAGATTTCCTGAGTTGGTAGTGTTTTTCCTAACCTTGTAATTTCAAAGATAGCCATGGTATTGTGGGTTTCTTTCCTTTTTCTTTCTATTTGGTTTTCATGTTCCTTATGGATATGCGTTGAGTTACTAGTTCCTTGAAGCCTTGGTTGGACATACGCTTTGAAATCCCTGTAACATATTAGGTTTAGCATTAGGGGATTTTTGAGGTCTAAAATGGGCATCCTAAGGAAATTATAAAATAATAGTGGAAATAATAAAATAATATTTGATTACATCATCAAATTTTAGAGGGAAAAAAGGAAAAACTATTTTTTCAACCCGTATTTTGAACTTATCTCCCTATGGGTTTACTCAAATTTTGAGTAGAAACACTTGTTGGAGGCAAAATTTTATTTCCCATCCAAAGATTTCCCATTTTGCATACTTTCGATGGACACTACTACATGAAAAATGATAAATACATGAAAAATGTGATTGTAAACATGTTTTTTCATGTATTTCTCATTTTTCATGTAGCAGGGTCCATCAAAAGTATGCAACATGGGTAATCCTTGGATGAGGAATTAAATTTTGCACTCAAAGTGTACTACCACTCGAAATTTGAGCAAAAAATTAGAGAGATAAGTTGAAAATACGAGTTGAAAAAGTAGTTTTATTATTTTATTATTTTTACTTTTTTACTCCAGAAATGGTGAATCATCCCCCACGATTGGCATCATCATCTTGAATCCTATTGGTTCTTATAAATTTTATTTTGTTGTACATTTTTATTAGGAGGCCCATTTTAGACCTCAAAATTCCCCTAATGGTTAGTATTTCTCGAAGCCTTGGCTGGAAAAATGATTTTGAAGCCCTTAGTGGGTTGATTTACTAGTCTTGGAAGCCTTGGTTGGACAAATTCTATGAATACTCGACACTAATTGTGGGTTGAATTACTATTCCTCAATGCCCTCATTGCAACAAACACTATGGAGCCCTAGACATCTTGTGTAGAAACCGATCTGGTGATGGTTAGTGATTTCTGGCCATGAGTTCGAATCACTAACTGAGGGTTGATGTGGTTTTTCCTCTCGAGGCCCTCGTTCGATTTTATTTTTTTATCTGTTTCATGAGATCCTACATTCATGCTTGGAATATAGCATGGGGTTGATTTGCAAAAATAAATATATGTTTGAGCCCAATCTATGATCGGGTGGTATGTGGAAGTCCTTGAACTCGCTACATTTGGAATATGTTAAAAATATTTCTTTTCTCTTGTATTTGATGGGTAAATATACTTATTCATATGTGCTTTTTCTCACTGTTATATCCTTTTTATTTATGTAATTTATATGTTGGTTATGAGTATTTTTTATGACAGAGTTGATGTATGGATCTTATCATGTTTTGATTAGTAAATGAATGAAAAATGAATATATGACCTAATAGATGATAATTCATATATTTGGATAATGCGTCAATGCTTCTTAATTATTTTTAGATAATTATGATACCCTTATGCTCAAATCTATTGTTATGTCTCGTAGATTACGTACATATTTGTGACATGTTTGACGAAATGTATGTCATTGATACTCAGGGTTAGATCAATTATTTGTACCAATTATTGCATTAATAACCTTATTCCATTTTGTTTTTGTAAATTTTGAAATTTTCATGAAGTTATGGGCAGTGTCTCGATATGTGGCCCTGAAAAAGTGGCTAAGAATCTAGGATTGTTAGCTTAGAACTATATGAACAATTCCACAGTCGCTGGCATGCCTTACTGTGGGAGTGAATAGAAGGCCTCAATTGCATTCATGGCTTGTCATAGGAGCCTCTAAGAATCCATATCATTAAAATTTAAATTTTTCTCATGGGTTGTTCACCTCAAAGGGTTGGTTGGCACTTGAAGGTTCTGTAGCATGTGTGGAAGGTCGGATTTATCTTGTCATGTTGGCTCCACTTTGTTAATTGTACTTGGGGAGTTGAATCATATCATAGTAACACTTTGTCACATGTTTACCCAGGTGGAGCAGTTAGCTTGGGTAAATGTGGGAGGAGGTGGTAACATGGTGGTATCAGAGTATGGTTCCAATTTTCTTGGGCGATGTTTAGTTTCTGTTCTCCTTGGACGAATTTTTTGTCATATGCACATCTCGGTTGTATATGTGTCCTTCTAATTTTGGTATATTTTCTTTTTTTGTATACATGGTGGTTGTCATGGTTGTCATTGTTATGTCATGCAAAATTTTATGGTATTGTTGTTGGAATGTGTTCCTCATGAATACATGTCAGTGTTTGTATGTATTGCATATGCATGCATGTCATACCTATGCTTTTAGGCATGAAATGTGTCTATATGGTGTTTTAGTTGTGGCATCAGGCATGGTAACTCGATGGTGATTTAGAGTATCTCTATATACTACTGTGATTATGATTATACATATATTATGCTAATATTGTTCGTCTTGCATACAAGATATTGTCCTCGAAGTATATGGAGGAAATTTAGTTTGTTTATGATTTGGTTTAGTTGACATAATATACCTTGCAGAAAGAGAAGGACAAAGATGACTAGCAGAGTGGTAACTACAGTTCACAAGATTCTCCCTATATATTATATGAGAAACATGAATATGAGTACTCCTCTCACATAACAGACACACTAAGAAGTTTCTACGAAAATATAATAATATGAAAATAATACAATGAATGAATCATTCAATCATAAGAGAGAATTTCTAGGTCATACGAGAAATAATAATAATTTAATGCATTTATCCTTCAGGGCTTGTGATACTTGTAGAGAAAATGACCTCTTAGAATCAGTCATGGACAAGAGGATAGGACTAATGGATCATATGGTATCATTTCACACAGTGAGAATGGGTTATATGGCGATGAAACAATCACAGATGGTAGGGTCATGGATACATCAGGCATGAGAGGTGATGGGCATAAGTTCTACTCTAATTTTGGTCCATACATTTATCATGATCATCACTGCTATCATCCATACAGGAGGAATGAAAAGGTTTTTTATTTTAGATGAGTACAAGAAATCAAAGCCACCTACCTTTGATGGAGAATAAATAAGTCACATGATGCAGAAGCTTGGTTGCTTGGAATGAATAATTTCTTCAGAGTGCATGATTACTTAGTAAGCATGAAGCCCAACATAGCTACATTCATTATTAAAGTTAAATTAGACATTTTGTGGGAAGATTTTAATAATTTCAGAGGTATTCAAAAAGAGGAGTTGACTTGTAGTGAGTTCGAGAGACTATTGAGGAAGAATTATCTATCACGGAGATACTATGACGACAGAGGAAAAGGATTATATGAGAAAAAGATGGGATCTATGAACGATGAGAAGTACACTAGCATATTCTTAGAGTTATTGAGGTATGTGATTTATCTAAAGGAGGAGAAGGCCAAGATTCATATATTCATGAGTGGATTTCTAGTAGAATTCAAATAAAATATTGAGTTCGACGAGCCTTGATTATTGGAAGAAGCCATCAAGAAGCTAAAGCATTTTTATGAGCAATCAAATCACATATCTAAGACTAAGTAGGAATATGATAGGTAATGAAAAAGATAAATAAAAATGGGATAAGAAGTGAACAAGGCCTTAGGAAAAATATAACAAAGAGAATGTAGCGCCACCTAAGGAATTCATTAAATGTGATAAAGGATAAAGATTTTAGTTCAAGGAGCAGAAAAATGGTGCAAGTTGGAAGCCTTTACAGAGTTGGAATTGTGGAAATGATCATCATAGGTGAGTTTTTCCACAACATCAGGGTGGTAGACAAAAAACCTACAATGCTCAGAAGGAACAAACAATGGGGGGGGTTGGACAGAGTATTGCTTGGATTTATTCAGTGTTGGATAACATATAGGAAGTTTACCAGACATTTATTATTGATATGGATGGTAATATTTGTGATCAAGCTGTTTCTATTTTGGTTGAAATTAGATCTAATTATAGTTACATTAATCGTGACTTGGCATATAAGTGCAGTTTAAGTAAAGAAGTGCATGCAAAATATTGGTTAGTACAGTTGGCTACACATACAAAGAAAAGAGTTCAACATTGGGTAAGATATTATGCATTTGAACTTAATGTTATCCCTACATCAACACATTTTAATGTACTACTATGGGGATAATATAGTATGCAATTGGGTAAGGATTCGTTGTATCTGCTAGTGTCAAAATATGCATTCTGCCATCAGTGATAAAAAATACTCTTTATATACTCATTTTAGGGGTCCCACCCTCAATTTTTTTATCATTCCATTAGGTCATGCAAAAAATTGAATCACTCATGGTATTCCAAGTCATAACACTTCACTCACCCTCAATATTTTACATTTTCTAGCCCACCTTCATGTCTTGTTGAGCATTATAACACTTTTGAAAAAATCATTTCACTATATCTTATGTCAATCATGGAGTCAGGTCATTCAAGGTCCCATTAGGTCATTAGGTTTTATTGTTCAAGGTCCAAAAATGCATAATTTATGCTCAATAAGGTTAGAAAAAGGTGTGAGAGTGACTCAATAAAAATTTCATTATCATTTGTAGAAGATTATCAGCATTTAAATATGGTATTTTTCAAGTTGTAATTTTGATTTTAAAGTTTGATTTTCATATCAAAATTGTAATTTTGATATGAAAACAAAGATGTAATTTATTTTTATTTTTTTTATGTAATTTTATGCTTGTAATATGTAATAAATTTTATCCATAGCTGCCAACTCAAATCACATTTGTCAAACTGAAGATCACCAACTGAAAGTGAAAAGTGCTAAACTCCACCAACTTCATCGTGCAAAGAAGAAAAGTCAAAAGAAAAGGGTAATTAGAAAATGTGTCAAAATAGTGAAAGGAAACAATGGAAAAGTGGGTTTTTTATTTAAATATAAATTCACTCAAGTATTAAATACTCCTAGACATCAATTTGAAATTCATTTTCCTCCTATTCCATCGAGAAAACACTTGAAGAGAGTGATTTTTCAATTTTCTAGGCAAAATTGGAGAAAAATTCAATAGAGGGTGCATATCCTTAAGACAGGGTGCACAGTTTGAAGAGAGGGCGCACATGATGAAGAGAGGGCGCATAGGCTGAAGAGAGGCTGCACAGCCTTAAACCGCTATGCATATGTCCATCAAGCTAGCAAATCACCCAAAATTCGCCAAATCACCTCCAGAAACTTTGCAAAAGCTATTTGAGCCTCCAACAAGCAAGTAAAGGTGTTTTCCATCATCATTACTTCCATCAAGTTATTTTTTTGGTGTTGTGAAATTTTCTTTATAAATTCATGTTTTAACCACTCAAAACACTACTTTTCCTCCCTAGCACTCCCAAATCCCAAAATTCACTCCCTTACACTTTTGCATCCTTTCCATATTGGAAAAACTCATTCCTAAATATCTCATTAGTAAAATCCATGTCCCTAAGCTTTAATTAAACCTAAAACCATAAGCCATTAGTGCTTCTTTTTACCCAGGCTCCCAATACCAAATTCCCTATCCCGATTCCCATCACACTATCACTCCTTTTCCCTTCCCCCATTTCTCATATCCCTAAAATTATTTCCTACAAATCTCCCTTTCCTCATTTCCTATTCGAAAAAAAAATCACCCTACACACATTATCATTCCTAATCCCTAGGGTTTTGACAAAAGCAGCATGGCAGAAGAGGAAGGAAACATAATATTCAATGAAGGAGAGGAAATGGAGGAGATGAGGCCACATAGAGGTGAAAGAGTGCTCAGAATTAAACCTACTAACACTAGGGAGATTTTATCCTCTCCAATGACAGTAAAGTGTTTCAAATATGTTGGTTTTATGATTTTTGTGAACAAGTTCATAGGGTTCAGCACCATGTCAGGTTTACCAAACTCTTCATATCCAACATCCACATAAACCAAGTCACTTTAGCTGGAGTCACCTTTACTGTCTCAACTGTCACCATTTCAGTTGCCACCAGGATCCCAAATGTTGGGGAGAAGTGGTTCAAAAAGAGTGATTTGGAGGAAAACTACTTTGAGCCTTTCTTGAAACCAAGATATAAGAATGAGAGAAAGATGTTTTTTCCTTTCTCCCACCTTCAGGACAGATATGCACCAATGATTAAGATAATCATGAAATATTTTTCATGTGAGGGTAGATTTTCAAGGCTCTATACTTATCACATCTACCTCTTGATGCATTTCACTAGGGTAAAGATGTTGAACATACCCTACTACCTTTTCCAAAGCATAGATAATATGGCATTCATTGTCCAAAAAAGGCAATATGAACATCAAATTAAAATTCTATTACATCATTCCCTCATTAAGATCATAGTCCTCCACCATATTAATCAATTAAACATTTCATGGAACACCTTCATAGCCCATGATATTTTCAGAGATCCTCCTACTCAGCATGCACAAAATTTTCCTTCATCATCCCAACCATCCACTTCAATCCCTCCATCTCAGCCCATAGCACATTCATCACCATCTAATCAGTCCACTTCACCTCCTTCATCTCCATCTCATCATGGCATTAGATCACCCAACAGAATGTAGGATATTGACCCTAAGTGGGCTAGTATGGTTGATTTGGAGCCATTGAAAAAAACCTATTAGAGAGTTTTTAGGCATGTGTTTGCTCCACATGGAGTGGAAGTTTCCATGTCTTCTAAAATAACAAAATAGGTGGATAAAGGAAAAGAGAAGGTTAGTGAGGCAGTCATTCATGAGGAGGAGGACACTAATGAAACATAGCATTAATTCTTGTTTGTTGAAAAAGATGATAATGAAAGTGGAAAAACCACTAATGTAGCCATCATTGCAAAGGATAACAAGATTAGTGACCTCCAGACTAATCTTGATAGGGATAAGTTTTTCATACACTTCATTGAGCAAGCGAATGAGCAATTGAAAACAGAAGAAGTCATTGATGAGGTTAAGTATGTCATTGCTCAAAGGGAGGCTCAAAAGGCCAAAGTCATTTTAGATGAAAATTTTGAAAGGTATGGTTTACTTGATGATGAAGAAGAACATGTAACAAGATAGAAACCTAGAACTCGAGGGTTGAAAAGAGCTCTAGCTCTAGAGAGGAAAAGGGAAGATGAGCTTGTTGATCAGCTAACCCTAAATGAGAAGCTGCCATTGTGATGAATGAGAATAGGGAACCATGGCTTGATAGATCTAATCAACACTTGGAGAAGCTTCTAGCAAAGGAAAACAAGGATAATGACCTGTTGAGGAAGAAATTCAAACAATATGCCCTGAAGGCTGAAGCAGAAAATTGGATTGACCAAGTTCAAAAGTGCCAATGCAAAAATTGAAGAGTTTACCATTGGAAATTCTTGTTGAGGCTTCCCTTCAAGCGTATACACATCATCATCAGCTATTTTACAAATTTTGAGTTATTTACAAACATTTTTTCAAATTCTGAGTTTGACTATGTTTTTCTGAATAAGGATTTAGCAGAAATTTTGTCATATGTGTAGCGCCCTAGGTGTTGCGTAGATGATAGGGGCATATGATAGGAAAACGGTCACCACCATTGTGTTCATAATGATGAATACATTCACCATGTACAGTTTCTAAGCTTTTGGAGTCAAACTTGTCAGTGAAAATGACAAAACACACCCTAAAAATCATGTTTTTGCCCATATTTTTGCCTAAGCGCTGCACACAGAGCAGTCTTGGGAGATTGAAATTTTGAGGGGTCAAATCAACATCATTTTCAGAACTTGAGGCATATTCATAACTAGGACAAGAGGTTCTTTTTAACAAGCCATCTTGCAACCAATTTGGACACTGGGAAGGCCTCCAAAAGTTGCCTTAAACGTGGAGGGTGCACAACCTTAAGGGAGGACACATATGACACGAAAATGGCACATATGACAATTTGCTGAGTTTTGTAGATTTTCACTGTAAATTTTGATTTCATATCAAAAAATGATCATTTTATGAATTGAATTCATCATGGTAAATGTAATTGTGTCAAGCATAAGTTACCTAGGATTAGATTCATTACGTAAAGTTATCCTTTAGTCAAGATGAATCAGTTTGAGTTTAATGAGGAGTGAGTGACTTGGACCATCCTACACTTCAATTTTCAGTTCAGAAATTAGTGGATCTCTTCCTAACCTCATGGATTTGACCCTTGAGGATGTGTGAAGCTTGTTTTTATGTCAGTTTATCCCCTTTCTTCACATTAAGCAAGGGTTGGAATCAATTTGTATGTTTGCTTATTGATCAAGGAACTTTTTTACTGAGTTTGGTCAGTTAATAAAGAGGAGTTGTAGCTATTTTATGGGATACTTGTGGTATTGATGTCTATCCTTGTATTTTATTCATTTCAATATGTTAGAATGTATTGTATTCATGTTCATTTCATTTATATGATATGATCTCTTTCAAGTTTAATAATCAGAATAAATTCTTACACATGCTATGTTTTGGGGAATTGATCATAGTTTGTTCATTTTCATCTACCTAAGAAGAATGCATATTCCATGCTCTTCCTAGCTTCTCTTCAGTCTCAAAACCATGCCATCACAATCATCTTCAAGTAATAATACTTGTGCCTACCTTGCCCCATTGATCCCTGCAACCCTATCTCATTTTCCCTGACCTAGCTCACTTGGCCTAATTTCTTCATCCAGTGATAACCCAACCAAAAAAAAATCAAAACAACCCCCTACACTCATTATCTAGCCTAAAAACCCTAATTTCTCCATCCCTCCTTGTTGTGACCTTTTTGGAGAGAGCCCTCTCCGACTTGATAGGGCTAGCTACCAAATCAAAAGCTTGGTCTGTGGTTACCTCTGTTGTGATTCATTCCTCAGCCTTGGGATTTTGGTGGAGTGCTAACATTTAGGCATCATTGCTGGGGAATGAAAAGACAAATTTTCCCTATGTGTACGACAAACAGTTATCAGAAATTGATCCTTTGGATGATAGGATCATGTTTCATAAGGATGATTTTATAATTGCAGTGCCTCACAACATATTTGGCCTCTAAAATATATACTAGATTGAATCCAGACTCTAATCTAGTCGATCCGGTTGATGATCCAGAGAATTTCTTTCGAAGACACTGATACCAAACTCCACATATTCAATCAGGACAAGTTTTGTTGGTAAGATTGGTTTCTTTACCTACTAAGTTACTTTCTCTAGGAGATATACCCTATGACATAAATTTTGAATTATCTTTATTTAAATCCAAATCCCAAACTTCTTTTTTCGATATATCATTTGATCCTCTAATATTATCTTAGGTAAAATCTTTGTCTAAATTAGACTTAAATCCTCTATAAGTATTTTTTCAAATAAATTAGCCTGATTCTGACATTGACATTAAGGAGTGGATCCAATTCTATCATCGTGAGGGAGTTTTTATTTCATCTAAACCTCAAACTCAGTTAATTATAGTATATTAATCTGCACCTTCGACTTCATCATACATACCAACCAGTTCAGTACTAACAACTTCAGCTCCTTTACCAATTTAGCACATCCCTCTTGTTGCCAATACAGTATTCCATACAGCAGGAGTTATGGCAAGATTTTCCCCACTCGTCTTACCATCTCAATTTCATGACTTACCTTAAGGATATGGCCAAAGGCTTCCCCTCTTCGCTGAAAAATCTGAAATCACTGCTAGTCAACACATGGCCAAAATCACAACCTTCATAGATCTTGAGGACTTAGATGTAGATGATGCCAATATGTGAATCATCACTCATTTTTTTTTTTTAGTGAAGTTAACGTTTGGTTCTATGCCCAAGAAGCCAATTCTATTAGGACTCTTGCTGAACTAACTGATGCTTTCTTAGCCAGGTGGGTTGAGAAAAAAAACCCTTTATAAATCCTTATTGAATATGATTCCCTGAAGCACAATCCTAATGAATTAGTTCCTGATTATAATTCCTGATACCTCGGAATCTATAACTCCATCCCAAATGAAATGAAACCACCTCCTGGTTTGGCCCTTCTACGTTATCCCGATTCTTTTGACCCAAATATGGCCTACTCATTGAGAGAAAAAAATCTCGCTATTCTAGAAGAGATGATCAAAAATTCAATGAGTGTTGAGGCCAACCTTTTGATTAAAAATTCCAAACTCAAAACTGAACGCAAAATGACCATTAAAGAGGAACATTTCACTTCATTTGATACTAAATTTGATGCTTTTCTTAGAACCATGGAAATAATGGTTGATAAGATGTCTATTTCAAATAGACAGAAGGAGCCACAAATCAGAAAACCAAACTTTCGAGGCTAACAATAGCAACCTCAGTTCTGGATAAAGCAGAGAGAGCAAAGAGCTCCTGAAACACAAAAAAATCAACCAATTAGGACACCACTACAACAAAACTATGCTTAGAGTGATGAAGAGGAAGAACCAACAGTAGAGGATAAAATTCTTTTCACAGCTGATGGTTAACCCATATTTCTCACCGAGGATGAAGAATATGTGGAAAAAGCAAGTTCACCTAGTGATAAAGACTTTATATTGGAGAATGGTCATGAGTTAGAAGTAGAGTCTGATGATTAAAAGAGACATATCTGAATGCATTGAGTTCCCAGCAAAGGCAGTATACCTTGAGAGGCCATGATGCTCCAATCAATCCACCACCGAAGAAGACAATTCAGTAGAAAGAAGCACCACAGAAGAAAGTTTCTCAAGCCAATCAAAATAAGGGTAAAGAGATTACAGCACCAAATCAGAACAAAAGCAATCAACCTTTTACAAGTGCACCTCTCAAAGAAAGAGATATTTAGAGAAAAGAAGTTGCACCGAGAGATCATGTTGAGAAAAGGGATATTATCATAAAAGAGGTAGACAACTATACCTTTTAATTTAGAGTCTGAAATTTCAAAGTTAAAGGTGTCTATTCCTCTTACTAAATTGTCAAAGTTGATAAATACAAATCCCATGTATTCAAAACCTTGAAAGTTGACCCTTTATCTGACATGGTTAATATAGAGGATGATCAACCCAAGTTAATATTTGGTCCCTCAATTCATGGTCAGTATGAATATAGTGAGGTCCCACCATTTTAATTGAGTCTCAAAATCCACCAATTCATCCTTCATTATACTATGTTAGACTCTGAGGCCTCCCACAACATCATGCCCAAAGACATCATGGAGAATCTTGGCCTTGACATAGCCTACCCATATCATAATTTATATTCTTTCGATTCTGGTCGTGTCTGTAGTTTGGGTCTAATAAAAGATCTAGTTGTCTCCCTAGAGAAAATCCCAGCCAAAAATGTCCTTATAGATCTGGTAGTTGTTGATATTCCACCATGTTTCGGTATGCTATTATCAAGACCTGGGGGGGATAAATTGAGAGGTACACTATAGTTGGACTTTTCCTACGCAACAATTCATGTTTTCGATCAAATGAGAAAACTATACTGTGAGACTAAAATGAAATACATGATCACAAAAAAGGAAAGACCTACTAATCATCCAATAAATGATGTACATACAGACTTAGAGTCCTTCATATTGTACAATGATTCTGGATTAAATTATGTATATTGTCAATTAGTAGAAATAGACGATGTTCCTGAAGTTTTAGATTGCATTAGAACAGTGTTATAAAAAGAGAAAGAGAAACTGCCTACTATATTCAAGCAGTCATCAGAGAAGGAAAATGATAGTTCAGAACAGCATAAATAATTAGATCGGAAAATTGTGTCAAATCAAAGTCAGGAGTTTCAGCACCTTGAGGAAGAATGTGGTCTTTGGAGCATGGACTTTGATGGTTCTGTTGGAAAATACAGGGTTGGCATTGGTTTATGGACCCGCAGCCCATCTCAACAGAAAAATAAATTCATAGATAATGTTAGGTTGTGTTCCTACAAACTAGAATTTGATTGTACGAATAATGAGGCTAAATATGAGGTGCTCATTACCGGTCCAAAATTTTTGAAAAAATTGGGAACTAGAAGAATTGAATTCTATTGTGTTTCAGAGCTAGAAATTAAACAAATCAAAGGTTAGTATCAAGATAATCACCCAACGATGAGGCAATATAAAAATTCAGCACTTGACATTTTGACAATGTTTTCAGAATATACACCTAAAGTAGTGCCAAGGTTGCAAAACTTGATGGTTGATTCATTAGCCACTGCTGCAAGTAATTTTACATCTACAATGTTTTCAAATAAAAAGTTTGAGATTCGTATAAAGCACATACCCGCCATTCCGGATAACTTGATATTTTGGCAAGTATTCTAGGACGATAAACAAGTGAGCAATTTCCTTCAAAGTGAAGGTGAGTTTGAGAACTGTTCTATGGATGAAGTGGATGAAAAGGATGACCAAGTAATTGAGGTAGATCAGATTGACATACTTCAGGTTAAGGACAATAACATTCCAAAAGGTCTCATGCCTTTGGAAGAGTTATTTCATCAAGATGATGTGGCAAGAAAACCTACTTTGGTTCCCACAGAAAAAGGCGTAGAAGATGTTGATATTGGAACAATGGAGCAGCCAAAGTTCATCAAGCTTTCAAAGTCTTTTCCTCCAGAGGTAAAAACTAGATATGTTGACTTGTTTACCTAGTTTTCTTACGTGTTTACTTGGGATTACTCAGATATAAAGGTGTACAATAAAGATATCATTCAGCACACTATCCCGATAAGGCCAGACCAAAAGCCTTTTAGGAAAAATCTCAGGAGAATAAACCCAAAGTTGTTGCGATCTATTGAGAAGGAGGTAAAAAAAATCTATAAGGTAGGAATTATTGTTCCACTCATATTTTCAGATTGGATTTCTAATTTGGTTCTAGTGCAGAATAAGACCAGTGAAATCCAACTATGTATAGATTTCAGAAATTTGAAGAAAGTGTCGTTGAAATAAAATTACCCGCTGCCCAAAATGGACCACATACTTCAGCAAGTTGTAGGAGCTAGCATGATGTCATTGTTGGATGGTTACTCTGGGTACAATCAGATCCTTATGCATGAAGATGATCAGGATAAGAGAACCTTCACTACACCATGGGGTACCTTCAAATATGCCAAGATGTCGTTCGATTTCAAAAATCTTGGGGCCACTTTCCAGCGTGCCATGGACATATATTTTGGTAATGAGAAAGATGTCTTCCTTGTTGTTTATTTATATGATCTTGCTGTTTATTCAAATTCATATGATGAGAATTTACACCATTTGAGAGTTTTTTTCAAGCGATGTAGAAACTTTGGGATATCCCTAAATCCTAGAAAGTTCCTATTTGCTATGGAAGAAGGAAAACTGTTGGGTCACATCATCTCAAAAGGTGGGATCTAGATAGATCCTTCTAGATTTGAAGCGATACAGAAAATTGATTTCCCTCGTAACAAGAAAGAATTCCAAGCATTCAACGGTAGGATGAATTTCCTACGTAGGTTCATTCCCAACTTAGCAGAACATCTTAAAGAGTTAACTAACATGATGAAGAAGGATGATGATGTAAAATGGTCTAAAAATGCTCATAAGTCATTAAAATCGGTGAAATTTTCTTTGACCACTGCTCCAGTTTTGACAAGTCCTAATTATTCACTAGATTTCATTATATTTTATTTTTCTTCTCAGCATACTTTGGCAGTGGTACTTATGCAGAAAAAAGATGGGACAAAGCTGCGAATAGCATTATTCAATCGCACAATAAGGTATGTAGCTCTCTGATATAACATAATTGAGAAACATGCCTTGGATTTGGTTAAATCACTCAATGAATTCCGTGTTTATATTCTGCACTTACATATTTTGGCATATGTTCCAAATGGATAACAGTAGGTAGGTGGATAACAGTGCTCTTAGAGTATGACCTTGATATCAAGCCAACCAAGCTGATCAAAAGGAAAGCCTTAGCCAAACTCATGCCTGAGTCTAAGCTACATGCACTTGACATCAATCTCATATCAGCACTCTCCAATGACGAAGAAGGTGTAAGTGTTATAGTGTTATTTCTCACCTTCATATAATTGATCATTTACATTTTTTCCTTGGGCACCCTTTCCCCCAGACTTGAATATTTTCTCAAAAATAGTATCTTAAAACCCATACGCAATTCTGCCCAGATTTTTCCACGTATATACGCGAGTCCATTCATAGATATCCATGTATACATTTTTAATTATTAAAAATATATATATATATATATATATATATATATATATATAATCCCTATATTTGAGGCGGGTTTGATGGTTATTCCAGTAATTTAACCACCCCAGCCCATGGCCCAACTGCTCCTAACTGCAGAAACTAAGTTGAGGGAGTATAAAACCCCTCAAAGGTATGGCCTAAGGGAGAGAGAAAATATATATATATTATACTATGTTGGAGCCCTATTCAAGAATGATGTTCCTGTGCCTTCTGCACTTCCCAGGTATATTCATGAAACAATTGTTTCCTTGAGATGTTCATCACCCTATATGACATCTATTGTACACACATATTGGAATAATTCTTGCAAGGCTAGGGCTAGACGGATCCAGAGGTCGATATGCTCGAAGTTTGTGGCAGGATTTAGGTGATCTCTCCATGTTTTGATTACTGTACATCTCATTCATAATAAGAAGAGCAATCTTGTTTCCAAGGTTTACGTGTTAATAATACATAATATATGTATAATAATCGTTAATTGAACATTTCATATTGTTTTCCTGATATTATACATGGATTTCACTAACATCTAGGAACTACTTGTGTTGTACAACTAGGATTTTGTGTTCATTCTTTGTGGATTTATAGGTTTCAGAGCACAAAGTGTTGCAGGGGGTTTGCACCCCGCTGGATATACATCAACTGAGGGACTTTCGGGTAAGTTCTGCAACCAGTAGTATCTAGTTTTTAGTGTAAAATTTGGTTAAAGTGAGTCCTTCTTGAATGGCATGCCCCTGATCTATGAAGGTTTTCAACCCAAGACCTTTAGGGTATCAATTCCTGAAACAGAAATGGCGACTCCGTTGGGGATCTCATTCTTGTGATTTCCCGTTTGGGTTGTTTCATCTCTCTTGTGGGTTCCCAACAATTTCTATCACTTTTACTCAGTCTAACAAGTCCTCTTTCAGTCAGACAGAGGACCTAACCTCTTGATCAGGCTTAACTTTTATTTTTTTTCATTATTTTAGTTTACATACGCAGTTTTTTATTTACACAGTCGCATATACATACTGTTTTTTGCAAAGGGAACCACGTATATGCGATTTTCCTTTGTTACAGTCGCATATGCACACTTGTTTCCTTCTGAAAAAGCATGTATGCCAGGGAAAATTTTAAATTTTTAGTTTCTAGCCCCTGTGGTCTTGTCTGTCTACATTGAGTTGTTCTTATAACATCTTGAAGACCTCTAGACTATGTTTGAAGTAAATTTTTATCTGTTTCTCTCTTTCTTGAATGAAAACCTAGCCATTTGGTGAAATCCTTGTTATGTGTATCAGCAATTGCGGATTGAGCACCAAGAAATTTCTCTGAAGATTCTTGGTTGTCCTAAAAATTCAGAACAACAAGCTCTTACTCGTTTTCTCTTCTTGGCCTTATGCATTGCTTTTCATTTGATTTTTTCCTCCTTGTTGTACTTGGTTTTCTTTATTTCGTAGACTTGTCTTGTTGCGATTCTTGAAAGATATCTGTTGATTTTTTGGATTTGTTGTTCGCTGCAAGATTATGATATCTCACTGAGTTGATTGATTGAGTTTATTTCTTCTTTTTTCTCGCATAAGCCCCGCTACAAAAGTTGCATGGTTGGCTTGAGTACTTTGAAGCCTTGGATTGGAATTCATGTCTGCTTGATTTAGTTCCTGGGTAGTTTCACTTGTCTTATTGAAATCTCTTTTCTTTCTTTGATAAGTTGAAAAGATCAAAAAAAAAATTGTGTTTTCAGTTGCTTTTTTCTTTTACCTTTGTTTACCATTTATTTTTCATCTTTTGAAGCTTTTTGGTCAAGTTTCTAGTCTTTAGTTCATGGCTTGATTTGGAAGGAAGTCTGTCTTTGATTTTCCTCTTTTATATCAAGTGATTTTTGACGTTTTTATACACAGGAGTTCTAATTTGGAGCTAGCCTTGTTTACTATCAAAAAGTGCTTGAACTTTTGGTTTCCCTATATACTTCCCTTTTGCTTCTTTAGAAATAGCATATTAGAATTGGCATTGCATTGGTAGTTTTCATTTAAGTGCATTCAAGTATTTTTGTAGTCTTTTTCATAAATTTCTGAGTTGTGAGTGACTGAAAAGAAAACAAAAAATTGTTGTTAGTGTCGTAGAACCTGAGTAGAAATCACTCTTCATCGAAAGGAAATCATTACATTTGCATATAGTTTGGTTTTCATTGGTTTCTTTTGTGTCTTACAAACACCATTAGTTTCACTTCCGTGCACCTCTGACTTAAATAAACAACCCATATAAAATAAGTGATATAATTAAAAACAACTAGTAGTTTTTGTATTATTTTCGTTAATCATAAACCAACTAGCTAGGTTGTAGGGCCTTGGATTAGGTTAGTGGAGAGTTAACTCTCCAAGGCTGCTCAAACTGTTAAACATAAAATTTGATTAACGAGTGAAATCCAACATTGTTAAGTGGACTGGGAAAGCTCTCATCCAGAGAGTCAAGTGTGAGGGATAGTACAGGCAGAGAAGAGAGATGCCCCCTCTCCTATTTGCTGAATCTTGACCTAAGACCATTCCGCCCGGCTACCGATACAGATTGGTACCCATAGTTTCCTATCCTAGGGATCACATGGGTGACTGCGGGGGGGAATACCCGTGATACCTGAGGAAAACGTTGCATCACTTCCATCAATACTTCTGGAGGGTGCCCTAGTGAAGCTTGAGTACTTGCACCAGCAAAGGTTATTGTTAGGAGGTCAGCGTAACTATTTTTGTTACCTTCGCTAGTGGATCTAGGTCATAATTACCCCAGACTACTTTCGGAAGGTCCTATAAGTTTGCTTTGTCGTATTTTTGTGTTCGGTCCTCATCACTCAGAGTGGAAATACTTGAGAGTTTCTTGTTTAGCTGGATCTTAGAAAAATTTTAAAGAGTGTTCTTTGCTCCTAGATTGCCTAGATTCACATATTTTTTGAGTCTAATATAAATATCTTAAAGTGGCTGACCGATCACCTCATCGATCGAGGAGGCTTCATGGGTTGTCTCCTATGAGTGTTGAGCCTTCTTCAAGAAGGCATAGGAGTAATTTGGAGGGTGATTTTCACCCGGTGGTTTCAGATGCAGTGGAGAGATATCCTTCGTCAGGGCTTGTTGTTTCTGTGGATGGTTCTGGTGTTGGTGTCAGTTCAAAGAGGAGTGCATCACTCATCTCGAGAGTCTTATTTCCTACAGAAAAAGTAGAAGTATAAGAAGTTCCTGAGCCTGCTGAGTCTCTTCCATCTCCTCTTCCTATTGATCATCCTTTCATCATTCAATACATCAGACCTAAGTCTCAAAGACCTGCAAGTTCTTATCCTTCATATTCACACCTTTTGATGGCCACGATTCGGAACACAACTTCGACTGTGAGTGCTGCAAGTGTTCAGACCCCTCTTTCAGTAGAAGGAGGGGGCACTATTTAGTTATATATGATCACTTCTAGTAATGTTGTGTTTGGTTCTTGTCACACCCAGGCACATGCTTCACAATCTGGTCCCTTCTCTTTTGGGATGCCCACTAGTGGGATTCTTTCTTTCTCCTTTTCTGCTGCTTTAGCTGCATCTGCACCCATGTCTTTTATGGCTATTGGATCAAATTATTTTCAAGGGTTCCCCTTTGGGGGTGGACATATACCTCATTCAAAACCTTCCTTAGGATCTTTACCTTTTTCTTCTCAAACCCAAGGTTTCAATCCATGGTCTAGAGGTCAAATCTCTAATACCTTTACAGGTTGGAACCCTGTTTTTATGGTCATGGGAGCGGGGAATCAGTTTCTCACTGGTCAGCAAGGGAATGCTCCTTTCCCTTCATTGAGTACTTCATAGGCCTTTTCCTCATTTGAAAATTCTTGGAACCCTTATCAAGGGGTTTCCTCTCCATTCACTACTTTTGTGGGGGGAAATGGTCTTGTTTACAGTAACTCTATGTTTGGGGGGGTTCTTCTTCGAATGATGGGTCACAAGGATTTTCCTATGGTCCAGCATTCTCTATGAAAAAATTTGGTAGCCTGGTGCGTCAAAAAATCCAGGGTATTCTTTTCAGAACGTTGGGAATCCTTCCTTTGGAGGATGGAATTCCCAGGCTCCTCCGTGGTTACCATTTCTGGCAACATTAAACTTTCCAGATTTGTCAAAATTGACTAATGATCTGATTCGATATAGTCTTGGATGGCCTCCAGTCCCCACCAAACTCCCCTTAGAAATTCCAAAGTTTGAAGGGAAAAATGGGGAGGATCCAGTGGATCACATCACCACTTTCCATTTATGGTGCTCATCGAACTCCCTGATTGACGATTCGATTAGGTTGAGGTTATTTCAATGCACCTTAATTAGAAATGCTTCCAAGTGGTATATTGAGTTAACCAGGAGCAGTTTTGCCACTTTTGGAGACTTGGCTACTATGTTCTTAAATCACTTTCAATTGTTTTTTTCATTATGATGTCGGGACTAACCTCCTGGCTAATTTTCGTAGGATAAGGCAACTCACATTTCTGATCATATTCAGGAATGGTGCAGAAGGAAGAGGCTCATTAAAACCTATATTCCGAATGAATTCCTTATGGAATGGTTTTTGAAGTCTTTGCAGCCAGATATTTCTAAATATGTATCCCTGTCAGGGGTATTTTATGAAGAGCAGGCTATTTTTAGGGCTCAGCAATTGGAATTGATTTATTCTCAGTCTAGGGTCCTCAATAAAATAATGTCGAATGCTCCTCACTCCAAATTGGACTTGTCTAAAACTAAACCTGGTCCTCATGGTGATGGGCTTATTAGGTTGATTGATAGCGGTGCAACTAACCTGCTTAGTCAATTGCAAAAGTTGTCTATTCAATCTACTTCTTCTGGTTAGGTTGTGCCTTCAGTGTCTACCCCTTCTCATTCCTTGGAAATTAATACCATCTAGAATTCTAACCCCAAAGGAAATCAACAATCCGATTGGAAGAAGAAAGGATGAAATAACAAAAAGAAACACAAGGATGGGAAGGGGAATGCGAAAAAAACCAACGACAATGTTGGAGAGGGTCAAAAGTACAATAAGAGGAAAGTAAAGTTTCCATGCAAATTATGCACTGGAGACCATCTTACGCACCTTTGCCCTAAAATTCAGGATGCGTAGTTCTTGTTAGATCAACAGTGTTCTTCTAGTTCCTAGGCTATACTAACAAATCCTTTTCCTGAAGGGTAGCAATTGATTGCAGGCATGAATCAAAATACTGGGGCTCCCTCTGGGGGCAGCCAGGAAGGGGAAATTCCATCAAACATATATATGATGAGTGCTCACATAGATATCACCGCGATATATCATGATTATGGCAAAGCTGAGTCTTCGAAAGCTAAGGGTACTCCTGATAGTTTTGAACCACTTCATATTACGAAACCTATTGTTGAGCCTATACATCAGATGTCGAAGGCATCTTAAAAATGCATGATGATTATTTCAAATGCCAAGGCTACTCAGAACTACTCCATTGTAGAAGATCTAGCCTAAATTCCTTGTGCTATGTCTGCATTAGAGGTGCTCTAGTCTTGTCCTACTCAGCGAAGTGATTTGCTCACCGCTATTGAGGCTGTAGATCCAAAAAACTCTCTTATGATTACGTTTGATATGTCTAATTTTAAAAAGAGACTCCCTCATCATATGGCTTTCCATATTATATCGAGTTATCAAAAATGTATCTTTCGAATGGTCATTGATGAAGGTGCTTCCACATGTGTAATTTCTCTTGCATGCTGGAAGGCTATTGGATCTCCCGCAGCTATTCCTTCAACTACTCTTATGACTGCATTTGATGGTCATTCTCACAGGCTGCATGGTATTGTTCTAACTTTTCCCATCTGTGTTGGGGGAAAAACTATTGATATTGAAGTTGAGATATTCGATGCAAGCTTAGACTATAACCTTCTATTGGGGCGAAAGTGGATCTATGACATGGATGCCATTGCATCCTATTTATTTCGTATTGTTTGTTTCCCTCACGAAGGTAGAATCATCAAAGTTGACCAACTAGATTGTTCTCTTATAGATCAGAATGCATCTTCTGACTCAACTATTCCTTTGGTGGATAATACCAAGGCACCTGTTGAGAATTTAGGGGTTGGAATGTATTCTTCCTTGATGGGTACTTTTGATATTCCACCTCCCTCAGTTCATATTAATGCAATTTCATCCTCCAAGGCTCCCATTCAAATAGATTTCTTCAGAACTCATTATTTTTCGGACCCTTGGACCTTACCTTCTCCTACCTCCACATTAGTAGAAGGTCAAGTGGGTGGAATGGCATTTCCAATATCTGCAGCTGAAATTGCTTATAAATCTATTATTGACTCTGCAGAATCCATTCCAGTTTCTCTTTCACCGAAGGAATTGGATGGAGATGTGGCTCCGGCTTGGACTCTTAGTTCATCTTCAGCCCAGGATTATCTTGATACCACTCTTCCATCTAAAGAGGCCATACTGGAGGCAATGACTGGTGTAGAGAGACCGTGGGATGATTTGCATCATCGGTCTTACTTTCTACCAGATTTGAGCGAAGTTGAATCATGTTTTCCTAGCCCTCAGTCTTTTGGTTTTGTTCACCCAATCCTGAATCCTTTAGCACCAGTACAAGTTTTTGATGAAGGGAACATGGCTGTGATTTCTCCTACTATCTCGGTGAACATTTCCGGAAATCCCAACATTATCGAGAACGTTTTCATTGGAGCTGAATGTTCCCCTGAAGATGTTCAAATTTAAACCGATCTCTTTCGAGATTTTAGGGATGTGTTCACTTGGTCTTATGAGGAAATGATAGGTATAGATCCATCTATTGTCTAGTATGAAAACACTAAGCCTGTTAGGTAAAATATTTGTCTGGTCTACCCTAGGAAGGCAGCAGCTATGAAAGCTAAGGTGGAGAAGCTACATAAGGTAGGGTTCATTTTTCCTATTGCTTTGATAAAATGGGTTTCAAATCTAGTTCCTATGGACAAGAAACAAGGAAAAATTCGAGATTGCATTGATTTCAGGGACCTAAATAAAGCATGTCCTAAATATAACTACCCCACACCATTTATAGATCAGATTGTCAATGAGTGTGTGGGAAATGAGATTTTCTCCTTCATGGATGGTTTCTCCGGATATAATCAAATTATTATTTGTCCTAAAGATCAACATAAGACTGCGTTTATTTGTACCAGGGGTACCTTTTCTTATAAGAAGATGCCTTTTGGCCTTAAAAATGATGGAGCTACTTTTCAGCAGGCTATGTCCTATGCCTTCCATGACATCAAGCATATCATCGAGGCATATTTGGATGATTTAGCTTCTCGTTATCATAAGAGAATTGATCATCCTTCTCACCTCCGTCAAGTATTTGAACGAAGTCAGTATTACAAAATCTAGTTGAATCCGAACAAGTGTGTTTTTGCAGTCACATTCAGTCAGTTGTTGGGATTTATTGTGTCTACGGAAGGGATTCGGGTAGATCCCTTCAAGGTTGAGGCAATAATTCAGTTGCCTCCCCCGTCTTCAATTCGTCAACTTCAAAGTCTAAAAGGAAAAGCTAATTTTCTGCGGAGATTTATCATAAATTATGTCGAGATTACGAAAGGGTTTATGTGATTATTAAAGAAAGGGGTTCCATTATTTTGGGATGACTTTGCTCAACGCTCATTCGATGCTTTGAAAAAATCATTGACCTTTGCACCTCTACTTAGTCCACCTGATTATAGCAAATATTTCCTTTTGTATCTCGTGGCAGCAGATTCTACCATTGGTATGGTTCTCGTTCAGGAAGATGATGCTCTTTCAGAGCATGTTATTTACTACCTTAGTCGAGGCCTGGTGGGACCTAAACTCCGGTACTCTCTGATAGAAAAGCTTGCTTTGGTAGCTGTCCATGCTGTGCAACAACTCAAACATTATATTCTTCTTTGAAAAACCTATGTTTTGGCAGAAGCCAATCTATTTCAATTTGTTCTCAGTAGGCGAGTGATTGGGGGCAAATACAATAAATGGATTGTGATTTTGCAGGAATTTGATCTTGATTTTATGTCTGCCAAGTCCAAGAAATCATTGGTTTTTGTGGAATTTATTTATGAGTTTCCCTATGGAGAAGAGATGGTTTATGATGAATCCTTCCCATATGAGCATCTTTTCTCATTTATTCATAGGATCCTTGGTATGGGGATCTCATATTATATCTCTAGACTGCGAAGTTTCCCTCGAATTTTTGGAAATATGAGCACCATAAATTATGTCAGCTGGCTAAGAGTTAATCATTGGTGACACTTTATATCGTCGCAGGGTTGATTCAATCCTTAGGCGATGCTTAACTCTCGAAGAAGTTGAGGTTGTGCTGAATGATTTCCACAGTGGAGCTTGTGGTGGTAATTTATCTGGGCTTGCTATAGCCCAAAAAATTCTGCGTGTAGGATATTTTTGGCCTTCAATTTTCAAAGATTGTATGGAAGTGGTCGAAAAGTGTCATCCGTGTGAGGTTTATACTCAAAAGATGCACACTCATCTAGCTCCACTCTTTCCTGTCATCACTGTCGTCCCCTTTACAAAGTGGGGATATTTATGCTCTATACTTGTAACGCACGTTAGCTAAAAGTCGATACATTATTGTGTCATAAATTACTTTACGAAGTGATTCGAAGCTTATGACCCTTTTGGGATCAATGGTGAGATAACAATGTTTATTGCTCAACCTAGTGTTCCTAAATTGAGTTCATTATTGTCAACCATGGTTTGATAGTCTGTTGAAGTGTGGTACTACTGCCTAAGTAATTGTGTTCTCACTACGTTGTGTTTAGTGTTTTAAGATGTTTTGGTTTTATGTTTTTATGTTTGAAAAGGGAAAGAACTAAATGCTTTGAGTGAAAAGATATGGTTATATTCATAAGCGAGCAAAGGCCTAAACTATGGATGGCAAATAACAAATTCAAATACTAAAAAAGCGAGAACAAAGCCTAAACTATGGGACAGCAAACAACAAATGCAAAGCTTGATAATGACTTCATTGCAAGGAAATAATCATGATATGAGCTTGAAATTATCAATTCATTCCATTAAATATGTGTTGGAAGAGCTTGAGAAATAGACAAGATTAAGTGTGAATGAAGAGTTCTCTAAATAAACAATCATCTTACGGTGTTACAACATCTCATCCATGATTAAAGGTTCATTGGAACACTATTTGGAAAAAAAATTTGTAGCTACAATAAGATTTTACTCTAAAATAACTTCAATTATATTCTGCAACTCAATTTAACACCACTAGGCCTCACTCAAAAATTCTGAGTTTCTTTTAGAATAGTCCTTGAGAAAAGGCTTATTTGTGAAATGGTAAAAAGGTACAAAATACTCCGAAACTATAGTGATACATAATACATCTCGAGATGATTATGTATTAATATGAGGTTGGAACAAAAAGAAGTTTTTGTAAATAATGAAGACCCAGTAGTATCTAAATTTAACAACTAATACAATTTAAAATACAATGGATAACAACTAAAAGGCTGGAATGCTAATACGATGAAACTAAGACTAAAACTAGAATGCTACTAATCTACTTGAAGTACGGTGAACGAGAGATAAATTAAAATGTCATTATCAAACTTGAAATGTAGTATGAGAGAGCTGAACTAAATGAAATCATCGTCCGAGTGTTATGACTAAAATAACATGCGGCTAGTCTATTGGAATTCTACATCCCATATTGTTAAATGTTAATGATATTTTGGAAGAGTTTGTAAAAACAATTGTAGCATAGTATTATTCAATGGAATTGAGCATAAACATAAAGATTTGAAAGAAAATACAATTAAAAATATAAAGATACCACAGTTGTTTCTTATTCATTGTTGATGATGTTTTGGAAGAGTTTGTAGGAGTAAGACCGCGTTTGTGACACTTAGTGTAAATAAGCATAAATCATAAAATTGAGAAGAAAATGCAACTAAAAACCTTCAACACCATAGCTATGCCTTATTCATCGTGATGATATTTTGGAAAGGTTTATAGAAAGTGAGTCTGTGTGACATGATGAAATGTAAAGCAAGCATGAAACATAAACTTGACAGATAGCGTAGCTAGAAATGAAAAGCGAGACTAAAATACTTATCTAAACCATATAAACAAGGCTTCTCGGAGAGCGGGAGACCCTCTACCACAGGAGTTGCACAAAATCTACTTTAAGATTGACTAAGTGATCTCAATGAGTGATACTTCTTTCATTAGAGAGAAATTACTTCAAACGGTGTTTTTGTACTTACAGAAATCTAGAGTCAAATACGAAAAATCTAACCTTGTCCCTTGGTTTCCCGGGCCATATTTGTAACAAATTTACATATTTGTTTTGAGATAACCTAGGGATAATTGTCTTCCAAATAAAAACCAAACTAGGACTCTAATGGTGGTCACGTAATAGAATTAATAGCCTTCTGAAGTTTGTCCTTGTCCTATTAGGAGTCTCTCTCTAGTTTGAGTTCACATGTACATAGCCTCACGATTCCCGTTCAAGCTTTGTGGAGAGCAAAAAATGATGAGGGAATGATGTCGAATAGCCCTATATGTGTTTTTCTCCCAAAATAACACCTAGAACATACGTAGACATGAGAGAGACGATTGCGGAGATCGGCAACTAGCTACAGAATGAGGCATTATGTAGCTAGATTTAGTTCAAAAAGTACTACAATGACAAAATCATAAAAACATAGCATGTTAGTCATGATATTCATTCTTAAAGAAATTTTTAACTAATTCTCTTGATCATTTTGAACTGTGAATTAATAATGGACAAAGGAAATGGAGTGGAATGTGGTGGAAGAAATAACATCTTTGGAGCTCAACATACACCCCCTTACTGAGTTCTTGCATGTCCTCATGCAACTATTCCATGAACTGCGAGATGCTCTGCAGGACATCCAACCCTCTTCTTCTGCTTTGCTTGGTAGTAAAGAGGCCTACAGGCTTTCTTATGACTAACTTGAATCTCAAATTTGTGAGTGCCACAGTTATGTTTTTTGTTCTCTTCTTCAATTTTTTGACTAGCCTTACAAATTTTACATTTTGTAGAGACGGAGTTGAATTCATATCAGTTTTTAGTTTAGCTTTGCTCTCTCATAATTTCATTCTCATTCTTGATATGCTGAGCAGTACTTCTAGCTCCTGCTTATCTCTTCTTAGCATACCAATTTCAGACTTTGGTGGGCTAGGGGTTCTGTCTCTAAATTACGAAGCTCTCTCTCATATGTTTTCAACATAGTTGTAAATTTCTTCGTCTTTGGGTCAATTCTGAACTTCTTCATCAAAGTCCTCCTCGGTAGGGTGTTTCTTTTTCCTCTATGTTTATGACTCTGAGTTGTTTATCTTTGTTTTCTTTAGTATCCCTCTAAGTACGTGGCTCCTTCTATGGTTGAATGTAGCCCTTCTCCTTTCTCTCTTGGAAAATTTTCTTATTATCCTCTCTTTCTTAGTTCGTGTGGCATCTAGGCAATTTATAAAATCATTTCTTCTACTTCTTGTGTTGTTTTACGCGGGTTTTCGGTTTTGGAGGTTTTTCCATCTTTCTGCTTCTTTTTGTAGGTTTGTCTTTGGGTGGAGATTCCTTGGGTTCCTCAAAGTGATTTCTCACTAAGAACTCTTCCCAATTATCTCATTGCTTTTCTCAAATGATGTTCAATCAAAATTTTGACTAAACCATGGTGCGTATAATGTGGTTTCCGAGAAATTGAATTCTCTTTTGAGACACTTGAGACCATTTTCTTTTCAAACTATGAAAGCGAAAAAAAGGGAAAATTAAGTTCTTCTTCTAGGAAATGCATTATACAATTGAATATGATAGACATAGAAAGTACCATATATTCCTTCACAAGTGATGAATTTTTGCAAGATAAGCAACATGTTCCTCCATTTGTTCTTTATTGCAGAGCTGAGGGATATCCTTTTTTAAAAATGGTAACATCCATGCATGAGTGACTTGAGTATCTTCTTCCATGCTTCGTTATGAAGTTTCTATATTCTTGAACCACCTTTCTCATGTGCAGGGAAATTCGGTTGCTTCTATAATGGAAGCTTCTATAATGGTGAAGTTAATATCTCCTATCTCAACTTGAGCTCCTTTGAACGATCTTGCATGTTTTGGTCACCTCTTTGTGACATGACACAAATGTAATTGCTGTCTCACCACTTGTTGTAACATTTCTCTGCGACTTGAGATAACCTTCCAAGTACTTAGTGTAGCCGAGTTAGGGTCCTCACTATAAGACCCATAACTCCTATTTCCAACCTTCAGATGTGGCTCCTCGTTCATGGTAGACAATGGTTGTTACGAGCACTGTTTCTGGCTTTCAGAATAGTTTAAAAATTGGCTACGAAAGAATGATATGTGAGTGATTGCGGAATGAATATAATGAGGTGAGGATGATGTATATGAGTTGAAGGATATCATGGAAGAAAAAGACCATGGAGATATTTTTGTAGTGAATTCGAAATCATCATTAAATGCTTTGGCCTAGTGACGATGACTAATCCAATCACTTTAGCACTTTAACTTAGTTTAGATTTTTAAACGATGATAGAATATGGGATTTGAAATATGGTGGAATAGAAGGAGTTTTATCCAAATTTTTCTACGGGAGGTTGGTTAGGGCATGATAAACAAAATTAATTAAAACAACTTTTTGAATTATTCATAAATTAACTATACTAAAATATTTCATGATATGTCATTATAATCAGAAATTTTACCCTTTGCCTTTTTCCTACGATTTTTTTTGTTTTCTTCATATACTTTTTTTCTCTCCTAAAAATCATTAAATTTTTGAGTTTTTATAACCTGCTTGAAATTTTCTTGTTGTCATGGATATGCGGGATCATTTTATTATGAGATCGAGTGATTACTAGAAAGTGCCTTCGAGGATCTCTTGTGTGCAAAAGGTATCATAAGGGGTGCTGAGAATGTCGATTGGTACTGAGGAATGTCTAACTAGCTACGAATGTACCGTAGAAGACTTGAAACATGAAATGGAAGAGTTCTTAGTGAGAAATCACTTTGAGAGCCAAAGGACCTCCACAAGACAATACTACAAAAAGAAGCGAGAAGATGGAAAACCTCCAAAACTAAAGCTGGTAAAACAATACAAGAAAAGCGTTGAAGAAATGAATTTTGAGAAATTAAATCAGATTAAGAAAGCGACTTAAGAAAGAAGGATAATAAGAAAATTTTCCAGAAGAAAGGAGAAGAGCCATTTCAGCGAAGAGGAGTCACGGAGACTTAGAGGGTATACTAAAGCAAAAATCAAGAGCTGGATTCATAAACATAGAGGATGAAGAAAACACCCTACGAGAAAGGATTTTGATGAAGAAGTTCCAAAAATTGACCCCTACACAACGAAAATTTACAACTATGTTGGGAAACATTAGAGAGGATAGCTTCGAGAATTTAGAAGACGAAACCCCTAATACAAAGTACGAGAATTGATATACAGAAGAAGAGATAGGTATGAGTTAGAAGTACTCAACGGGCATATACAAAGAATGAGAATGAAAATTTTGAAGAAAGTGAGGTTAAGCGACAGGCCCAGAAATGTGAATTCGACTCTTGTCTCTATAAATACAAAAGGTTAGCATAAGACCCGGTGAAAAATTGAAGAAGAAGTAAAATGTTAACCCAGAGCACTCCTGAAATTTGAGACTCAGAGTTAGTCATAAAGAGAAGCCCGAAAGGCCTTTGAATGCAGGAAAAGTAAGAAGAAGAGGGTTGGATGTCCCTTGCGAGAGGTCTTGGAGTTCATGGAATAGTTGCATGAGGACATACAGAGAATCTAGCAGTGGGGGTATCTTGAGCTCCAAGATGTTCTTTATTCCACCATTCCTCCATTTTCCTTTGTCCATTATTAATCGGAGGCTCAAATAGATCGGTAGAATTAGTTAAAATTGCTTTAAGAATGAATATCATGACTAACTTGCTATGTTTTTATGAGTTTTTTCATTGTAGTACTTTTTGAACTAAATCTAGCTACATAATCGGGAACGATCGCAGCTAATGTTCTAGGTCTATAGCTATCTTCGTGTCTACGCGAGTTCGAGGTGTCATTTTAGAAAAAAACACATATGGTCGTATTCCCACATCATTCCCTCATCATTTTTTGCTCTCCTGAAAGCTTGAATGGGGATCTGTACAAGGCGGTTATGTACGTGGGAACTCAGAAGCTAGGAAGGGACTCCTATTAGGACAAGGACAATCAGGATGTCCTTAATTCTATTACGTGACCACCATCGAGTCTAGTTTTGGATTTTTATTTGGAAATACAATTATCTAGGGTTATCTCAAACAGGTTATGTAAATTTTGTTACAAATATGGCTCGAAAACCCGAGACAAGGGATTTGTATGTATATGGTAACATTTGAAATGCACTAACCCTACTGTTTTGAAGTAATTTCTCTCTAATGCAAGAAGTATCACTTTATTGAAAGCGCTTTGAGTCAATATTGAGTAAATTTTATGCGTACTAATCCGGTGGTAGAGGGCCTGCCTCTGAGCGGCCTTGTTTATACGGTTTAGATAAGTATTTTAGTCTCGTTTTTTCATTTCTAGCTTAAGCACGTTTAAAGTTTATGTTTCATGCTTGTTTACATTGATCATCACGGCTAGAAATTACTCTTATAAAATCTTCCAAAATATCATCACGATGAAATAAGGCATAGATGTGGTGTTGTAGGTTTTAGTTGCATTTTCATCACGAATTTTATGATTTATGCTTGTTTACACTAAGTGTCATGATCCCGGTCTTCTTGCTACAAAATCTTCAGGAAACATCATTAACAATGAATAAGAAATAGTTGTGGTATCTCTAGATTTTAATTGTATTTACTTTCAATCTTATGTTTATGTTCAATTGCATTGAATAATACGGCTAAATTGTTTTTACAAACTCTTCTAAAATAGCATTCACATTGAACAAAGATGGGCTATAGAATTCCAATAGACTAGCTGCATGTGAGTTTAATTCATAACACTCAGGAGGATGATTTCATTTAGTTCGGCTACGTCACTACATTTCAAGTTTGATAATGGCGTTTTAATTTAACTCTGTTCACTATACTTCAGATGAGATTAGTCAGCAATCTAGTTTAGTCTTAGCTCACTTTGTATTAGCATTCGATTTAGTTGTTATCCATTACATTTTAAATTGTATTAGTTGTTAAATTTAGATACCACGGTCTTCATTATTTACAAAAACGTCTTTTGTTCCAACCTCATATTAATACATAATCATACAGGGATGAAAGCTAGTATCAGATCTAAGGCCTAAGTATTTTGCATGACCTTTTTACCATTTCACAAATAAGCCTTTTCTCGAGGACTATTCTAAAAGAAACTTGTAACTTTTGGTGAGGCCTAGTGGTGTTAGATTGAGTTGCGAGAATAGAATTATAAGTTAGTTTAGAGTAAAATCTTATTGTGCTACAAATGTTCTTTTCCAAATATGTTCCATTGAACTTTTAATCATGGATGAGATGTTGTAACATTGTAAGATGATTGTTTATTTAGAAAACTTCATTCACACTTAACTTGTCCATTTCTCAAGCTCTTCCAACACATCTTTAATGAATGAATTGGATAAGTTCAAGCTCATGATTTATTTCTTTGACAGTGATCATTATCAAGCTTTGCATTTGTTGTTTGCATGGCCATAGTTTTAGAGCTTTTCGTACGTTTTAGTATTTTCATTTGTTATTTGCCATCCATATTTTTAGGCCTTGTTATTCTTTAATAATAACCAATAGCTTCTTTTCACCAGCATTTAGTTCTTTCCCTTTTCAAACATAAAACCATAAAACCATAAAACCAAAAACATCATAAAACACTAAACACAACGTAGTGAGAAACAAATACCTAGGCACATATAGTGCACCACACTTCAACAGTTTACTAGCCCTGGTTGACAATTAATGAACTCAATTTAGGAACACTGGGTTGAGCACAAACATTTGGCGTTGTTGCCGGGGGAAAGAAATGCAACTAAAACCTGCAGCACCACATCTATGCCTTATTCATCGTGATATTTTGGAAGAGTTTATAAGAGTAAGTCTAGCTGTGATGATCAATGTAAACAAGCATGCAACATAAACTTCAGAAACGTGCTTAAGCTAGAAATGAAAAACAAGACTAAAATACTTATCTAAATCGTATAAACAAGGCTGCTCAGGAGGCAGGGGCCCTCTACCATCGGAGTAGCACGCAAAATCTACTTCAAGATTGACTCAGTGCTTTCAATAAAGTGATACTTCTTGCATTAGAGAGAAATTACTTCAAAACAGAGTGTTTGTACTTACGAAGTCTAGAGACAAAAAATTGAGATATTCTGTGGAACTTGTAGGAGTATCTTCTTGAAAGACAACTTTAAGACCAGGAAGTGAAGGAAAACTCTTGGTCTCATGTTTTTTTGAACAAATGACACAGGTCTCTACAACATTTTCATCCAAAGGACATTCTCTCAGGGCATGCTTCTTTCTACATCTGGGACAAAAGATTGCTAAAGCATCAGATTCAGCTTTTTGCTTGTTTTGTAACTTAAGGGTGTCTATTTGTTCACTAAGACTCCCTAAGATGTTAGATTTGAATTCATCAAGCATATGCCCTATCTCTGCCCTACTTACTGTCCCAGAAGCAGACTTACTTACCCTTGCAAGAGCAGGGTCTCTTGGTCCTTTCACAGTTTTAGATTTCCCTCTCGAAAGGTTGATACATAACTCAGATATTTCAGGTAATGTGAGCTGAGATATATCCCCTTTTCCCATCATGTTAAGGATATCCAACCATTCATCCCTAATTGTCTTCAACAAGAGAGCTTTTAAGGTGTCTTGGTCTAAGTTTTCCATTTTTTCTCTTTTGATGTTGTAATGAAATCTCTCCAACAAATATTCTAGGTTTTCATCCTCTTTTTGTATCATCTTGAACACTTCCTCCTTATGATTGACTGGCATACAATAATCCAAATACCTTTCTAGAAATGCTTGTTTCATGTCTTCCCATGTCCTAATAGAACTGTTGATCAAACTCATAAACCACTTCAATGCTGCTCCTTTCAATGTTGAAGGAAATAGTTTAAGTTTTTGAGAATCTTGTAAGTAGTCATAAGTTATACACAGGACTTCAAATTCAAATAGGAAGGTTTCAGGATCTTCAGTTTTAAGTCCATAAAAGTTTGGAAGGACAGAGGGTGAAATGTTTTTCATAGTTGCATTGGTTTCTTCATCTACTATAAGAAACCCAAAAGAGCTTCCCATTTCTCTTCTACCTCTTCCTCTACCTCCTTCTCCTTCTGCACCTCTACCTCCTTCTCCTCTACCTCTACCTCTACCCCCTCCAAATAATGTGTGTTATCCATTAAAGACTCCTCCTCCTCCTTCTTCTGCCATGGTTGATTCTTCTGTGGAAGTGGAAAAGTTTGTGTCCCTAACAGGAGTCCTTGGATATTCTTCTAAGACAGGTTCAGTGGATGAAGTGGAAGGTCTCTCTAATGGAATATCCGATCTTAGGTCTTCTAGAAGTCTAGGATCAGTAAAGGATGGAATGTGGGTCTGAGTTGAAGGTGTACTAGCTCTTGGTCTAGGTGAAACAAGTGGTGTTCTAGGAATCAAACTTCTGCTTCTACTTCTTATGAATCTACCCCTTGAGTCTCTCTCTCTACGCATATCATTGTTTTTGGGAGTTAAGAAACAAGGCTACCTAGTTACACTTCCCCGGCAACGGCGCCAAAATGTTTGTGCTCAACCTAGTGTTCCTAAATTGAGTTCATTAATTGTCAACCAAGGTTGGTAAACTGCTGAAGTGTGGTGCACTATATGTGCCTAGGTATTTGTTTCTCACTACGTTGTGTTTAGTGTTTTCTGATGTTTTTGGTTTTATGGTTTTATGTTTGAAAAGGGAAAGAACTAAATTCTGGTGAAAAGAAGCTATTGGTTATATTAAAGCAGAACAAGGCCTAAACTATGGATGGAAAATAACAAATGCAAATACTAAAACAGAACAAAGCCTAAACTATGGCTGGAAAACAACAAATGCAAAGCTTGATAATGACTTCATTGCAAGGAAATAAATCACAACATGAGCTTGAACTTATCCAATTCATTCATTAAAGATGTGTTGGAAGAGCTTGAGAAATGGACAAGTTAAGTGTGAATAAAGTTCTCCTAAATAAACAATCAACTTACAATGTTACAACATCTCATCCATGGTTAAAGGTTTATTGGAACATATTTGGAAAAGAACATTTGTAGCACAATAAGATTTCTACTCTAAACTAGCTTCTAATTCTGTTCTGCAACTCAATTTAACACCACTAGGCCTCACTCAAAAGTTATAGATTTCCTTTTTAGAATAGTATTTGAGAAAAGGCTTGTTTGTGAAATGGTAAAAAGGTTGCAAAATACTCCAGGCCTTAGACTGATACTAGCTTCTGTCCAGATGATTATGTATTAATATGAGGTTGGAACAAAATAAGTTTTTGTAAATAATGAAGACCGTGGTATCTAAATTTAACAACTAATACAATTTAAAATGCAATGGATAACAACTAAACTGGAATGCTAATACAGTGAGTTAAGACTAAACTAGAATGCTACTAATCTACTTGAAGTACAGTGAACATAGTTAAATTAAAATTCCATTATCAAACTTGAAATGTAGTGACAGAGCTGAACTAAATGAAATCATCCTTCGGAGTGTTATGACTAAACTAACATGCAGCTAGTCTATTGGAATTCTACAGCCCATCTTGTTCAATGTGAATGATATTTTGGAAGAGTTTGTAAAAACAATTCTGGCTGTATTATTCAATGCAATTGAACATAAACATAAGATTTGAAAACAAATACAATTAAAATCTAAGATACCACAGTTGTTTCTTATTCATTGTTAATGATGTTTTAGAAGAGTTTGTAGAAGTAAGATCGGCTGTGACACTTAGTGTAAACAAGCATAAATCATAAAATTTGAAAGGAAATGCAACTAGAACCTACAACACCACAGCTATGCCTTATTCATCGTGATGATATTTTGGAAGAGTTTATAAGAGTAAGTCTAGCTGTGATGATCAATGTAAACAAGCATGAAACATAAAATTCAGAAACGTGCTTAAGCTAGAAATGAAAAACGAGACTAAAATACTTATCTAAACCGTATAAACAAGGCTGCTCAGGAGGCAGGGGCCCTCCACCACTGGATTAGCACGCAAAATCTACTTCAAGATTGACTCAGTGCTTTCAATAAAGTGATACTTCTTGCATTAGAGAGAAATTACTTCAAAACAGAGTGTTTTCGGACTTATGAAATCTAGCAATCAATCACAAAATCTAAGCTTGTCCCTCGGTTTCCCGAGCCATATTTATAATCAAAATTACATAACTGTCTTGAGATAACCTAGGGAAAATTTTCTTTCCAAATAAAAACCAAACTAGGACTCTGATGGTGGTCACGTAATAGAATTAAGGACATCTGGACTGTCCTTGTCCTATTAGGAGTCTCTCTCCTAGTTTGAGTTCCCACGTACATAACCGCCTACAGAATTCCGTTCAAGCTTCGTGGAGAGAAAAAAATTATGAGGGAATGATGTGGAATATGCCCATATGTGTTTTTCTCCAAAATGACACCTGGAACCTGCGTAGACATGAAGACAGCTGCAGAATCAGCAACTAGCTACAGAATGTCTGCATTCTGTAGCTAGATTTAGTTCAAAAAGTACTACAATGACAAAATCATAAAAACATAGCAAGTTAGTCATGATATTCATTCTTAAAGAAATTTTAACTAATTCTACTGATCATTTGAGCCTGTGATTAATAATGGACAAAGGAAATGGAGTGGAATGTGGTGGAAGAAAGAACATCTTTGGAGTCTATCAACAACTCTTTTCCTCTTCAATCAAGTCATTTCTCTCTTTCGTATTCCCAAAGAGATTGTCACTGATCATGGCAATCATTTTCAGAACAACATGATGGCTGAATTGGCTCTGAAATTAGGTTTTAGGCATGAGCACTCATCTTTGTATTATCCTCAAGCCAATGGGTAGGTGGAAGCCGTAAACAAATCCTTGAAGACCATTATTCAATGGAAAATTGATAAAGCTCGATCCAATTGGCATATTATGTTGTATCCTGCGTTTTGGGCATACTGGATGTCAGTCAAAACTACAACTGGTTTTACTCTGTTTCAACTAGCTTATGGGTTGGAATCTGTCTTTCCCATTAAATGTGAAATTCCTTATCTTAAGTTAGCTGTAGAGCTTCTTCCTGACATCTCTAGTCTTGAAGAACGCCTCCTTCACCTGGAACATCTTGATGAGCAGCATCAGGATGCCGCGATGATGAATGAGGCAAATAAGAAATAGATTAAGGTTTAGCATGATAAAGCGGTCAAACCTAGGTTTTTCTCCGAAGGAGACCTTGTCTTGGCTTATGCACAAGAGAAGGATGCCCTAGGAGCAGGCAATTTTAAATCTATGTCATATGGCCCCTTCATCGTTAAAAAGGTCCTAAAAAAAGGAGCTTATGTCTTGGTTGATTTTGACGGAAATGAGTTGGCAGAGCCCAGAAATGGGCTCTATTTGAAAAATTACTATGCCTAGGCTTTGGCCTAGAATATTTATTTTTTATATATTTTTTGTTTTTGTACATATTTGATTTTTTGGTTTTTGATGTGATTATGATGCATTTGATATTATTTGGCAGGTTGTGTTGGATTTCATGAGTCATTTTGGTTTCGCTGATGGTGCTAGTAGACATACCCGGAACTTGGCTTCCACGACTTGGGTACTTCATTATCCATCCGATCATTTGTTGGTTTCAAGAGGTGTCTGCATTGGTCCTGCTTCGAAAAATGTAGCAGAATACACTGCAATGGTTTATCTACACTCGGAAGCAATATCTTCGGGTGTCGATTCGTTATTAGTGTTCTTGGACTCCCAGCTAGTGGTTTCATAGTTGAACAACACATATGGGGTTTGAGACCCATTTTTGCACCGATTTATTTTTAGGGTTTTTTTGCTACAGAGATCATTTCAATTAATAACATTCATTCATATTCCTCGAGCTGATAATTGGATGGCAAACTTATTGGCTAATCAAGAAATTGATTGGCATATTCATCATTCAAAAATTTTAATCAAAATATCAAATACATCATCTATTTTTCATACATTTGAGTCATCGCATCACATAAATCATTGTATATATATATATCATCAGAGTGTTCAAAAATATACAAAATATGGACCCATCTGTCCTACAAAATTTGGGTTTAAGCCCTATCATGTTCAATATCAAAAATATATTACAGTCATCTGGTGAAATCTATATATCTAATCTTGTGGTCCCTACCCAACATTCGTGTTCCTATAGAACATGATAGCAGTTGCTACATGACGGAATAGTCGCACCCAGTCTTATGGTACTCACACTACTCATCTCTAGATAGCCTCTGGTAAGTCCTCTACTGTAGACATAGGCACTTGGCGAGTCAAACTCTCCAAGTTCCTCTGAACGACATGGAGGGTCCTACCTAGGTCTTCAGCATCTGCCTCACCTCTGTGGCGGTTATGCCTTGGGTATCCTTCAGGTCTGATTGGTCCCATATCTGCATCATGATCATCATAATCTTGTAAGTCATTTGAGTCTAAACAAAAAACATTTTTTTCATTTTCATATTTTGAAAAAATCCAAAAAAAATCATATTATCAAAAATAAAAAATAGCAATCTCACCGATTACACCCCATGTTGCACGAGGTGGAAGGAATAGATCTGGATTACCGCGAAAATCCATCCCAGCATAGGGATAATCCTCCATAGTGATAAATTGTTCCTTCCACCATTGGAAGAACTCATCATCCCATGTGGTCTGGGGAACCTCACTTCCCCCCAATCTCTTCATCAGGTCATCCCACTAGGCTATTCTTGGATCTCTGGGGCTGCTGATGGTAGAGATCACTTTGGGTCGAAGCCCTGGAATCCTCTCAAAGAGGAATGTCAGTAAGATGGTTCCATATCCAAAATGTTTAGTTTTACCCTTCTGGATCGAAGTCAATTGTTTCTTCATGTTGCTTAGCAAGGCTATGCACCAATCAAAGAGGTGAATTAAGAATTCTACTGCAATACTCATCTGAATCCTAGATGCCTCATGTAGAGAAGCAGATCCTGCTACCCTGTCGATGGTAAAAATGATAATTTTCATGTACAATTTTTTCAAATCTTTGATTGCAATCTGAGTCCCTACTTTTTGAGACCCCTCTACGCAATAGACTTGGACGTAGTCTTCCACAGTAAGCCCTCCCAAAGGCTTTCCGTGCAAATCTATTGGATCTCCTCTCTATGAGAGTCCAGTAATGAAGTATATGTATTCCACCTCTATGCGTATAAGCATTTGATATATCATGAAGCAGTCTTCCTTTGGTTCCCAGTGATCTACCAACATTTGGAGAAACCAAACATTACTTTTCATATTTGAAATTTTGAAGAATTTGAGCAATCCGCAATTTCGAAGGATATCAAGTGAATTTTGATCCTCCATCGCTTCATTATCAATGGTACTATTCTCACACTCCCTCCAACTTATGGAAATCTTGGAAAATTCATCAATACATTCATTAGGTTCATATTTTAAATTTTTGGTCTGCACATATGTGGCTTCCTTTACACACAGTCGCGTATCATACGCAGGTTCATCCAAACAAACCCGTGTATGTGCAGAGGGGTTCATCAAAACAAATGTTTCCTATGGTTAAATTTCTAAATTTTTCTCTTAAAATGGAATGAAATTGATGGAAAAGATAAATTAAGAACCTACCTGACTATTTCGGTGTGATTTGATGACTGATTGCTCCTGTTCTAAGAAAGGGAATTTTTCTCCAAAAGTTTCTCCTCCACTTCTACAATGTGAAAATGATCCAAATATGAGGTAAATGGTCTATTTATACCCAGAATTTGAAATTTTTTTTCCAAATTTCTTTATTCTTATTTTTAAAATCTGTCTCAAGCAGTATAACCGTGTTTCTTGTAAGTTTTGAGAAAGGTATTCTTTCAGGGACATTTTACTGGAGTTGAGATTTTTTCTGGTTTCTTTAGATCCATGACCACGAACCTGTCATGGCAGGTATATGATTCTGAACTGGCATATAGGTTAGGGAATCCACTTTTCGTTGCATTATGCATACTAGCCTCCATTTTGATCACTTGCCATAGGGTCGATCCCATCTTGTCATGATTATTTAACCCATTTCACTCGCTAATTTTTAATCATGACTTAGTGGTAGAGCCTGCCTTTACATGGGCTTCCTAGTTAGTTCCTCGCTAGAATTTGTCACCCATGCTACAATATATGTAGGCTTGGGAGTCATCTTTAGTTACACCATGACATATACATTGAAGCTGCATTATTCTTCTTCTTCGCTACCATTTCTCTGGCCATTACCCTAGAGGCTCCCTTTTTGTTGGTTGTCGAGTTGTATTTCTGCATTGCATATTGACCGCTTGTTGATCTTGGCCTTTAGCCAGATTCATTTGGACTCAATGTTTAAGCCATTTTTTGACCTTGACTTTCTGTACAATTTAACCATGCAATCACTTAGCTACTGTGACTTGACACCTTGCTACCCATGGATGGAACACTCCTTTGAGTATCACTTACTAGTTTCCGCCTCGTTGCATTGCACATAGGATTGTTCCTACCCCGGAACTAGTGCATCTGTTTTATGATACTTGTTCTATCCATTGTATTATAGCATTATTTTATTCTTTTTCAGTCTTTGAATATAAAAAAGACAAAAAAAATTAAATATGTGAAAAAGAGCGAGAATGGGATATTACTTCATATTTTGATGGCAGCTATAGTGTTGGTTTTGTTGCCCTTGAAAAAAGCACAAATAACTATGTCTTTCCTTCATTTGGGATGGTTTTAGTTTTGACTTAGGAGAAGCTATAACCTTGTTACATGTGTCAATTCTCCCCGAGTTGGTTAGCTCTTCCAATCATATGGAGGGTTTGTTCGTGCCTCCTGCATGACAAACTTATACAAAGTTATCATTTACTGCCATAGTCAATATGAGTCATGCTTTTGTTCAAGGGAAGTTAACCTGAGTCGACCTATCTGCAGTTTCTCTTGACTCATTTTTCAGTCGGCCTTCCTGATCTTGTCAGTGTCTTGTTCTATCACATCATATATTTGGTCCTATGCTCCTGCTGGTTTGAGAAGGTCTCCATTGCCTTCTTGCTAGCAGGATTGTCTCTTATCGAGTATGACATATTTCTCTGAGAGCAAACCTATAGTTGCACCCTCGCCCTATTTACATCATTGATAGGTGACCTTGTGTTCAGAATTTGATCATCATCATGGGTTTTTGACTGAGTGGTTTCCCTTGTGTTTGACATTAGCTTACATTATCACACTTGGGATTCGTGTAGTACCTTGATTTCCATTTGACCCTATCGGTGGATATCTCGCCTCTTTGTTAGCTTTCATTATTGGTTGGTTCAAAGGTTTTCTGCCGTGCGCTGGCTTCATCTTGTGCATGCTGGAAATGTACTCCGGGTCAGTTACTTCACTCTACTTCGTCTGATTCCTTCCAAATTTTGGCCTGTGGGTTACACTCGCGCTGGACTGATGTGGGATGCCTTAATGCCTTCCTTCCAACAGATCTTTTCCCATTGACTCTGACTCATTGCTCTAGGAATAAGATCTAGATTACTTTTGTCAGTACCTTAGGGTTTTCAGTCATCAGTGGCAGATTCTTCATCCTCGATAGTGAGGATACATCATTGCCTCCTGATTGGTGGATTCTTTCAAGTGTTCGACTTCAACTCATTTATTTTCACTTGTTGGATTGTACTGGGGCACCTTGACGCTCATTATCATTATCGATGGGTTTTCTCACATTTGTTAATGGTATACATTAATGACCGGTAATCAAACAATTTCTCACATGGTCGACTTCAGCTCATTTATTCCCATTATGTAGAATTGTGCCATAGTAATTGGTGAAGACCTCGAGTTTGCATCAGCATGATTCGGTTCACTTAGACAACTTCTTCAATTTTCTGCCAGTGATGTCATACACCCTTATATGTTGCAGTTTCACCACATCAACATCTTATATGTTGGCTCCCGAGTTGCGTGTTGTACCATTTGTTCCACCACTTATGATCTGGTACTTGGAGAACCAGTTGTGACTTTTATGATTAGATATCTATTGCAACATCATTGATCAGTCTTTTGTATCTGATACTTGGACCTGATTTTGACTTGTACTTCCAGGCAGTGATCAGATGATTCATTATGTACTTTACATTTTGTTAGCTATACTTGTATACATTTTGGATCTGCTCTATATTCCATAAACAACCATGCTTTTTATTTTACTGAGCATGGGTATGCTCGCCTTAGACATTATCTCTTTGATTTCTCTCACTGGTTTTTTTGGCAGGCTGAAATCTAGTGAAGTCCTCTCTAGTCCTTGCAAGGTTCTTTCTATGCACATAATACATTTCTGTTATCATGTACCCTTTTGACCTCATATATTTGGGGGCATATGTTATATTTTTATTTCTCACCTTCATATACTTGATGATTTACACTTTGGCCTTGGGCACCCTTTCCCCCAGACTTGAATATTTTTCTGAAAACCAGTATCTTAAAACCCATACGCAATTCTGCCCAAATTTTTCCACGTATATACACGACTCCATTCATAGATATCCACGTATACATTTTTAATTATTAAAAAATATATAAAATCCCTATATTTGAGGCAGTTTTGATGGTTATTCCAGTAATTCAACCACCCCAGCCCGTGGCCCAATTTTTCCTAACCGCATAAACTAATTTGAGGGAGCATAAAAGCCCCTCAAAGGTATGGCCTAAGAGAGAGAGAAAATATATAGATATTATAATCTGTTGGAGCCTTATTCAAGTCTGATGTTCCCATGCCTCTTGCACTTCCCAGGTATATTCAGGAAACCCTTTTTTCCTTGATATGTTCATCACCCTATATGACATCTATTGTGGACACGTCTTGGAATAATTCTTGTGAGGTTAGGGTTGGACGGATCCAAAGGATGATATGCTCAAAGGCCGTGGCAGGATTCAGGTGATCTCTCCACATTTTGATTACTGTACATGTCATCCATAATAAGAAGAGCCATATTTTTCCCAAGATTTACGTGTTAATGATGCATAATATATGTGTAATAATCGTTAATTGAACATTTCATATTTTTTTCGTGATATTATACATGGATTTCACTAACATATAGGAACTATATATGCTATGCAAGTAGGTTTTTGTGTTCTTTCTTTGTGGATTTACAGGTTTCAGAGCACAAAGTGTTGCAGGGGGACCGAGGGACTTTCAGGTAAGTTCTGCAAACAGTAGTATCTAGTTTTCAGTGTAGAAGTTGGTTAAAGTGAGTCCTTATTGAATGGCATGCCCCTAATCTGTGAAGGATGTCAACCCAAGACCTTTAGGGTATTAATTCCTGAAATAGTAATTCTTGTTCAGGTATCAGATCTCTTTTCATCATCTCCATAGTATGTTGATATCATTTATGTTTTTCAACATTTGAACCCTCCTCTGGGCATGTCAAAGATTAAAAGAAGGTCCTTGAAGTTTAAGGCTTCAAAATATTTCATACTAGATAGTGAACTCTACTGGAAGGATCTTGGAGGAGTGTTACTCAATTTCTTGGTTGAGGATGAGTCCAAATAAGTGATGAAGGATTTCCATAAGGGAGATTGTGGAGGTAATTTGTACTAGAAGACCATGGCTAACAAAGTATTGAGAGCGGGTTATTGTTGGTCGACATTTTTGCAGATTTTTACAAGACGGTCATGAGCTGCCATGAATGACAACTTTTTGAAGGTAAATGTAAGCTTCTTCCTTTACCACTACAACCCATTTCCGTTGAAGCTCCTTTGCAAAATTGGGGCTTAGGTTTTATTGGTGAAATATGTCCACCCTCATCTGCTCAACACAGATGGATACTTATCGCCACAGACTATTTCACAAAGTGGATTGAAGTGATACCAACTAGGCAAGCTATAGACTCAGTTATAATTCAGTTTCTAGAAACTAACATCTTGTCTCGCTTTGGTTGTCCTAGAAAAATTCATCACGGATAACACAACAACTTTCAAATCAAATAATATGATAGAATTATGTGATAGGTATAACATTAAGTTTGGTCATTCTACAACATATTATCCACGGGGAAACGGATTGGCAGAGTCGTCCAACAAGTATTTGATCAACACAATAAAAAATATGTTGGAGTCGAACAAGAATAATTGGCACAAGAAGCTAATTAAGTCACTCTGGGAAGATCGACTAAGCATCAAGAAATCCATTAGCATCTCTTCATTTCAGGTATTTTATGGTTTGGATACATTTTTACCTTCTTCATTTTCTATCCCAGTCATGAAACTTTTACAAGAAGCAGGAAGTGAAGAAAATTACATACAGTGCAAAATAAACCAAATGATTCACTTACAAAATACAAGAGAAGAAGTGTTTCAAAACACTTCTAAGCTCCATGATCAGATCGAGGAAATCTATGAAAGAAAAACTAAACAAGATGATTTCAAGATCAATGATGTAGTACTCTGTTGGGTACTCTGCTGGGATGCCAAGAATGAAGTCAAGGGTAAGCATAGGAAGTTCAATCATTTATGGAAAGGTCCTTTGAAGATTGCAAATTCTCATGGAAAAAATGCATATCTCTTGGAAGAAATGAATGGGAAAAGTTTCTTACGAGGGCCAGTTAATGGTAGGCTCCTGAAGCAATATTTTTTTTTTAATCTAAAATTGTGAAAAAATTTCCATCCTCATTGTATATATCAGTTTGATATTCCTGCAAGTGTGAAGAGGAAAAGCATTGAAGTTCGGAACCTGAATTGAAGGCCATGGAGCTTCATAGAGGTTCTACCATTTCAAGTTAAGTTTTCAGAAAAATTAATTTAAGTTTTGAGTCATTGTTTGAAGTCAATTTCAGTCAGTTACAAAGTCAGTTTGTGTCATTGAGTTGTCAGTATTTAGTCATGCATTTTAGCTTGAATTTTTTTTGACCGTATTGGCCGAATGGTTAGGCACTTGGTATAGGGTGTTCTTAACACCTCCAAGGATCTTCCATCCCCAATAAGGCTGATGTTAGTGTCAAAATATTTATTCTGCCATCAATGATCAAAATTAATCTTTTTACACTCATTTTAGGGGTCCTACTCCAATTTTTTTTTATCATTCCATTAGGTCATGCAAGAAATTGATTCACTGATGGTAGTACAAGTTAGAACACCTCACTCTCCCCAAATATTTCACATTTTATTGCACATATTCATGTCTTTCTGAGCATTAGAACACTTTTGAAAAGCTCATTTCACTATGTCTTATGTCAATCATGGATTCAAGTCATTCAAGGTCCCATTAGGTCATTAGGTTTTATTTTTCAAGGTCCGAAAATGCACCATTTATTCTCAATAAGGTTAGGAAAGGGTGTGAGAGTGACTCAATAAAAATTTCATTATCATCTGCATAATATTATCAACATGTAAATATGATATTTTTAAAGTTTTTTTTTTTTTTTTAAAGCTTGATTTTCATATAAAAATTGTAATTTTGATATGAAAAGAGAGATGTAATTTATTTTTAATTTTTTTTTATGTAATTTTATGCATATAATATGTAATAAGTCTTATCCCTAGCTGCTAACTCAAATTACATATGCCAAACTGAAGATCACCAATTGAAATTGAAAAGTGCCAAACTCCACCAACTTCATCCTGCAAAGAAGAAAAGTCAAAAGAAAAGGGTAATTAGAAAATGTGTCAAAATAGTGAAAGGAAACAATGAAAAAGTGGGCTTTTGATTTAAATATAAATTCACTCAAGTATTAAATACTTATATACATCAATTTTAAATTCATTTGCCTCCTATTACATCAAGCAAACACTTGAAGAGAGCCATTTTTCGATTTTTTGGGCAAAATTGTAGAAAATTTCAGCAGAAGGCGCATATCCTTAAGACAGGATAAAAAATCTGAAGAGAGGGGGAAAAGGCTAAAGAGAGGGCACACATGCTGAAGAGAGGGCAGATAACTTGAAGGTGCTATACATATGTCCAGCAAGCCAGCAAATCACCCGAAATTCGCCAAATCATCTCCAGAAACTTTGCAAAAGAGATTTGAGTCGCCAACAAGCAAGTAAAGGTGTTTTCCATCATCTTTTACCTCCTTCAAGTTATTTTTTCGGTGTTTTGAAATTTTCTTGATAAATTGGTGTTTTACCCACTAAAAACCCTAGTTTTCCTCCCTAGCACTCCCAACTCCAAAAATTCACTCCCTTACCCTTTTGCATCCTTCCCATATTGAAAAAACTCATTCCTAAATCTATGATTAGTAAAATCCCTGTCCCTAAGCTTTTAAACCTAAAACCCTAAGCCCTAGGTGCTTCTTTTTACCTTGGCTTGCAATTCCCCATCCCAATTGACAATTCACCATCCCAATTCCCATCACACTATCACTCCTTTTCCCTTTCCCCATTTCTCTTATCCCTAAAAATATTTCCTAAAAATAATGGATTTAATGTCATGAAATCAAAGCCTAAACTAATTGCAGAAATGGAAGTGTTTCCTTGAAAATAAATTAATCCTAGGAAAAAAAACATTTTGTAATTGAAATCCCAAGAGAATGAATTCAAATAAAAATGCCTAATCTAGTTTGCGAAAATGAATTTCCTTGGTGGTTTTTATTATTCCTCAATCATGTATTTAGATCATAGGGGTCATGATTCAAACCTAAGATAAAAACCCAACTTTTGTGAGAAAATCTGGTCGAGTTTACACATGCTACAAGAGTGCTACAGGAAACTCTCTCTTTGCTACTGGAAACTCTTTGTTTTCGAAATAACTCACTAAATGACTAAGTAAGTTGAATGAAAATGGGATGGGAAAGTTTTTTTGATTAAGTATGATATATTAGGTCTCCATTACAAGTGGAATCACTCCAAAATACCGTTTCTCACATGTGCTAAAAAATAACAGAAAGTTACTACTGTAAAATCTAGAAATTCAATAACTAGTGAGCTAGATAATCTATCAAATGCCTAACCTAATAAAGTGAAAATTATTTGGGATAATTTTTTTAATTAAATATATAGTTATTATGACCTAATACGAGTTTAATAAAGTTAAATGGGTCTCATTAACTCCTTCTAAAACATATCACAAATTTACTACTATTTCGCTACAAGGCATTTCCAGAAACCTTATATTCATGAACTAGTAACCAAATCCAAGTAGCTTAATGATAAATATGACCTTCCAAAGTTATTATAAGGATGAATAAATATTTTGAACCTGTAAAAGACGTGCAAAATAACTCACTGAAATCATTTGAATCAATCCTACAGCATGAAAAGAAACAATACTAAATACAGAAATATGCAAAACAGAAATAAGAGATGTATGTGAATAAGAAGTGAAAATAACATAAATAAATTGTGCAATAGGTCCAAGCCTAAGGAGGACTTCTATTCCTATGGAATAAACCAATCCTTAGAAGCTAAAAATGGCACCAATATTCATTATTGGATCAGTTCAAGTACATCCTTTCAAGAAACGAAAGTGGAGCTTTGAGAAAACACATTTTCTCCACAATAAGCCTAAAAAATGCATGCCCCTAGAGGCCAATTCGAATTGGTACTTATACAAAAAGTGATGAATAATTCCCCTTGAAAGGAGGAACCTTTCCCCTCCAAAATCTCTTAAATATTGGATCAGGTTCCCAACAATAGGGGTTTGCAGTAAATGACACAGAACACGTTCCTAGATTTTCTCAATCATTGGAGTTCCAAAATATCTCAAGAATATATTAATAATTTTGTGAATTTTTTTTCATTTATTTTCCAATATTGATCCTCAAGTAGTAGGGAGAAAGTCCCTAAACTATCCCCTTCTCCAAATATCCATAATCTGCCCAATATTCTCATAATATCCTTCAAAAATAAATAATACTAGGTAGAAATATGCAATCATCTCTAAACCTTCCTAAGAACATATTAAATATTTAAAAAAATTATTAAGTGTAGAAGGAGAGATTTAGTATATATTTTATATGCCTAAGAAAGGCTATATGGGCCTTAATTTATGTCTAATTTAGAGGCCCATTATACCCCCTACTCAAATTGTTTCTCATCCTTTGAGAAACATATTCATCCTCCTTGCCTTGTGGTTCTTCATGTATGCTAGCCTATTTAATACTTTGTTTATTGGTCCATGTGCTTCTCATCCTGCTGATCTTCTTGCTACTCTTCTATTTGCATGTCTTCCCCTATCTTATTTTTCCATTAAACTTCTAACGTTGGTTCAAGTTTCTTCTTTCTCTCACGTGATTCTTCAATTGTAATGGTGTGCAAAGTGAGGGCCTTGTTTGTACCTGTTGCTAAGGAGTTGTAGACATTATCTGGTGCAGGAAGCTGGAGTTTGGTGATATCCATTGCTACCTTTCTCTTATTGTGTTTTTTTATGTATTTCCTGAGTTAGCAACTTGTTTCTAAGTAAGCTTCTTAACCTTTTTATTTGTTTTTTTCTTGTAGGTGTTGTATGGAGGTCCTATGTTAGGTACCTATATTACTAGTGAAGTCCCTTATTTTTTTTAGTGTAGACCCCCTTATTTTTATTTCTCTACCACTGTAACCCCCATATTGTTATTTTTGTGCCCTTACATTATTATTGTTAGGCTGGCTAGGATTATATTGTGACCCCATGGATTCCTATATATAGAAAGGAGGTATAGTCATTTTTATCATCCAATAATTGTTTTTTTCTGTACTATAAAGGACATTTCCCCTTTGAATTGGCTTATTTCGAAGTCATTAATCTCTATTTACTTCTATTTTTGGAGCTAGTTTCATAACATTTGATATGAGATCTTTGGATTCTAGGGTTTCGTTGATCCAATCAGGCCATCATGGAATTTTCACTATATCTCTTTCTATACGAAATTTCATAAGTTGAAAGCCTAAGGAATGTCGTGTAAAAATTTCAAATCTTGGTTCACAATATTTTCGAAGATATGATTTGTGGAAGGTAGGGTTGTTTCAAGCTCCTAGATTTCATCTCAAAGAGGTGACCATGGGAAAATAGTCATAACTCTCTCTCTGAGCATCAGATTGGAATTATGAAATATTTGGCTATAATTACACAGAATTTAGTTTCCTTTGTATCAATTTCTGAGTCGAAGGATGAAACGGTGAAACACGGCACGTCGCACAAGTTCGCTTTATTGAACGAGTCCATAATAAGGTCATTGTGGGAGATTGGGCATAAATTTTCCTTGAAGAATATATATCAAGTCAGACGTGTGGAATTCAAAAGAAGATTCATAGGGCTACTACAGAACCTAATTTCGAAATATTGAAGATCCAAAATAGTAGAGATAACTTAGTTTCAATATCAATCTCCTCAAAAGAAAGAAAAGGTGTGTATTTTTTTCTTCGAATTGCATAAGTCTTGTTTGAAAAATCAGTTTGAATTGATTCCAAGGGCATATTGAATAATACATATCAATATTGGCTTCTCAAATCCCCCCTAAAAATAATTCAACACCCCTTAAGTCTTTAGAAGGCTCTACTACGACTCATGAAGAGGAAGAAGTGCAACATGACATATCAAAATTACCAGAGAAAGTGAACCATATTTTTCTCTCACAAATAGAAATAAAAAATGCAATGGAAGTTTTAAAGAAGCTAAGATGGATTGTTTGAATAAAGGCATGGAAGCTAATATGGATGGTTTGAATAATGACATGGAAGCTAAGATGGATGGCACGGAAGCTGGCATGGAAGCTAATATGGATGACCTAGAAGCTAAGATCGATGAAAAAATAAAAGACAACATCAAAAACATGGAGAATGATCTAAAAGTAGCCATGGAAGGTTTGAAGCAAGGTTTGAAAAATTTGATACAAGAAATTATTCCTAATGGCGAAAAGATAGTATAGGAAACTCATGATAATAACAAAATAAATGTTAATCATGATTTAATAAACTCTAATGTTGGATGGAAGAACCACCATATTCCAAAGATGGTTATGAGGAATTTTGATGGCAAGGATCTCGTAGCATGGATACTACGGATGGAGCAATATTTTGATCTCAATAATGTGAAAAACACAAAAAAGGTACACATTGCAACTTTACATTTAGAACAAAATACATTTGTATGGTATCGATGGCTTTTCTCTCGTAAAAAAAATGTCAGTTGGTTAAATTTTATGGAGGAAATGATAGCACATTATGAGGATACAAGGAGCAACACCTTCTTTAGCTAATTGATAAATCTCAAACAAAAGGGTTCAATTGTGGAGCACATTGAGGACTTCCAAAAATTAAATATAAGGGTAACTCATATTCCAAAGGAACACATGATTGATGTCTTCAGACGAACTTTAAAGGATAGAATCCAACATGAGGTTCACCTTTGGGAACATGATTCATTGGAGAAGGCATTCAAGTTGGAAATAAAAATTGAATGTAAAATTATGGCAACAAGGAAGCCTACCACTCACATCTATAAATATGGAAGTTTTTCTACTCATAGACTTCCACAACCTAAAAGGTTGACACCAGAAAAAATTGGAAGAAAAAAGAGCAAAAGGGCTTTGCTACAATTGTGATAGAAAATACACTAAAGGTCATAAGTGTGCTAGGAAGAAATTATTTTACATAGATTTTGAAGAGGACGAAGAAAATGGACAAGAAAATTCAAAAGAAGAGGATATACACCAGGAAACAACCCTAGAAGAAGAAGAAATGAGTCCGACCATATCGTGTAATGAATTGGCAAGAATTACCACTCCTTAAACTCTCAAGGTAGAAGGACATATCAAGAATAAAAAGTTAATACTGTTGATTTATTAAGGTAGTAGCCATAATTTAATTCATTGTAAGGTAGCCAAGGAATTGAATTGCTTCCTATAACCAACACCTAAATGTCAAGTGATGGTTGAAAATGGAGGAACTATAAATTTCTTTGGAAAATTCCATAATATCAAGCTAACGATGGGGGAATATGTATTGAATAGTACAATTCTTTCCATTCCAATGGGAGGTGCTGATGTTATACTAGAAGTAAAATGGTTACAATCTCTAGGGATGGTAGCTTTTAATTTTCAAGAACTTTTCTTGAAATTGTTTTTGGAAGGAAAGAAATTTGAATTACGGGGTATTTAAAGGAAGACGAGAAATATAATAAGCTCTAATGTCATGAAAAATATTTTGAAGAAATAACAATGAGGTGTAATTGCACAATTATGCTCACTATAAGTACCAACATCAAAATAATATATTTCTCTACATCTCCAACAAATATTGGACAACCATTCCAAGGTGTTTGAAACTCCCAGACAACTCCAACCTATTCGTGATCATGATCATGTTATTCATTTGATTCCAGGAAGTGTTCCTCCAAACATCAGGCCTTACAGATATCCTTATTTCCAAAAGAGCGAAATTGAACATATGATTGAAAAAATGTTTGAGGCTGGTATAATTCAACCTAGTCAAATTTCTTTCTCTGCTCCAGTAGTATTGGTGCACAAGAAGGATGTATCATGGTGCATGTGTCTGAAATTTAGGGAGCTCAATAAGCTCACTATTAAAGATAAATTTCCCATTCCTCTGATTGATGAATTATTGGATGAATTACATGGAGAAATTTATTTTACCAAGTTGGATATTCCTTCAGGATATCATCAAATTAGAATGAAGACTGAAGATATTCCGAAAACAACATTTCGAACTCATAAGGGCCATTATGAATTTTTTGTCATGCCTTTTGGCCTTACCAATGCACCTTCTACATTTCAACGGTTGATGAATTCCATTTTCAAACCCTTCCTTAGAAAATTTTTGTTAGTATTTTTCGATGATATACTAATATACAACATGTCTTGGAAGGATCATGTTCAACATGTTGACAGGGTGCTCAAACTATTGGAGGAGAAACAAATATATGAAAAAAACTCCCAATGTTTATTTGGAGTATAAGAGGTGGAATATTTGGCTCATATGGTATCTCATGAGGGTGTTAAGGTAGACCCTAACAAAATTAAAGGAATTAAGGAATGAAAAGTCCTTGGCACCATAAAGCAGTTACGAGGATTTCTCAGGTTAACAGGGTAATATCGCAAGTTTTTTAAGAATTATGGGAGAATAGTAGCACCTCTAACAACATTATTGAAGAAAAATGCATTTGCTTGGACTCCTGAAGCAACTAAGGCCTTTGAAAATGTTAAATAGGCAATGTGCTTAGCACCCGTCTTAGCTACGCCAGACTTCACAAAAACCATTATTGTGGAATGTGATTCCTTAGGAAATGGAATTGGTGTTGTTTTAATGCATGAAGGAAGACCGAATTCTTTTGGAAGTTGTCCAATCAAAGGAAAGTATTTACAGAAAGCTATTTATGAGAAATAAATGTTGGCAATGCTATATCCAATAAAGAAATGGTGACCTTACCTAAGGGGAAGACACTTCAAGGTAAAAAATGATCATGATAGTCTTAAATACTTTTTGGAGAAAATAATATCTTCAGAAGAGTAGCAAAAATGGGTCACAAATATGTTGGGTTATGAATTTCAAATCATATACAAATAACAGAAGCTAAATGTTGTTGCGAAAACACTCTCAAGAAAGGATGAAGAGGTGGAAGCAATGCTTTGTGCCATTTCTATTGTCCAACCAGATTAGATAACTGAAGCAAGGGATGAATGGAAGAAGGATGAAGAAGTGTGGACACTCATTCAAAAGTTGCAGCAAGATCCTAGTACATATGATACATTTAGCTGGAAAAATGATTCCTTATGGTACAAATATCGCTTATATATTTGTAAGAATTCCCAACTAAAACAAAATATTCTTTTGGAATTCCAAACTTTTCCCTTAGGAGGACACTCAGGATTTTAAAAAACTTAACATAGGGTGAAGAAAGATTTTTTTTGGGGTGGCCTTAAATATGATATTCAAAAATTTGTGGAGGAATTTTTGGTTTCCCAACAAAATAAAGTTGAGACAAATAAGACCCTGGTTATTCTACATCCTTTATCCATTGTAGGTCAACATTGGGAGCATATTTCAATGGGTTTTATGACATGTTTATGTAAGTCTGAATGAAATATTGTCATCGTGGTGGCAGTTGATAGACTTACCAAGTATGCACACTTTTGTGCATTATCTCATCCATTTAATGCACGTATAGTTGCTACTGCATTTACGGAAACAATTCAAAAGCTACATGGAAACCCAAATATTATTATAAGCGACAAATATCCCATTTTTACTGGTAATTTTGGATGGAATTATTTTCTTGTTTAAGTATTCAACTAGCTCATCTTATCATCCTCAATCTGATGGGAAAACTGACATAGTGAACAAATGTTTGGACGGATATATCCAAATTTTTGTATTTGATAAAAAAACAGAATGGGTTAAGTGTTTACCTCTAGCTGAATGGTGGTATAACACTTCCTTCCATACAGCAACAAAAATGACCCCATTTATGGCACTTTATGGATATCATCCACCATCCATCACATCATCTTTAAGAGGAAATTCTAAGGTTCAAGAAGTGGAACATCACATCGATCATCAACAACAAGTTCTCCAACTCTTAAAGGATAACCTAAATTTGGCACAAAATCGAATGAAACAACAGGAATATTAACATCGCAATGAGAGAAGTTTTGAAGTATGAGACTGGGTATTTTTACGAACACAACCATACAAAAAAATGTCCCTCAAGTAAGCTAATTAGGATAATAAATTATCGCCAAAGTACTATGGCCCTCACAAGGTGTTGCAAAATATTGGTACTATGGAATACAAATTGGAGCTTCCTACTTCTTCTCGATTGCATCTAGTTTTCCATGTTTCATGCTTGAAGAAGGTTATAGGTGAAAAAATTCTAGTTCAAACAATATTTCTATAACTTTATGAGGAAGAAAAAATCATATTGGAACATGAAGAAGCCATGGAAACAAGAACTCAACAACTACGAAATCGATCCATTTTAGAGTATCTCATCAAGTGGAAGAAATTACCCTCTGAAGATTCTACATGGGAGGATGATAATTCTATATAGAAGCATCCAAAACTACTCAAACGTTGAGGACAACACTTTTTTTAAGGAGAGGGGCATGTTAGGTCCATATATTACTAGTGTAGTCCCTTATTGTTGTTAGTGTATCCCCCCTTATTCTTTTTATTGTACCCTTGTAACCCCCATATTGTTATTATTATGCCCTTAAATTATTATTGTGAGGTTGGCTAGGATTATATTGTGACCCCATGGAATCCTATATATAGAAAGGAATTTTTTTCATTTGTATCATTCAAGAATTGTTCATTTATGTAATGTAAAGGAGGTTTCCCCCTCAAAGTGGCTTATTTCTAAGGCGGTGATCTCTCTTTTATTCTATTTTTGGAGCTGGTTTCATAACATGCTCAAGTTCCTTTGATAGTGTGCTCATCCTATTAGATTCTACTGGTGATGATTTGAAACCATATTCATCAGCTTATCCTCATATTTTGACCTTGCTGAGCCATATACAAAATTGCTACATGGAATATTTCAACTTCCTGTACCAGTCTTATCTCTACTTCTAGAGGCTCAAAATTGCTTAGAGATGAAGGGAAATTTTTTATGGAGGTTAGGGATGGAGTGATGGAGACTTAAGGGGAGAGGTCACATGCCAAGGTATAGCTGATCTAACTACTAGTGGCACAATATATGGTTGAGGGAGTGAATCCTTATGCATGGAGTGAAGTGAGGGTTTGGAGTGGTAAGTATAGTAAAATAAATAAATTATCATGCTCTCTCTGAATTTTAGAAACCTTTGAGAGAGCTAATTTCCTTGTAAATAAGTGTCTTGTAGCATTTACATAGTTTCCTATAGTGTTACAAGAATCTTGTAGTTTCTAGGACTTTCCTGTAGAAATTACAATTAGGAGTAAAAATTGAGTTTTTTACCTACTTGAAAGGTGAAATGAATGAATGGGTGCATGTTGGAGTTGTCCATGGAGTTTGTAAGCAAAGGAGAGAGAAGAGAGGATGAAAACCACCTTTAATCAACATAAATTTTCTTGGTTAACTTCATGTAGAAAGTTCCTATAGAAAATTTGGTGCCTATAGTAGCCCTATTTTTCGAGTAGAAAATCAATTTCGTATGCCAAGAGGTGGTGGGTCCACCTTTTATTTTTTATTTATTTTTTATTTATTTTCTTCTTTTTTCTTCTTTTTCTCCTTTTTCTCCAAATTTTTTTCTCTCTTTTCATTGCACGTAAAATAAACTCAGAGTTATTTTCTGTTAGCTAAGTTCACCATCAGTTACCCCTTGGCACTTCTTGTCTTCCATCAAAACTAAAATATTACTACCCACTTTCTCTAGTTCTCTTTAATTTTGTCTTGTTCATGTTGTAGAAATTTTAATACAATTATGTATTGCCTGGATTCTCCTGATCTAACAATTATATGCCACTCTTAAATACAAAATCCTTCTACTAAAATATTTGCGGAAATTTAATCACCAATTTCAAACACATGAAGAAAGATCAATCACACATAACACAGATGTTTTTACCAGGAAAGCATAAAGATAAAAAACCCACTATCATATATTATGTATATATCATGGATAATGAAACAATCTCAAACAAATATCTACTCGAAGAGCTCTCAGTACAATATACTATCATCTCAAACTATCATGCAGAAATTTGCAAATCCCTTGCACAATTTACTACCTCCAGACAGTCTGCCTCCACTGGGCAATCCAAGTTGATTACAAAGACCAATTTGATGCAATCATTCCCTCCTTGAATACACAATCCTAATGAGCATACCCAATGTTTATTTGACTTGTAAGAGTGCAACCCAATATATTACAACTGATAGTCATCTGTCCCTTTCACCTACCTCTCAACTGGGTCTCCACTGGATTTGACATGAATGTAGTTAAATGTAGTAAATATTCAGTTGCATGTGAGATCAATTCATTTGAATTAATTTAATATTTAATTCAATGATCTCTCACTAGTGTATCTTCAGTTACAACTAGCATAATTGAGTTAAAATCACTTAACTATGTTTAACTACTTTACAACTCACATAAATACACATCCAACTTTGTTACAACTTCAAATCACTCAGTTACAAATAAGTCCACTTGCATGTCCCACCAACCAACCTTAGAACTCAAAATTCCTTCAGCTAACTGGTTTTCCACTTCAATTAACTATTTCCAGGTGCTCATTGAGAATAGATTAATATTTGTTGTCCAACTAATATTAAGGGATAATAATAGTCGACATGCATCTATAAATAGATTTCACACATCCATCAAAAAATAGGACATCATCTATAAATAGAATTTTCTCACCATATATAAATAGAGTTCCACTATAAATAGAATTTTCTCATCCATTATAAAAATAGACATACGCCTAAAAATATCTTGTGTGGGCCCCACCTAGTGTAGGTGCTTAATTTTCACTAGGATCAAGGATGTTGTTTCTGGATGCCAATTTCACAGTTTCTTGTTGCAACCTTCCACACTCCCTCTCAACAAGAAAGGAATGTATTTTCATGAAAAATTCAACTCCATGCATGTGCCCTACAACCTTTCCATGTGCCATTCAACTCCATGCATGTGCCCTGCAATTCTTGTATGCAACACTTCTCTAGTGTTTCTCGCACATGCAACACTTCCAAAACTGAATAGCCTCCAAACAACTAAACTAGTATAATGCATCTATCATCAAATTCTCCTGACTTCTGCCGGTACCAACTGCACATGTCTTCAGGAACCACTACGTTGTTGACCTCTGCATCCATGCACTCTGCACTTGCTGTCAACTCTGATCTGCGCTCCAGTATCTGAAACTATCACTTTGATTTCATGTCCTCCAAACATCTGACTGCATCAATCCAAATAATCCTACTATTTTTGTACTATGGGCTCCTCATATCCAGGTTCAATTCATGAGTTCCACACCATCTCAATGAATCTTTCCTAGAAATTCCTTCTTGGGATTACTCATGTATGTCGCCCCACCTGTCACCTGGTGGTATAGAAGAATTAACTCCCTCTACCCATTTGGCTCGAAATTTATATGCATGAGTGGCTACTCCCACTCCATGATCCTCACCTTGTGGAAACTCCACATCCTGAGGTTCACTCTTACCTGCATGCAAATATAGCTCCCTCTCAAGCGTCAATTGCATGAATTTCTCACACTTCCCAATAGTAGGAATCTTTTTATAAATCCCATATACATCAAGTATGTAGAGATTCTTCACTCGAATCCCAAGCTTCTTGGCTTGCCCTGTTTCTTTGTGTCGCATGAAAAATTTTCCTTCACTAAAGACAACATCATAGCCTCTATACTCTAACATTGCGACTGAGAATAAATTTCTCTTCAAACCTGGAACATGCATAACATCTTTTAAATGAAAGACTTTACCTTATGCCCTTTGAAAATTAATGTTACCAATTCCAGTCACACTGTATCATCCATCGTTACCCAACTCAATATGCATCTAGATATCTTTCTCCTCCAAGTCATTGAAAACTTTCTTATCTCCCGTCATGTGAAAGAAAGCACCACCACCCAAGGACCACCCCGATCCCAATGAAATTGACACCATGCATGCGATCAATGAGAACTCAAGCTCAAATTGTGAGGCAAAGGCCTCACCAACTGTAGCTCCAACAACCATCTTGTTCTTCTTCTTATGTGGAAAATTTGTGGCAATATGTCCATACTCGTGACAGTGAAAACACTTCACTTTGGACATGTTGTGCTCCTTGCCATCTTCATTGGCCTTATATTTAGAATGGAATTTCTTCCCCTTCCCCTTCTTCACCTTGTCATCCAAATAAAAATCCTCTTCATCATCATTCTTTGATGAAGAGCCATCTCTGGCATTCCGCCTGAACTCCTCCTACACTAGATTTGGCCACAACCATTCCTAATCCGACAGTTTTTCCCATCCGTTGATAGAGTAGTCATAACTGTGCCAACTCTTAGTAAGTCTCAAGAGAGCCAAGCTCACCAAATCATCATTAGCAACACTTACTCCTACACTACCAATCTCATCCCTGCATTAGACAAACTTTGTTAAGTATACCAGAATAATGTCGTTCTTTTCCATCTTGATATTTTTTATTTTATCCTTCAGTGCCAATTTCCTATTGTCATTGCTGCTTTGGAATAGATCCATAAAATACTTTGACATAGCATATGGTGTGGCTTTCCCATGAATGCTTGAGACAATGTGGTCTCGTAGGCCTTCCAAAAGAATCCTCCTCTCCCTTGCTACTTTCTTTTGCCATGCATCAAGTAATGTAGCATCTATCGAAGTAGGCTTAGGAACATCCTTGTCGATGAATTCCTTCAAGCCATTATCTTCAAGTACTGCCTCCATCCTTTCCTTCAAATAAATGTAGTTCGAGCTGCCCTTGAGTGGATACTCTAGCTGCAAGCCATTGAAATCCATTTTGATGTTTACTCAACTGTCACACCAAGACATTATTGCAACAAATTTGAATTGTTTCCACCAGCAAACTCAACTACTGCTTCAAAATTGCAATCTTCTGTGATCTGATACCATGTAGAAATTTTAATAAACTTATGTATTTCCTAGATTCTCCTAATATAATAATTATATGCCACTTTCAAATACATAATCCTTCTACTAAAATCTTTGCGGTAATTTAATCGCCAATTGCAAACACATGAAGAAATATCAATCACACATAAGATAGATGCTTTTACCGAGAAAGCATAAAGCTAAAATCCCCAATATCATATATTATGTATATATCATGGATCATGAAATAATATCATACAAAACTCTACTCCAAGAGCTCTCAATACAATATACAATCGTCTCACATTGTCATGGAGAAATTTGTGAATCCCTTGCACAATTTACTACCTCCAGATACCCTACCTCAACTGTGCAATCCAAGTTGATTACAAAGACCAATTCGATGCAATCATGCCCTCCTCGACTGTGCAATAATCATGAGAATATACGATGTGTATTTTACTTACAAAAGTGCAACCCAATATAGTACAACTGATAGTCATATGTCTCTTTCACCTACCTCTCAACTGGGTCTCCACTAGATCTGACATGCATGTAGTTAACAGTAGTAAATATTCAATTGCATGTGAGATCACTCCATGTGAATTAATTTAATATTTAATTTAGTGATCTATCACTAGTGTATCTTCATTTACAACTAGCACAACTGAGTTTAACTCGCTTAATTGAGTTAAACTACTTTACAACTCACATAACTACACATCCAACTCCGTTACAAATTCGAATCACTCAGTTACAACTAAGTCCATTTGCATGTCCCACCAATCAACTCTAGAACTTGAAATTCCTTCAGCTAACTGGTTTGTCACTTTAGTTAACTATTTCCAAGTTCTCATTGATAATAGATTAATATTTATTGTCCAACAAATGTTAAGGGATAATAATAGTCGACATGCATCTATAAATAGACATGTGATCTATAAATAGACTTCGCACATACATCTAAAAATAGAACATCATCTATAAATAGAATTTTCTCACCATCTATAAATATACTTCCGCTATAAATAGAATTTTCTCATCCATTGTAAAAATAGACATACACCTAAGAATAGCCTGTGTGGGCCCCACCTAGTGTAGGTGCTTAACTTTCACTAGGATCAAGGATGTTGTTTCTGGATGCCAATTTCACTATTTCTTGTTGCAACCTTCAACACCTCTCCCACATGTGTGTGTGTGTCTTAGTGGAAAAGTGAAGCTAATTTCTAGATAAGGTCAAGAATTCTTTGCTACTGATTTTAGCTATAAAAATACTTTCTTTCTCACACTTTTGATGTTTTCATAAGATATAATTGATTCAAATAAATGTTAGATAATTTCATACCTGAGGCTTACCCTTGATGTGTTTTTGAAGGTGATATTGAGGCTGTTGATATGATTGTTAAAGCTACCTTTGGTGGTTTTGAAGCTACTACTCATGATCCTGAACCTTCATGTGATAATCTTCTTGAGGTCCTGTTGCTAATCTTGAATTTGGATGTCTTCTATGGGTTTTTTGTTGTTTTATTTGTTTCTTCACATCCTTGGATAAAATTTTATTGCTGAGATGTTCATGATGTGAGCGTTGTAGTTGATGACTTTTTTTTGTACAAGTCTTCGTAGCATGATTATTTTTTTGGCTGATAATTTTTTTTGTGTGCAATCTTATCCCAATGTTCAATATTTTTCTGTTAGAGTAGATGGACTACTTCTTAAGAAGGGTGTGCTCTTCTCATTTTCAAAAATGGGTTCATGATGCTCAAGGTGGCTAGATCTTTTGCTCTATGGGTGAAAAAAGAATTAATGTTGATTTTTGATGTGACAGTACAAGCTGCTCAGAACAACCCCCTTGTCCTAGAATTGATTTAGGCATATCTCTCAAATTCTATATTGGATTGACCTAATTTTTTTAACATATTACTACATCAATATTCACCTCCCCATAAAACCTCTCGGCCATTGGATGCATGCAACTTGAGAAAAATTAAAAATTGTTGTAGGTGATGGAGGTTGATTTCTCACAAAACGTGCACCATAGATCACTAAAATTTCTTGATCTTGATACCATCATATATATATGCATCTCCCCCTCAAACAAATTGGCAAATGGATGAATAGTTTTTGAGATAAATAAAAATAAATTTCTACGAAAAAATAGGAGTTAAATGTAACAAAAACAGTGTTTCCTGTAGCATTTTAGGACAACGAGGAAAATGAATGAAACATATTGGAAATGATGAGTGGATGTTGGAAATGGATGAGGGTGATTTATTGGCATGACCTTGGTCCTTTTGAAGCATATGAGAAAAGGAGGAGGAAGTGCAAGTTTCACTTCCTTTGACTAGGGTTTTCACCAACTTTTTCCTTTGGTGGCAACTTGATTTTTTTCTTCTTGCAAAGGTTAGATAGCGTCTGCAATCATTAGAGAGAGATAAATAGAGAAAATAATTTTTTTCTCTTCATTTTTTCACTTTTTTTCTTTTTCCTTTATGCATACTAGCTGCCTCAATGAGGTTTTCAAATAGTAGGTCTCCCTAGGCACCTGAAAGGAGGTTTTCACCTAGGATCTTCCTATATTTCTCTTATTTTCTATTTTTTCCAACCCATTTACTACCTCATGCAGGTTTTCAACCAGTAAGCCAATATCAAGCACCTCCAAAGAGTTTTCACGTGATTTTTTATTCTTTTTCCTTTTTTTTCCTTTACCATTTAAAAAAAAAAAAATTCTATCCTACTATACTTGAAAAAACAAAATCTCTTTCAAGTATAGGAATACTTTTAATGGAGCCATGTGCACATCAATATGATAGATAAAACCATGTGTACACATGAAATGCATGCTTTGACATGTACCTAAATATGAGAGATCAATTACTTTGACTGAGATTTTATTAAGTATTGTTGAAGAAGAGTGTGTTGTTGCAACTTAATGATTGTTTGGAACCATATTTCAATATAGATTTTATGCCCTTCATTTTGTTTCTCATTGGGAACATTCTTCATGTCCTCTTCTACCATGAAATTCAAATATTCATCTTTTTGTTGATTATTCTCTTGAACACATGGAGGAAATGATGGTAAACATGAGGGAACTTTCTCAAAATCTGATTCTGATGTCTTCTCTTCATCAAGTGCAACCCCTAATTATTTGATCTCCCCACTTGAATATTCTTGTTCTCGATGTTGTCATTCAATGCCATCTAGAATTTTTTTTTTTGCAATAAATTTCTTGAACTAAGATGAATACCATTTATATCAAGAGGATATGTTTCGTATTATTGTAGCTCAACATTGTAAGTGGGATGAGATGCTTCATTGTGTGGGTTTGGAAATGGTGGTACAAGTAGTTGAGTGGGAGTGGATCTATGAGATGAATCTGGTTGAGGTTGTGGTTGTGGTGGAGGTGGATGGGAGGGATAACATGGAGTTGGGCATAGAGGATATTCAGGAAAATATTGAGGATATTGTGGATTTTTTCCATAAGGTGGTTGCCAACCTTGTTTCCAAGATTGGTTTTGGGGTTGAGATGACCAAATTTTCCGAGGGAGTGTGTTCCAATTATTTTGATATGGATGTGAATAAGCTTGAAATTGTGAAGTAGGTACTTGCATCATATCAAGTTGACTAGGCTACCATGGTCTTCTTGGAGCTACATGACATAGCTTCTGTGGTGATTGAATTTCTCCATTGTCTTCTTGGTAAACTTAATTAAACCTTGGTACTAATGGACAATATTTAGTAGCATATGATTCTGCATGGATAACACAAATATAAACATCTTCTTTTTTCTCATTTTACATTCTTAGTTGTTGGGGCCCTTGTTTTGAAATTAAACAATTTTGTGTTGCGGAGAACAAGTGGCGGAGCGCAACCATGGTAGACAGAGAGATCTCACGGTTGCAAAGAAATGAAGAGCAGGTGGTGTGACTGTTGCAGAAGCAGGTACAGATGACAAAGGGAAGCGACAAAAGACAATCAGTGGAATTCCCAATGATCAGGGAAAGCAGTAAACAACCGAGTAGAAAGGAAGGAAGGATTCTCAATCGCACTGGTGATGGAACAAATAGGTAGCCAGTAAGTGAGAAAAGGAGGTTGGCTTAGTAGATATCAGGGGAGCAGGAGTTGTAGGAGAGTTCTATTCATGTTGTTAAGTTCTCTCTCTCTGTCATTGTTCTTTTCTTTATCATGTGATGCGATTGTAATCAGTTCTACCAGGCACGCTCTGAGGAGTGTTGTAATCATATTTTGATGTTAATGCAACACTTTCTAATATAAGGCTGTTGTTCTAAGTTCTTTCTTGTGTTATGGTTTAGTGGAACATGCGGTTATTTTGAATTTTTGGTTATCATTCTAATCAAGTTCGTGAGTATTGTTATTTGTCCTGTATTTACACTTCTTCAAGGTGTTTAAGTTGTGTATGGTTTATGCATCTGCCACTCTTGATCGATACCTGATCCAATTCCAGCCTTAGTAAGGTTGCGAAATTCCTTGAGTGAGACTCTCTGTTCTTTAGAGCAGGGTGAAAATGCTGGTGTTGTGCTAGACTACTATGGAAATCCCTTGTTAGCCACCTTCCTGAACCTGGGTCTCCCCCTAAGACCTCTTTTCTTTCCAACAAATGGTTCCGTTTTCGAGACCTGAAATCTCATTTTGGAGTTAGATCATGGTATCATGGATCTTCGAAAAAGAAATACAGAGGTGGTGGGATGACCATCTATACCAGTTCATAGCTCAGCAAGCGGAAGTGAGACAACATAAAGAGAATACTGTTAAGAACTAGATCCTTTTCTCTGAGTCCACCAGTGACATCTACGAGATCTTCTGGGGAAATTTTCCTAAGGAGCTCTACAATTGGTTGCAGAGACTACAGACCAAGGACGTCCCGAGAGGTTTGCAGAAGTTCTATCGCAAGTGTGGGTGCTCATATCTAGTAGCACTCCACCGGTTAGATATCGATTTGACCTAAGTTGTAGATTTTTGGGTGCAATCAACCTTGGAAGGATACATAGTAGAGTTCACAGCCGAATGCTACCAATATTTCTCGAAAGTAGAAGACATATTCAGATCAGGGTTGCACGAAGAACTATTAAGGGAGATCCCCCTATGGATTAAGGCTTTGATGGTGGACGAAGGATTGATGGAGTTCCAAAAGTCTGAGATGGAGACCTAAAACTCCAATACTAGGGGAAGGGACTGAGGGAGTGATGCCACAAGTACGTTGAAAAGGTGGGATAGGGATATGGATGCCGAGACCTCCAGTAGGTTAAGGGAACGACAAGCACATCGGAGGGCGCAACTCACCGAGAAGTGGCGAGAGAGGGTGATGGAAGAATTAGAAAGACAAGAAAGGAAAAGAAAAGACAAGGGAGAGGCGCCTCAGATGAAAAAGCAGATGGAAGGTCAGATGAGTTCCCAGGATATAGGGGGGACCACCAGAGAAATGTGGTAGGTGTATAGGAGCCTAGCACAAGCAGAGAAGAGAAAGGAGTTCGATAGAGATGACGCGCGCCTCGAGGAGACGTTTTATGTGGAGTTACATTTTGCGATGGAGCAGCTATTTCGAGAAGGGCTAGCACCCATAATCCTAAGTAATTCTATTCCCCAAAGTTCGAGTAGCTCTAGTCCTGACCTTCCCCTGGTACTCTATCAGCCAATAGGTGAAATCTTTGTTAAGTTATGAGAATTGAGTAAGTCAAATAGTGTTCAGTCCACGATAGTAATACACACTAGAAACGGTGCTGGTACTACCATTTCACAACCGGGGGTCAGGGGATTTGTTCTAGTAACCCCCACGCAAGGAAGCATGGAAATATCATTTACCTGGTACCTAGAGTTTTCTGGGAGGGGTAATTATGATGTGGAACAACATTGGTATCTATGTGAAGCCATATGGATGGCTCGAAAGATGCCAGACACAGGTAAGTTGGTAGAATTTCAAACTACTCTCCAGGAGAGAGTGCTATGCTGGTTTATAAAGTGGTCTGAGACTCATCAGAACCCAACATTAGACGATGTGAAGAGGGATTTCGTGAACGAATTCAAATTACTCCAAAGAGATCAACAGGGTTTATCAGAGATGTGGGAAATCAAGCAGCAAGAGGGGGAAACTGCATGGGATCTAATGAGGAGATTCAAGGATGCGGTTAAAAAAATCAGCTATCTGATCGATCTGAACCATCAAAGGGATTGGTTTATCAAGGCCCTTCTCCCACTAAAAAGAACCCCGCTGAGACAAAAAAATATAGAGATGTTGCAATATGCATTAGAGCAGGACATGAAAATAGAGGCCATGGAAGGATATCCGCAAGAATTTTAAGGAGGGGCATCAACTCAGGACCCTTCCATATTGGGACTACAACATCAAATATCTAGCCTGATAGAAAAACTGAAGGAAATTCAACCCATGCGTCCATCAAGGCCAAATGTATGGTGTACGCACTGTCTAATGGAAGGATGTGTGGTAACTGAATGTCCTCGACTGCGGGGCAAAAACGTGGGAACAACAGCAACAGGGGCACTGGGAGCTCCGCCAATAGGAGGGGTTGCAAAGATTAATACCCATGGGTTATATACACTGCAACACCTGTACGTGGGGTTCCCCATGCAACAGAATCTAGCAACGAATGAATATTGCGAAATATGTAAAAGAATGAATCATCCACCCCGTCTATGCCCCATACTGCAAGAAAACTCCAACGTTCCTAATAACACATATTGTGAGTTCTGTGCATCTACCACACGCAACAAAAAATAGTGTAGAGCTCTGGATGCTTTCATAGAATGATTAGACAGGCCTTCATATAGAGTGAACGAGGCTCCCAGAGGACGAGGAGGAGGCATGAGATGAGGCCGAGCAGGAGGAAGAGGACCAGTACGATGCTACAGCTATGACCAAGAGGGCCATGTGGCTAGGGAATGTCCACTTTCTAGAAGACCCTGCTGCTCTCAGTGCAAAGTTAACACGCACGCAACAGAAAATTGCCTAGAGCTCATTAAAAGATGGGAAGAAAGGGCCAGACAAATAGGAACAGATCTGGTAAATGTAGAGCCAGGAATAATAAAGGCTCAAGCCATGCATAACGTGGCCATAGTGACGAGGGGAGGCAAAAGAACCAAGGAAGATGCACAAATGATGGACCCGATAAAATTGATAAGGCCATCATATCCAAAGCTAATGTTCAGGCCAGAAAAACAGAAGCAATTATTTCAAGAAGCAGTGGAAACGTTTCCCCATCTTGGGGGAAGCAAAGGAATCAAAATGCCGCAAAAAAAAGAAGATGATGAGAACCAGGCCAAGTCAGGTACTACCATTGAAGAATGGTTCCGTCTATTTCTAAAAATTGTTTAACAACGTGCCAATGTTGGAATAATTAAAACAAAACCTGGAAAGAGTAGTGCAGAAGGCCACAGAGCCAGGGGAATCAACTAACAAAACACAGAAATATATACGAAGAGTGAATAGAAATAAAATAAGGATAGGAAAAGAGTTCTGGGTGAATATTTAAGTTGCGGGATTCTAGATTAAGGACACAATGCTTGACCTGGGGTCAGACGTAAATATCTTGCTGAGAAAAACATGGGAGGCATTGGGGAATCCAAGGCTAACCTACTCACCAATTCAACTCCGTATGGTGAACCAGTAATGCATTGTACCCATAGGCAGGCTGGAGGATGCCAAAGTCGACGTTGCAGGAGTAAATACATACACGAACTTTGAGGTCATTGACATTATGGGAGACAAAGACCCCTATCTCGCATTGCTGGGGATCGACATAGTAATAGATTTGAAGAAGGAACTAATGATATTTGAGGATGGAGAGGTCAGATTTACTCAGCCACTCGACCCATATCAAGGTCCCTAATACACAGAGTCTGTTGACAACAGGGAAGACACTCAGCTTCTTGACCATCTTTATCAAATGACTGCAGGGAAAAGGGAAGATTATATCAACCTGATGGCGGGAGGATCTGTAAGTTGGAGAAGCATAAAAAGCTTAGAATTGGGCTCAGAGATAGCCTAGGATGATTTGTAACAAGGGGGATATGAGACCAGTACAAGAAGATGCGCCACCATCAGAAGAATCAATTGGATCGGGACTGAGGTAAGAGATTACCCAACGTTGTCCGATATGAACACTTTCAATAATTCCATAACCACAATAGAAGATAAAGTACCAAAGGACCATAGGGTCCCACTCATGGACATGGCCCTTCAATCTACATCTGCAATATGGTGGAGTAACCACCGCAACTGACTGTCGTGATGGGACAAAGTTGCAGCAGCACTGAAAGCCAGGTTCAAGGGAGAAGAAGAACCATATTTCACTCAAAAATTCTGAGGGGACTCAGACCCCATAAAAAATTTGAAGGAGTGTGAAGATCAATGGACCATTACGGGATACACGAAGGAACTGTGGGTCCATAAGTTTATACATTCATTGGACGTGATTCCCCAAGCTTAGTACCTAACGGAGGAGAGGAAAAGAGGAACTAGCACATGGCACAAAGTTACGGGGAAATTTGTACAGTGCTTGTTATTTGAAGGAGGAACAGAACTAGTCACCCAAGCATTACAGGCTTTTAAAAAGGTATTGTTCTTCCCAGAGAATCAGGAGGACGATGAGCAACCACTTCTAAACCAAAGCGCCAAACAGTCAGTAGTATGTAAAAAGGTAAATAGTGAAATGGATGATGATGATCTATAGGGACTTCGGCATCTGTATTTTGAAGAGACATAAGGGAAATGAGATATTCAGGAAGACCTGAAAATTGAAGGAATTCATCTGCTGCCACTTAAAACTAAGAAAATGAATATTCAGACCGAAGAAAGGTCCAAACTGGCATCAATTGGTGATTATTGGGATGCTGAGACAACCAATGAAATATTTAGTCTACTACAAGAATATGAGGACTTGTTCCCATCGTCTGTAGCAGACTTGAAAGGAATCAGAGGAGACCTCAGAGAAATGCACATAATCCTGAAACCCGATGCAATACCAATCAAGCACAGACCCTATCGGTTGAATCCAAGGGTAAAGGAAAAATTTAAAGCAGAAATCGATAAAATGCTAAAGGTAGGGTTGATATTCCCTGTGGAGGAGGCAGAATGGGATAATTCTACCTTTAGCGTAATATCCCTGATATAGAGCAAAAAGGATAAGTCTGAAATTCGAGTCTGTGTGGATTATAGGAGTTTGAATAATGCCTGCATACATGACCCATTCCCTACTCCATTCAATGACCAGGTCCTTGACAATGTTGCAAGGAACGAGGAATATTCATTTACGGATTTATTCTCAGGATACCATCAGGTACGGATAGCAAAAGAAGATAAGAGAAAGAAAATTTTCACCACCGAATGGGGCTCCTTCACATATCATATAATTCCATTCGGTTTGAAGAATGCGTCAGCCGTATTTTAACACATTGTGATAGCAGCATTCCGCGACTACATCAACAAATTCCTGGAAGTTTATATGGACGACTGGACCATCTACAGCCTGTTAAAAGACCATGCAATGCTATTGAGAATTATATTTGATAGGTGTAGATAGCTACATATTTCATTGAACCTAAAGAAGTGCATCTTTGTGTTGTCGTTTAGGACATTACTAGGACACGTTGTCTGCAAACAGGGAGTTTGCGTGGATCCAGCAAAGGTAGTAGTGATAATCAACATGGAGGCTCCAGAGACCATGAAATAGTTGAGGTCACTATTAGGCCATACAGGTTATTATAGGAGATTCATCTGCAACTACGCAAAGAAAACAACCCCATTGGAGAAGTTGTTGTGGAAATCAGAACAATTCAATTGGAAAAAGAGTTGCGCGACGACCCTAGACACCTTGAAGGAAAAATTAGCAAGTGCACCAATATTGGTTCATCAGGATTTGGACAAGCAATTTCATGTCCACATTGATGCTTCGAGCATCACACTTGAAGCAGTTCTAGCCCAACCAGGGGACACTAAAGTTGATCACCCAGTATACTTTGAAAGTCGAAAACTATCAACAACGGAATGAAACTACATCACTATAGAAAGGGAAGAATTAGCAATGGTGTATTCCCTCCAAAAGTTCTGCCACTACCTATTGGGAGGTATGTTCAAGTTTTTTACAGACCATTCAGCTTTGAAGTATCTAGTGAACAAACTGGTCTTGAAAGGAAGGATATGAAGATGGCTCCTACTCTTTTAGGAATTCACCTTTAAGGTGATAGTAAAGCTCGGGAGGCTAAATGTGGGACCAAACCACCTATCGAGGATCGAAAATGGGGAAAATGGAGGGTCTTCGGATGATCAACTACCGGATGCTGATATTTTCCAAGTAGAAGCCATCCCAGAATACCTAGATTAGATCGCAACTTACTTAACAACAGGACAATGCCCAAAATATTATACAACAGTCCATAGAAGAAACCTCATAGTCCAAGCGGTAGAGTACCAACTGATAGCGATACACTTGTACAGGATGGGGTTGGACCAAATCTTATGAAGATGCATCTTGGACCATGAGAGGGAGGTCATACTATGGGAATGTCATTGTGGGGTTGCAGGAGGACATGTGGGAGAAAAACCCACTGCGAGGAAAGTGTTGCAGGCGGGTTTATGGTGGCCTACGGTACACATTGACAGTAAGGCATTCATAAAGAAATGCGATTTTTTCCAGAGGATGGGACGCCCATCGGACAAAGATGAGCTCCCACTACACCAAATCAGAGCACTTCAACCATTCAAGAAATGGGCGGTTGATTTCATAGGCCCAATTGCACCTACTGAAAGACATTCACAGGCCCGATATATCATCACGACAACAGAATACTTGACAATATGGGTAGAGGAAATACCAGTGAAATATTGCACGGCCGAAAAAATGACTCGGTTCATATTTGAAAACATAATCAACAAGTTTTGTTGCCCAAAAATTCTGACAAGTGATGAAGGTACGCATTTCATCAATGCTACCATTAAATCCCTGCTTGAAAACTTCATGGTACAACATCAAAAAAGCAACCCTTACCATCCACAAGAAAATGGTATGGTGGAAGCATTCAATAACATCCTAGAGAAGGGATTGACGAAGATATGCAACGCTCAATGAGATGACTGGGACGAACATATACTAGCAACCTTGTGGGCATATAGAACAACTATCAAGAGGCTCAATAACTAGACACCGTTCCAGCTAGTGTATGGAAGAGAAGCCATAGTGCTAGCAGAGTTTGTCATACCGAGCCTTCTAATTGCAACCTCAATCAAGATATCAAAGGAAGACTCATTAAAGGAATGGTTACAAGAATTGCAGGGGCTAGAGGAAGACAAGTTTCTAGTGGAATTCCACCAAACTGTCTAGAAAGAGAGACAGAAAGCTTGGCACGACCGCCATATCAAGCACAAAAATTTCAAGGTCGGTCGGAAATTTTTACTCTATGACAGTAAGTACCAGAAGCTCCTAGGGAAACTACAAATGCATTGGCTATGACCATACCACATAATCAAAATCAAGGATTCAGGAACAGTTTGGTTAGCACAGTTGGATGGCCAGATACTACCAAGATTGGTGAACGACGCATGCTTGAAACCCTATGAGAAATTTCCGCATTTAATTTTCAATAATCCTCACAACCGAGAGGAGTTAATAGGGTAGATTATATTGAGTCAATAACTCTCTCGCACCCAAGAAGAGCTTAGATAGGATTCCCAATAAAGACATTTTTTAGCATAAGAAAAATTCAAATGTTGAGTTGCAGAGACCGCAGTGCAATCGATTGTGGTCGGGGGGTAGTGTCCAGCGTGTCAGGTACGCCTGAAGGAAAAACGTGTCAAAAATTATTCCATCATCATTTCTCATAGTACCCATGTCATTCCGTAGGATTACTGAGATTTGAAAAATAATTTCCATAATTAGCATCACCCATACTGCAATAAATTTTCCATAATAAACCATAACCATCACCCATCACGTCTACCCAAACCCCATAGCCACTTTCAGCTTTGTCAGAACCCACATCAGCCTGGTAACTAATCGCACAATTATAGAGGTGGGGGAAGGCAGGGAAAATTAATTAGTTATGGGTTCTTATAAACCTCATGCATGCCGATTACTTCCATAACCTGCATGAAGGAAAGCACAAGAATGCTGGAGAAGTCCGATTTTGAATCAGAAACAACAAACATAGCAAGGGAAACATCACCATAGAAAAAGCAAAGAAGGAGTTCAGAAGTAGGAATTCATAAGGAAAGAGTAGGAATAGCGCTACAAGTGTACCAAAGAAGATCTAAAATGACTAGGGTAGCACCAGAAATTGTTGAGCATGAGCTCAATGAGATGATTCACAAGATGGAATCCCTCGTAGGAAAATATGATAGTGCCTCGTTGATTGATACCGATCTATATGGAGAATTATGAAACAGAGGCGGGACAACAAGCACAAAGAGTACTTTCAGAGTTCAGAGGTGTTCAACAATCCACCATATTGAACCTACGGAACCTGTCAGTGTTCGACACTATAGGGGCTGCAATGCAATGCACCAAGTTTCTACTGAGAAAAATTCACAATGGGTCACTCTGGCTGGGAAGAGAAATCCCAATTCATGTGGAGGATACTCATAGATTGACCGGGTTGCCACAGGAAGGGAGATATGTCTCCACGGCTTTCCAGAATATGTCCAAGAGAGCAAAGAAAGCAGGGGACAATGACTACTACAAGAAGTACGACACCAAGAGAGGGGGAAAGGGGGCTAAGATAGAATTAATCAACAACCCAGTGATCAATTTTGCAAGCTACTTGATCCCGAGCAAGACAATGAGACACTACACCAAAGGGGAATGTAGACTAGACACTATCTCAGTGACGGAGCATTGCCTCTAGGGGGCACAAGTGAATTGGTGCTCCATTCTGCTTAATGAGTTGTTTGAAGCATGTGAGGACAACTACAGGAAGGCCACAGGATTCATCTATGGTTACCTTGTAATGGCGCTGACCATGTGGAAATGGACGTTTCCAGGAATAAGGAAACCGCTAGAAGTGGCGCCAGGCCAACCACTAGCAATGAAGTTCACACCCTAGAAAACATCAGGGGCCCCCAAATCTAAGGAGGTGAACAAGGAGGAATTCAAATTTTGGTACAACCATATGTTGGACGTCGTGATGAGCCAACAACGAATTCCACAGACCTTGTTAGACAGCTATGTTGCACAAATATGGTTTGGGATTAACCATAAGCAAACTTACATACAGCCAGCCTGTGTGCCGGAGTCGAACTCTAAGATAAGGCCACTGAAATTCCAAATCAACGAGAAAGATTTCCACGCAGAAGTATGCTACTGGCCTGGGGTAGCAATGGAGTTGAGAAGTGGAGTCTTCATCTACTCATTCGATGGCATGATGCCTGACCCATTGTCGGGGGAGACATCAGAGGAAGTGATGGCTAGGATGTCGTGGCTACAACTGACTCCAATCATTGAGAAGCTAAAGACCAAGGTACAGAGCTTTAACTGGGTAGTCCAAACCTTAACTAGTGATTCTTCTATGTTTCCCACATTTAGAGAATTTCAGGCAACAAATGTTGCATCCTCTTCCATCTCAGTCCCCCTAGTCACCACCATACCATTGAACTTGTTTAATTCACCGCCAGTATCAACCACAACTCTTTTCAGGAAAATTAAAGCCTCGAGGCCACCCGTAGCCACACCCAAGGCCAAGAAGGCGAGAATCGCAATGTCTAGCCAAGTCATTCATCTGACAGGGGAAGATCAAACGCAACTTATGGACATAGGGGTCCCAATCAGAGAAGAGCTCGTGACAGAGTCCCATACAACTTAGGAGCTACCCCCAATAAACCCCTATTCTTTTATAAATGTTCATATATCAGCTCCTTGCAATCACCAATCATTAGTCACCCCACCTCATTCACTTCCAAAGATCATGCATCTCGTACACCCTCCACATCAGCCACCATATCAGACCCAGTCAGGGTGCAAACTAAAATAAGCGGAGATGCCAAGACGGAGGTTAAATCGGGTACAAAAGTGGTACCTGAGGTTAGCCAAACCCTTGTTGGACCAGGTTCTTCTCAGGAACTTTTAATTCAAGATGTGTCTTTTGTTGTAGGCATAACAACTCAAACCGAAGAGCTGAATCAATTTCAGTAGGCAAGGCTGATACTTCAGCGAGTGCAACCCAATATAAGCATGGGTAACCCCAATGATTCGGTGTTTCAACTGACACAACCGCAGTCACCACAGGAGCACTCAGCAAGATCCATTGCAAGTGGTCAGTCGCTCCAAGAACGACAACTGAATCACGATATCTCCAGAGTTGAAAGTGTGTAGATTTGGGGAATGGCCCAATTGTATTGTTTCATCCAGCGAGCGGCACAACAGGCCAAAGGGATTCCCACAGAACTTCAACAGAGGTTTGAGCAGCAACGAGGAAAAATTATCACACTCGCTGAAGAGTGAAAACATCTGAAAATAAAGAAGAGCCAACTCCAGGGCCAACTGGATGTGGTGACCAAGGTCTTCCAAGATCTTTGGCCCACAGTGATAGCCCATAGTAAAGAGATACCAAGTGACATGGTAGAGGACGACGTAGTCAGACGATCCATTCACGTCTACATGGCCTGTTCAAATCTCTACAGAGAAAATAGGGAGATGAGGGCAGCATTGGAGGCTAGACCCATGCTACCGGACCTGACCGTCATTTACATAGAGAAGATTGCAGAGCGACAGATACAGGTCGCCGGGATGTAGGAAATTCTGAGTATTGTATTAAAGGAAGTGTATGACCTACTAAAGGGTCTACACGAATGATCCACCTCTCTCACCTTGAAGTAACAGCCAGTTTCATCAAAGCTACAACAACTATCCAAACAGATTCAGGAGGCTATAGTCCCAGACAGACTCAACCAATCGTATACTCAAGCGGAGGAGCTCAAAGTCCATATACAACAAATTGAAGAGCATTCAGCCATCGCCAAACAAGCCCTATGAGAGCTTAGGTAGCTGGTGAATACCATGGCACAATAAATACAAGAAATAGCCACTGAGGCCAACGTTCAGATCTCTAGTGTCTTCGATAGTCTACCAACCACAGCAGGAGAAAAAGAGGTCGCTCAGGTCACAACAGAAATAGACCTACTTATGCAAGGATGGAAATAGGCCATTGACAACATCCGAGAGCTAAAATATTCCACACTAACAAAGGTCCCAGAGTTGGTGCCCTTGTTTGGGCATGCAGAGGAAAAGGAGCAGACAGAATGGGCCACGAAGACAAGCGGACCAATGGAGATCAAGGTAGTAGAAAGAAATTGACTCGGGACGAGTCAATAGGATGTGGTCGAAGCCTGTTGGGGCCCTTGTTTTGAAATCAAATAGTTTTTTGTTGTGGAGACTAGGTGGCGGAGCGCAACCACGGTAGAGAGAGAGCTGTCACAGTTGCAAAGAACTGAAAATATTGGGGCTCGATTGTTGCGGAAGCAAGTATAGATGGCAAAGGGAAGTGGCAGAAGACAATTAGTGGAATTCCCAAAAATTAAGGAAAGTAGTAAATAGCCGAGCAGAAAGGAAGGAAGGATTGTTAGTTGCATTGGTGATGGAACAAATAAGCAGTCGGTAAGTGGGAAAAGGAGGTTGGCTCAGTAGAGATCAGGGGAGCAGGAGCCGTAGGAGAGCTTTGTTCATGTTGTTCTGTTCTCTTTCTCTGTCATTGTTCTGATCTGTATCATGTGATGCGATTGTAATAAATTCTTCCAGGCACACTCTGAGGAGCATTTTAATTGTCTTTTGTTGTTAATGCAACACTTTCTAATATAAGGCTACTGCTCTAAGTTCCGTCTCATGTTATGGTTTAGTTGAAACTACAGTTATTTTTAATTTTTGGTTATCAATCTGATTAAGTTCATGAGTATTGTTATTTGTCCTGTATTTACACTTCTTCGAGGTATTTAAGTTCTATATGGTTTATGCATCTGCCACACTTGATTGATACCTGATCCAATTCCAGCCTTAGTAAGGTCGCGGCATGCCTTGGGTGAGACTCTTTGTTCCTCGGAGCAGGGTGAAAATGTCGGCGTTGTGCTAGACTACTGTGGAAACCCCTTGTTAGCCACCTTCCTGAACCTGGGTCTCCCCCTGAGACCTATTTTCTTACCAACATTAGCATTTCTACTTGTTCACTTAGATTGCTAATAATTTATGTTTTAAATCTATCAAACAAATTTGTAAGTTCATATTGAATTACCAATGTTGATGTTTATTTACTTACTCTTTCACTTCCTCTTGATATGTGGTTCCATGTTTCACAAATTTTTTCAAATGATAATTGGTATACATATCATTTACTCATGAGATCAAGGAGATCAATCCACTCATCCCTAAATGTTCTAAGTAATAGGATTTTTATTGTGTTAAATCCTAAATGATGTATTTTTTCCCTCTTAACATTACACATGAACATCTCTATTAGATATTCAAGGCTCTCATCTTCTTCTTGATTCATTATAAATATTTCCTCCTTAAGATCATGATATTTATATTTTTCTAGAAATACCTTTTTCATATCATTCGATGATCTTATTCAATTAGTGCCTAAACTCCTGAACCATTTAAGAACTCTATCCTTCAATTTTGCACAAAACAATCTCAATTTTTTAGTGTGTGATAAGTAGCCATAATATCTTCAAAGTATTTCAAATTAAAATATAAAGGTTTCTAGATCCTCCAACCTCATACAATAGAATTTGGGAAGGAAATATGGAGGGATGTTCTTCATATTAACACTAACATCAGTATCTTGATTGGGAAATCCAAGAAGATCTTCTTCATTGTCATCATCTCGATCCATTTATTCTACCACTTCTTCCACCTCTTCTTCTTTTACCTGAAAAAGTGGATGGTGATGTGGTTCTTAATGTACCATGTGATCAAATGGGGAGGTTGGTGTTGGAGAAGTATTTTTAAATGTTTTTTTTGAATAAGAATTTTAATGTAATGCAATTTTCTATTTTCAAATTAAATATGCCTAATGCAATTTTTTTTGAAGAAAGAAAATAAATGAATCAAACAGGGAAGAAAACAATGCATATTTGGACACCTCCCCAGAAACAGTGCCAAAAATTTATGAACCTTAGTATTGCAACAAGAATGTTGCAACTCTCGAGGCTACCAACTTTAATTATCAACCTGGTGTTTGTACAAACTTAAGAGGCATCGACACTATATGTGAAACATAAAATGTGTCATTATTTTTTTGATACTATGTAATGGAGCAATGTCATGAAATCAAATCCTAAACTAATTTCATAAATGGAAGTGTTTCTTTGAAAAGAAATTAATCCTAGCAAAGAACAAAAAATTGTAATTGAATTCCTAAGAGCATGAATTCAAATAAAAATGCCTAATATAATTTGTGAAAATGGCAGTCATAAGTGTGTTTATTCTTTAAAAATCAAGTATTTAGATCTTAGGGGTCATGATTCAAGTCTAAGGGACAAAAAATCAACCCTTGGGAGCAAATTTGGTCGAGTTTACACATGCTACAAGAGTTCAACATGAAACTCTCTGTTTGCTACATCAAACCCTATTTTGGAAATAACTCACCGAATGACGAAGTAAATCAAATGAAAATTGTATGGAATTTTTTTTTTATTAAGTAAGATATATTAGGTCTCCATTACAAGTGTAACCACTAAAAAACACCCCTATTTACACTTTCTAAAAAATAACATAAATTTACTACTCTAAAATCTGGAAATTCAAGACCTAGTGAGCTAGTTAGTCTATAAAATGCCTAACCTAATCAAGTGAAAATGAAATGCGGTGAATTTTTCTAGTAAATTTGACATTATTATGACCTAATAAAAGTGTAATAAATTCAAATGGAACTCATTAGCCCCTTATAAAAAATATAATAAAGCTACTACTATTTCGCTACAAGGCATTTCCAGAAATCTTATATTCATGAAATAGTAACCAAATCCAAGTAGCTTAATGATTAATATGACCTTCCAAAGTTATTATAAGGATGAATAATTATTTTGAACCTATAAAAACCTTCAAAAGAACTCACTTAAATCATTTAACTCAATCCTATAGTAAGAAAAGAAACAATACTAAACACATAAATATGAAAAATAGAAATAAGAGATGTATGTGAATAAGAAGTGAAAAAAACATAAATAAATTGTGCAAGAGGGCCCTGAGGCTCCTAGGATGGCCAAGCCCATGGAGTACTCAGAGGCCTATGGAATAAACCAAGCCTTAGAATCTAAAAATGGAACCAATCTTCATTATTCAATCATTCCAAGTACATCCCTACAAGAAAAAAAATGGAGCTTCCAGAAAACAAGTTTTCTCCATAATAAGACTAAACCATACATGCCCCTAGAGGCCAATTAAAATTGGTACTTATAAAAAATGATTAGGAAGAATTCCCCTTGAAAGGAGGAATATTTCACCTCCAAAATCCATCAAATAGTGGATCTGGTTCCCAGCAGGTGGAGTTTTCAGTAAATGATAGGGAACACATTCCTAGATTTTCTCAATCGACGGAGTTCGAGAATCTCTCCAAAATATCTCAATAATTTCATGATATTTTTATCATTTATTTTCCAATATTGATCCTCCAGTAGTAGGTATCAATTTCCTAAATTTTATCCTTTTCCAAATCTCCATAATATTTCCAATATTCTCACAATATCCTTCAAAAACAAATAATATTAGGCACCAATATGCAATTATCTCTAAACCTTCCTAAGAACATATTAGAGATTAAAAAACATTATTAAGTGCAGAAGGAGAGATTTAATATATCTTTTATTTTCGTAAGAAATGTTCTATGGGACTTAATTTATGTCTAATTTAGAGGCCCATCAGCTGGGTCGACATGCACCACCTCCTCATCACTGATGTATCCCATATATTGAACCTCGGTCATGCCAAAAGTTCATTTCTCCAAATTGGCACACAACTTGTGTTGTTGTAGTGCTTGGATGATGTGTTGAATGTGGTGGAGGTGCTCTTCCAAAATCTGGTTGAAGATCAAGATTTCATCCATACACCACCACGAATGAGTTTGTGAATGCTCACAATATTTCATACATGAACCTCATGAAGGTTGCGGGAGAATTCGTCAACCAGAAAGGAATTACCGGCCATTCAAAGAGGCTCTCCTTGGCTTTGAAGGTAGTCTTCCACACATCAGAGGGTTTTATTGGCACCGGGAAATACCAAGACTTGAAGTCAATCTTGTTGAAACATTTTTCTCCCTTGAGTTGGTCGAAAAGATCATCAATCTGTGGGATCAGATACCTATTCTGGACAATGATCTTGTTTAGTGCATGATAGTCAATACAGAGTATCAAAGTCCCATCCTTATTTTGTACAAACATGATCGATCTCCCATAAGGAAATGAAATCAGAGAGATGTGAGTTTTCTGGAGCAGCTCCTGAATCTACCTCATGATTTTTTTTTTCTCCATAACAGAGCGCCAATAGATTTTTCCATTGGGTAGCAGTGTCATGGTGTTATATCAATGTAGTGCTTGACCTGACGGTGCATATTCGCCTTGTAGGTGAGGTAAATTTGTCCTCCTACTCCTTCATTACCTTGTCCATCTATTTTTTTCATGCATAGGAGCACTGTCTTGAGTTTTTTGCCACATTCTTCTTCTAACCCTGAGGGAAAATCATAAGGGAAAAAAATTCCTGGTTTGGGAAATGAGCTTACTGCAGTGTTTGGCAGTGATCAAAGAGATGAGGGTAGGTGGTGCTACCTGTGGGATATCGTACAACTTATTACCCAAAGTAATAATAACAGTGTTAGGCCTAGACTCATACACAACATGTCATTTCCACTAGTATGGTTGGCCTAAGAATACATCCAAAACTTCAAGATGAGAAACATCACATAATACCTCATCCGTGAAGGGCTTGATGTTGTAGGGAAGGTGGCACTTCTAGATGACACGAAGATCCCATCCTTGGTGAAGCCACCTGATGGTGTACGTATGTGGCTGTGTTGTGTTTGGTAGGCCCAACTACTTCATGAACTTTGCTGATATGAGGTTATTTTGGCTCTCACTATTGAAAATTAACTGTAGTGGGGAACCCTTCACCCACATCTGGGAAGGGAAGAGGCACTTCACCTCCTCTAGGTATTCATTTTCCTTCTTCTATATCTTGGTGGTGGAAATAGTGGCACTAGGCTCTGCACCGATATTCTGCTTCCCATTTTCATTCCCCTTGTTGGATTTTGACTCAGAGTCAGAGCATGCATCTGATTTGTAAGCCTTGAGCTTGACCACTAATGACTGCTTGGCCCAACACTCATTTATGGAACTCATACAACTTTCCCATGTCCTTCTTTGGCTTAATGGTGTTTTTATTTGCTTGTGACTTCAACGGGTTTTCTTGGGATTCCTCACCTTGGATTTGGACTTTGTTCTGAGGTTTGGGGGTGACATTCCCTTTATTCTGATTTGTAGATCCAAAGTCTCACTTCTTCTTTTTGAATTTCTTCTCAATCTTGGTAGCATACCGATATGATGCACCAAGTGAGGAGATCTTCATGAGGAACTCCATTTCCTCCTAGATGTGTCTATGCAGTCAACTCTAGTACCTAACCACCAATTTTTTCTCTGAATCTTGGACACCCAAATTTTTTCGCAGTGTATCAAAACACTTCATCAACTCATGCACATCTCGATCCCTTTGTTGTGGTAGTGTAGTCCATGTTATGTACTTTTCCTCATAGCTCCATACGAGGTAATATTGTTCCTTGATGGTGTCTAGGAAATAATTCCAAGTGGATGCAGCTGAGAACAATGAGGATTCCTTCTTGTACTTTTTCTCATAGTAGGTTTCCCACCAGTCCCTGACATGGGGGGAAACTTTGAGGAGTGAAAAAGTAATTTTTTTCTCATTGGAAAATTCATAAATTGAAAAATATCCTTCTAATAGATTCAACCATATATCTATGATGTTTTCATCTGTTTGGACTGTTAGAATCAACGTTTTTTTGTTTTTTGAATAAGTGTTTCAAATTCATTTAGTGTGTATTATTTTAATAAATCGAACATATGAACATTGTCACTATCCTAAGTTCATGTGTCATGTGTCCATAAAATCACCATGCATCCATTCGTTCAATGTTTGGTTCAAGTTTGGAATAGAATTGGGTCATGAAAATTCACTGTTATGAATTTTCCATGTGATACATATAAACTATCCCAATGTCTTGAAAGTCAATGTCGAAGTCAGTGCCAGTTTAAAGTATTGTGGTGCACACCGCTACACAAAAAACATGGTTTAGAGATATTTTTGCATAACAGTTTCCGACCACATGGAAGTGAATTTTGGGAAACCAAAGGAGGGTTTTCTTCAAGAAAATCTCGTCTACAAAATCCTCTCTTAGGTTTTACTCAAAATTTACATTGTTGGAGCTAGCGACATTGCTTCAAGGCATATTTTCACAATTTTTTAGTGGCATAATTATGGATTTGTTTTACATTTGAGTTTTATATGAAGGTTGTGAGTATTTTTGTTAGTAGGATGAGATGGTTCTTCACATGTTGAAGATCCTATGATGTTTTAATTTTTATTAGATGAAACCAGATGGTACGAAAGAGGAAGTAGTGGAAGTTTAGTTACACAGTCTCTACGCGGTCGGTGTGCGGCCGTTGCCTATAGGTTTTCACAAGTGATATGAAGATGCCTGTTGTGAGAGATTGAAAGGATGAACACGTAGCATAGGTGAAAACCAGCTTAGACCACTAGTGAGTAGTGATATGTCAATTTTGAAATGGAAATATGACAGTGTAATGTGCTTCCCAACTCTAACCTAGGAAATGCGTAGAGCAGTCCCAGTTCACTGGCAGCCTTTTTACTTTTTTAGTTTTTTTTTTTTGCTATGTGATGGATATGGTTCAAATTTTTGGACAGTTTTTAACATCTTTTTCTCAAGATATGGATAATGATCATTATTTTTTTGTCTTTTATTCTTTAAGAAAAAATAGTATAATAGCACTAAGTTGCTTCTTTTTTTCTTGGATCGATCCACTTCATGGATTGAGGATACAGTGCATCGAAACACTTGTTGATCTCTTATGTATTTATATATAATATAGAAAACTAAATTAAGAAAGGGTTGGATAGTATTGGCATCAAACTTCAGTTTATGGTGTATTTTGTGATTCGATTTGAATGAAATAAAGGTTTTAATGCAGAATTTTTCCTAGTAATCATTGCAAAGGATATTGTGGTATGCCATTTTAAATTTGTGATTTCCTGTGATTCTTGTTTTTGAATTTATTCTGTAAAATTGGAGTTAGAAATCAATAATCCTAGAATTCAATTAAATTTTATCTAGTGTTTACTATGTTTCTTTTGTTTTAGTTGCAAATGGAGCATGTTGCCTCGCCATTTCTAATATGTTTATATTAAGCATTTTATCATAATTTTATGTTGAATCAAATATTGATGTTTTCCCTACATGTTCAAAGGAATGTTTTGTCATTTTTCCCACTCTAATACATACTCTTTATATGTTTCAAAATGTGTATCAGTAGCATCCCTTTGTGCTGATCGGGTATATGAATACATGTTAGAAACTAAAAATTGTGATCACATACAACATATCTCCGAATTTTACCCAATCCCAACAAGGCATTTTAAAAAACCCTCAGATCTGGGCTCTGTAATTTTTTTTTACTTCAAAATCTCTTGCCTTTATGTTTCTTAAGTGAGGAAGCCCCCTCCAATTGGATAAGACCAGTCTCTCAACCTTGTGGTTACCTCTGGGATTTGTCTCCTTAGCCTAGAGAAATTTACGGAGTGCTAATTTATTCGTGTTGTTTCCATGGAGTGAACGGTTGTGTCTTCCTCAGGAAAGATCATCATATTTAAATCTGATTGGTGATGGTGGACAGAGTTTGGACACATATAGAGGCTAAAACATTCACCTGGGTATTCGAATCAAGTTTGATATGAGGACTCTACTAGCCGGAAGATCTAGGAATTGAGAGGAGTAATATATATGAAATGTATGATCCTTTAAAACGAGATCGCATTCCAGGATTTCCAAACCACATGCCTTGTGTAGATTTTGAATAATTATCTACCAAGGTTCAAAGATGAAGACATAGAGGATGTTTCTCTACATCTGGTTAAATTTCATAGTCATGAATGCAACTTGAAGGTTCAATTTCATGAAGATTTTCTCTTGAATATGTTCATGGCTACTCTAGAATGAAAAGAGAGATCTTGGTATGAATGTTTTCCATCTACTAGTATCCATTCTCTTAAAGATTTCCATTCAACATTTTTTAAAAACTACGAAGTATCTCATCCCTCTTCGTCATTGGTTGAGAGTTGTTGTGACCATTTTGAGGTTTTGATTCAAAATATGGAATTTTTTTATGGTGATGAAGAGTTCATGGATGAAGAGATCATTGAAGCTCTACACAAGAACCCTTTCCATTACCAAGAAGAAAAGATATTTTATCCCTTGGATGAAAGTGAAAATGAGGAGGTTCTAAAAAATGAGAGTCATGTTCCATCATTTGCATTTCATCACAATTTGCAGCAGTCTTGTGATTAGGATGGAGGACTAGCAGAGTTTAGCAACATTGATACATGAGAACATTTTCAACAAACAATGTTTTCCTCCGTGACCTAAAACCAATCAAAAATCACCAATCAACCAACCAACCAACAATAACAATGAAACATAACTGCGGTATTTATTCAAGATGAGGAGGTGATCCTAAGCAAGGGTTTCAGACTATAGTTATTAAAGAGTAAATGTTATCTTGACCTTTGAGACCATGCAAGGCCCAAGGAAAATATATGTGACTAACACACTGTAACAATAACTTCTAACTTAACTGTTGAGCTAGCTTTTAGGATATTTTTGACTTTTTAGCTCTAATATTAACTCTTACAATAACTTCTAAGCTGCTAAAAATATCTCTGATTGTTTTCAATAACTGTAGTTGCTTTTATTTGAGTGAAATAAGGCTATAAGTGGAAAAATGTGTTTGAAGAAGTAATTGCTGAATTTGCTTTATCATTTGGGCTTGTCTTCTTTGTTAATTTGCCTCTGATTTTTCTTTTAAAATCTATTTATTCTTTAACACATGGATTTATCTTTTCCTTAATTACACTTTTTTCTCTGACCTTTGTCTTCTAACCCTGATTTCCTGCCTTTGACCTTTGATTAATACTTTTAATCATCTTTTCGTCTGTCTTCTTGGTAACTGTGTTCTTCATTTTCCTGTACGTCTGCACAGCTACTGTTAAAACCTCTTCATTTCTTTACCTTGTTCATTTGAAAAACACTTTTTTCCTTTGGAGTGTTTGAATAATCATTTAATGGACATGATCCATTGATGATTCTACTTTGTTTTGCGCTCCTGGTATTTTTAATGATCAAAACTTCTGGATAGTCACCCAGAGAACATGTTTAAAGCAATTCTTGGACCTTAGAAATGCTGTTTATGAATTTTGGTCATGTATAATCACATGCACACTAAAAACCACTGTTAATTAAAACCTGCATTTTTTTATGGCTTATCGGGTCATTGGAAGTGTTTGCAGGGGTGTTAATGGTGGATGAGGGCTTATCTTAGAGCCACAAGGGTTTATAAGTTCGAATGAGTCGACGGTTTTAAGATATGGCGTGAAGGTAGTACAGTGGTTTTTTCATGGGTAGAAGTGGAGAGGCAGTTTTATTGGTGGGGATGTGATACCATAGGACGAGCGACATGTGGCAGGAGGTACGGGTGGTAATACTACCCATTTCAAGAGGTTGAGGGTTTTTTAGCCCTCATGCTATTGGATGTGCGACAAGGAGCGATGACCGTCGGATGGGGAGATGTAGATTAGATGGATGTCAGGCGATCCGATCACGGGTGTGAAGTACGATGTGGGACCCAAAGATATTAATGGAGTGGAGGTTTTAAATGTAACGTGGGGTTATGGTATAATTTGGGTAGGAAGGTTTAGGTTTAGAGTGGGGGTTAAATTTGTTAAAGCACATGTTTTAATATAAAAAGGAGGCATGGTATAATAATAAAAAGGGGTTGGGTTTTTTTAATTAAAATAGGGTTTAATTAAAAAGAGTGGGAACCAAATGAAAAATAAGACTTATTCAAAAACAATGAAAATTTATTTTTTTCAATGTTTTGAAGGGAAAGAGGGGGATGAGTGAAAGGAGGGGTTTTAAATAGGTTTTTAGGAAATAGGAAAAGGTAGAAATGAGGAATTTGACTCTCAAATATGATATTTTCAGAGTGAGAGGATGTTTGAGAGAGGAAAAATGAGAGATAGTAAAAACAGGTTAAATGGAAAATAATGAAGGCAATGAGATTTATGAGAAATGATATTCAGGGAATATCATTTTCAACAGAAGATAGAAAAACCATAGTCATCTAGTGATAGTGTAGAATAAATATGACTAACAGTGGCTCCAGCTAGGGAGGGAAGATCCTTTTAAGGAGGTGTCAAGAATCTTAGATTTCATATCTCTGGGTTTTGTAGATCAGTGCCTTATCCACTTTGGCTGATTTTTCATTTTTGTAATTATGATCTGCTGCAGCTTTTGTAACTGTTGTCTTTCAACACTGAAAAACCATGTTTCCTGTAACTCAATTATGCCTACCCATAATTCTATTCTAACAATTTTTCTTCATCTTGGAGGTGCACTTTGACTTGCAAACCTTGACATAATTTTTTTTTGAAAAGAAAACTATCTAAATATACCCTTATAGCTTCCTAAGGCTCAGATTAGAGTGGAAAGCTCTTTTATTCTCTACATATCTATTTATCTGTCAGGATTAAATAGTTTGACAGATTTTTATTCACTAACTATCAACATGAAATTTAAACTATGACCGAATCAATCAAGATTAAGCAGTTTGATTGTCATGAATTGTGGCATTTTGGACAAGGTGCACACAATATTTATTTTTCAAATAAGTAAAACTATCTAAGGGCTTTGGTTTTGAATATTTCATTTATCACTCATCCCTTAATTTTCCTTTTGGTTCAAATTTAGACTTTGGAACCAATATATTTTTCCTTTCTATCAACTGATAAGCCAAGTTTAAACAATTTGGAAAATCTTCATTCTCTATCTTATCAAAAAAAATTCAAAATTTGTTCAATCATGATTAGACAGTATGAATGAACAAGACTTATTCTTACAAGTAGTGGCATTTGGAATTGTACACTTTCAAAAATTTTCTTTTTTGGTATGGGGCTTTACCTTTTTATTTTTATCTTCCCTCTTTTCTTCTTTTCTTTCTTTATTTTTATATCAATTTTCCTAGGTTTTCTTTCAGCAATGTTATATACAATGAAGAAAACTTTAAACTTATATTTTTAGCTGAAATAATGCTTGAGCATCCTGCCATTAACAAGACCTTTAAACAATCCTGTTCCATCCATTTCTTGTAGGAAAAATGCATTATTACCTCTTGCAGAATGGATGATGTATGGACCTTTCCATAAATTGTCAAATTTTCCATGCTTGCCTTTGTCCTCTCTTCTTGAATCCCACTTCACCAATTTGTCTCCAATGCTGAAATCATTTTCCTTGGTCCTTTGATTAACTTGGTGGGCTTTCTTTCCAGATCATATTCTAAGATGACAACAATCCACTTACCTATTTTTCCATCTGGATCTTGTGTTAAGATGTATTTTACCACTATGTGAGGCACAAATGCAATGATGTGTTAATGAAGAATGTAGACTCTGAAATATTTTAGTGCTTTGACTAAGGAAAAAGCATGTTTTTCCATGATATTATATTTCAGAGGTGCATCTATTAATGCTTGGATGAATAAATCTATGGGCTTCTCTTGTCCTATTGTGTTTTTCTGTAGTAAGACAATAGTAACTGTGTGTTCTGATGCAAAGGAGAAAATGAAGAAATCTTTGGTGAAAGCAGGGTTGATCAAGACTGATGTTTGTTTAAGTGCTTTTTTCACCAAGTTAAAGGATTGCTTTGGTTCTATGGTCCATTTGACTCATGTTTCCCTTTTGAGCGTGTTAGTGATGTTTCTTAGGAGTTCTGCACAGTTTGGTATGAACCTTCTTAAGAAATTTATCTTTACAATGAAAGATTGCATCTCTTTGAGGTTTCTTGGGTGACTGATTTGTAATATTCCCTCAATCCTCTTTGGGTCAATATTGGTCCCTTCTTCATATATGATGTGGCCTAAAATAGTACCTTCTTGAAGGCAAAATTTTTTTTTCTTTGTATTTAAAGACAAGCCATATTTTCTGCACTTTTCAAAGACCTTTCTTAAGTGAGCTAGGTGTTCTTTATCAGTTTTTGAGTAGAGTGTTATTTCATCAAGATATATCACAATGAAGTAACCTATTTCTTCAGAAAAAGCAATATCCATGGCTCTTTGAAAAGTGGCTCTAGCATTCCTTAACCCAAAAGGCATTTTAACATACATGAAGGTGCCCCAAGGTGTAGTGAAAATTATTTTGTGTTGATCCTCTGGGTGTACTAGCACCTTATTGTACCCTGAAAAGTCATCAAGCAACGATATTATTTTGGAGCCCACTACCCTTTGTAGTATGTGATCTATTTTTGGTAAAGAGTATTTTTCTTTTAGGAAGGCTTTGTTTAAATTTCTGAAGTCTATGCATAGCCTAATTTCTCTTGTTTTCTTCCTCACTGACACAAGATTTGAAACCCATTCTGAGTATCTGAGGGGAACTATTATTCCAGCATCATGAAATTTATTTATTTATTTCTCAATTAGTGGTAATTGTATAGGGTTTATTCTGCACAATTTCTATTTAAAGAGTTTCTGGTTTTCTTTGAGAGGGATTTTATGTTGGATGATCCCAGTGTCATAGGACTTCAGGTCCTCATAACTCCAAGAAAACACACCACTAAATTCTCTAAATAGCTCAATATATTTATTTTTTGTAAGAGTTGGTAGTGTCTTTGATAGTTTTATCATTTTGGGCTCCTGTTCACTGCCTATATTGCATTATTCTATATTTTCTCCAGTGGATTATATCTTTGGATTTTTAGCAAGATCATTGAAATCAAAATTTCCTCTAAAGGGACTAGTCCTTTTGGTAAGACATTATTTTTGAACTGCAACACTTCAAAATATTATTTTTCTGAGTCTACACAGTTCTTTCTTATGGGGGTCATTTTTTGTTACCAGATTTATATCAGCATCATCAGGGGGCTCTGTTTTATATGTTTTTTCCTTGGCATAGCAGTATTTTTCACAACCTGAGTCTAATTCTAGCATTTCAAACTCATTTTTGTGTTGGGTGTGGAGCCTGATTATCTTGTTTACTTTGTATCACAATATTGGACCCCTATACCTTAAAAGGGGCGGCAACGCCACTCGTAATTAATCGCTGCCATGGGGGGTCGAGGGGGGGCGACAGCGCTTTTCGGAGCCCCCCCCTGGTGGGGGATTTCCGGGGCAGTGCCCCCGAAGCTAAAAACTGATGTAAAATTGCCTTATAAAAGTATAGTAATTTCTAGTCAATCTGGGTCGTTCATAGGCGGATGATCTGACGGTAGAAGTTATGTTTACATTAGAGTTTTTTTTCCCTAGAAGCCAACCCCTCACTTTTATGAGGGTATTGTATTGCGGTTGTGTATTGTGTGTGTATTCTCGGAGTGAGAAACAAAGAGGGAGACTGTGAGAGAGAACAGAGGATATTACAGCGAATCTGTTGTAGGTTTTGTCTCTTCATTTTGCTAGATAATAGAAAGGAAGGACTGGCTGTTCGGGGTGGACGTAGCCCAAACTTGGTGAACCACGTATATCTATGTCTCTCTAGTTTTATGTGTTTTGTGTGCTTGTATTTTTAGCATATTTTATGTGTTGCATTTCTCCATAATATATAATTTTCTAACAACTGGTATCAGAGCCGAAGGTATATTTGGCTGATAAACTCACAGGAAAGAAGGGTTTCCTGGTTTGAGTGGGAGCAATGGCCAGGAAGATGGTAAATTTAGGGTCGAGAAATTTAACGGCCAAAACTTCCCGTTGTGGAAGATGCAGATGGAAGATTATATGTATAGGAAAGATTTTTACCTACCATTGAGCAGAAAAACAAAGAAGCCAGTGGCCATGAAAGACGCGGAATGGAACATTCTCGATAGAAAGGCACTTGAAATAGTACGGTTGTGCCTTGCGGCATCAGTCTCCTTCAATATTTCGAAGGAAACAACAACAGAGGGTTTGATGCAGACGTTGGCAAAACTATATGAAAAACCCTCAGCCTCAAACAAGGTATTTCTTATGAAACGATTATTTAATATGAAGATGTCGGAAGGTGGATTTGTTGCAGACCATTTAAATGATTTTAATACAGTTACCAGTCAGTTAAGTTCTGTAGGGGTAAACTTTGATGATGAATTTAGGGCTCTTTTATTTCTGTGCTCATTTCTAGAAAGCTGGAATGGTTTAGTTATGGCCATTAGTAACTCTGTCTCTGGATCTAGTACTTTAAAGTTTGATTGTTGTCGGTGCTATCCTTAGCGAGGAAATGCGAAAGAAAAGCTCTGGTGAGACATCGGGTAATGCTTTGAGTGCAGAGTCTAGGGGAAGAAGAATGGAAAGAGGAAAGAGCTTGGGTTATCACAGTAAATCAAGGAAAGGCAGATCCAAGTCCAGATCGGGGATAGTGTGCTGGAAATGCGGAAAGAGAGGACACCTAAAGAAAGATTGTAGATCTTGGAAGGGAAAAGAGAGTAGGCCCCTTAGAAATGAAGCAAATGTGACGGTGATGTGTTACAAGATGCTTTGATTCTTTCTTTCGAAAATGTTACTGATTCTTGGGTTGTAGATTCAGGGGCTTCATTCCATGCCACACCTGATAAGAAATATTTTCATGACTATGTTCAAGGAGATTTTGGACAAGTTAGTTTGGGTGATGATAAACCCTGTAAAATTGTTGGAATGGGTAAAGTTCTTGTAAAACAACGGAATGGAAACCAATGGCTACTAAAGGAGGTAAGGCATGTTCCAGATCTGAAGAAAAATCTGATTTCAACAGGGCAGTTAGGCGATGAAGGTTGTGTGACAACTTTCACAGATAAAACTTGGAAGGTCACCAAAGGAGCCCTGGTAATAGCAAAAGGCGAAAAGGTTGGTACATTGTATTTATGCAATGGTATTTCTAACTATGTTAATGCTTTAACTTCCAAAGGAGAAGATGCAGCATTATGGCATCATAGGCTCGGACACATGAGTGAGAAGGGGATGAAAATTCTTCACTCAAGAAATTTGCTGCCAGGTTTGAAGAATGTTGATTAGGATTTCTGTGAGAATTTCATTTATGGAAAACAAAAGAGAGTCAGATTTCTCAGAGTTGGGAAAGAAAAGAAGAGCGAAAAATTGGAGCTTGTGCATACAGATGTATGGGGACCTGCTCAGGTATCATCTCTCGGTGGCTCTCTCTATTATGTTATGTTTATTGATGATGCAACTAGAAAAACTTGGATTTATTGTATTCAAAATAAATCTAATGTATTTGATACTTTCAAGAAATGGAAAGCTTTGGTTGAGATTGAGACAAGAAAGAAGTTGAAGTGTCTCAGATCAGACAATGGAGGTGAATATTGCAGCAAAGAGTTTGATAGGTATTTTTCAGAGCATGGAATTCGTAGAGAGAAGACAGTTCCAAGAACACCACAAGAAAATGGTGTGTCAGAAAGGATGAACAGAACAATCATGGAGCGTGCAAGGTGCATGAGATTGCATGCAGGATTTCCTTTACAATTTTGGGCAGATGTTGTAGATAATGTTGTTTATCTAATAAACAGAGGGCCTTCAAGTTCCTTGGATGGTGGTATTCCAGAGGAAGCATGGACAGGTAAAAAGGTAAACTACTCTTTTTTAAAGACTTTTGGTTGTGAGGCCTTTGTCCATATTAATAAAGAAAATAGAACAAAGCTTGAGGAAAAATCAAAGAAATGTACCTTTATTGGATATAGTGTTAATGATTTTGGTTATCGCTTATATGACTATGAAAATCTAAAATAATTGAGACGATGTAATATTTAATGGAAGGGTGCGCATAAGAATCGATTGCGGAAAAGAAAAAGAAAAGAAATTAAAGAATACACCGATTGTGATGAGATAGCGAAAAAGTAAATGTACTAAAAATAATAATAATCAACAACCACGTGAGAAACACGCCACAACAACGAGCTCAGCACGAAAGTGTTGCAAGATCTACGAATATGAAGATACCCCTAAGATACTCTTGCATCATATATTATTTATTGTTGTTGATTACGTAGTGAACCCGAATGTTGTAAGAAGAAGCAATGTGGAGGTTGTGAGAAGAAGTAGGAACTGGCCATAGATGATGGACTCCTTAATGCATAACCAGACTTGGGACTTAGTCAGGTTTCCTGCAAGTAAAACTACATTGAAGAATAAATGGGTTTACAGGTTGAAGGAAGAAGATGGAGGAAAACAGAGGTGCAAAACTATACTTGTAGTGAAGGGGTTTGCACAGAAGAAAGGTATTGATTTTGATGAAATATTTTCTCTTTTTGTTCAGATGAATTCAATCAGAACTATTTTAAGTCTTGTAGCGGCGAAAGAATTACATCTTGAACGGTTAGATGTAAAGACAGCATTTCTCCATGGAGATTTGGAGGAGGAGATATACATGCAGCAACCAGAAGGATATGAGGTAAAAGGGAAAGAAAAATTGGTGTGCAGGTTAAAGAAGAGCTTGTATGGCTTAAAACAGGCTCTAAGGCAGTGGTATCTAAAATTTGACAAGTTTATGTCTGAACAAGGTTATACTAGATGTGACTCTGATCATTGTGTTTATCTGAAAAGGCAAAATGATGATAGCTGTATTATATTGTTATTGTATGTAGATGACATGCTTGTTGCAAGGTGTAACATGCAAGAAATAAATGTGCTCAAAAGAAAATTGGCAAATTCATTTGCAATGAAGGATTTGGAAGCTGCAAAACAAATCCTTGGTATGAGGATAGCTAGAGACAGAAAAAATCGCAAATTAACACTGTCTCAGAAAGAGTACATAGAAAAGGTGTTGAAAAGATTTAATATGCAGAATGCAAAACCAGTTAGTACACCTTTTGCTAGCCATTTAAAACTTAGTAAGGAGATGTGCCCCAAGAACCAAGAAGACATGGATTATATGTCTAAAGTTCTATATGCATCAGCAGTTGGAAGCTTAATGTATGCAATGGTCTGCACAAGGCCTGATATTTCACATGCAATGGGAGTTGTAATAAAGTACATGAATAATCCAGGAAAAGAACATTGGATGGCAGTAAAATGGATTCTCGGATATTTGAGAGGTACCACAAATCAAGCATTATGCTTTGCTGGTTCAAACATTGCTCTACAAAGATATGTTGATGTAGATATGGTAGGTGACAGAGATAACAGGAGGAGCACTACAGGATATGTATTTACTGTAGGTGGAACAACTGTCAGTTGGGTTTCAAAAATCCAAAGTGTTGTTGCACTTTCAACAACAGAAACAGAGTATGTTTGTGCTACAGAGGCTAGTAAAGAAATAATTTGGTTACAAAGGTTTATGGATGAATTGGGTAAGAAGCATGATATCAGCATGTTATAAAGTGATGGCCAAAGTGCCATTCATCTTGCAAAGAACTCAACATTTCATTCCAGGACTAAACACATACATCTCAAGTACCATTTCATACAGTCAGTATTGGAAGATGGAGAGTTGAAGCTGGAAAAGATACACACTAGCCAAAATCCTCCAGATATGCTAACAAAATTTGTAACCAGGCAGAAACTGAGAATGTGCTCAATTTCAATTGGTCTTCAAGGATGACGATGAATATGAGGAATAGCCAGGTCGAAAGAGGAGTCATTGTCCAGCAAATGAAGAAGCGGTGGAGTTGCTACAATCAATCTCCAAGTGGGAGATTGTTGGGTGTGGACATTGATTATCTTGTTTACTTTGTATCACAGCATTGGACCCCTGTACCTTAAAAGGGGTGGCAATGCTGCTCGTAATTAATCGCTGCCGTGGAGGGTCCTTTTCGGAGCCCCCCCCTGGCGGGGGGCTTTCGGGGGTAGCGCCCCCGAAGCTAAAAATAGATGTAAAATTTCCTTGTAAAAGTATAGTAATTTCTAGTCAATCTGGGCCGTTCATAGGTGGATGATCTGATGGTAGAAGTTATGTTTAGATTAGGGTTTTTTTCCCTAGAAGCCAACCCCTCGCTTTTATGAGGGTATTGTATTGTGGCTGTGTATTGTGTGTGTATTCTCGGAGTGAGAAATAGAGAGGAAGACTGTGAGAGAGAACAGAGGATATTACAACAGATCTGATGTAGGTTTTGTCTCTTCATTTTGATGGATAATAGAAAGGAAGGACTGGCTGTTCAGGGTGGGCGTAGCCCAAACTGGGTGAACCATGTATATCTGTGTCTCTCTATTTTTATGTGTTTTGTGTGCTTGTATTTTCCGCATATTTTATGTGTTGCATTGCTCCATAATATATAGTTTTCTAACATTATGGACTACAGGAAATATTCAATCTGTTTGTTGCTTTCAAAAAATTTCCAATATTTTACGTTTTCAGGAACATCTGGTCTATATTTGACTTTCACTGTGTATTGCTTGTTATGATAAGTTTTTTGACAAGTATTGGCTGCAAAGGCTAGAACGTTGGCAAGGATTTTCTGATTTCTTGGGACAAAGGCAAGATCATATTATTTGAATGTTTTTAAGAGGACAAGGGCATCATTCCTATATGCTCTTAATCTAGGATTTTTAGTTGAATATTCTCCCTTGATATTCCTAATGACTTGCTCAGAATCCCCGTGGGCAGTTATCCTTTTGGCTCCGAATTTTTTGAGTAATTGTAGTCCTAGGAGGAGTGCCTCATATTCTACTATGTTATTGGTGCATTGAAAGTTCATCCTATATGAATGACCCTTTGCATACTTTTTCTTTATGTTGTGTACCCAAACACCTGCCCCATATCCAGTTTTACTAGTAGAACCATCAAAGCTCATGCTCCATAGCGGTTCAGTCTCATATTTGTCATTATGTTCAACATTATGGTTGCCATCATGTTGGTTATTATGGTGTTCATTATCTATTTTCTCTGGATGTTCTTATTTTTCCTCTTTTGTTTCCTCTCTTTCCACTAATGTTTCATTCTTTGCTACATGTTCATTAATGTTTTGATTATTTTAAAGGATAAATGAATCAAGATTTGTGTGGATAGAACAGAGAGGGGAATTATTTGGCTTGCCTTGACTGCTGACCATGTATTTCATATGAGTTTCCCTATACAGTCTTCTTGGATGACTAAAGACAGGTATGGTAGCATAGGTCATGTCCATTTGGAGGGTGCCTTGAAGTTTAGCTCCCCATGATCTTGAAAGGATCATGCCATATTTAGGGGGTATGCCAACCACTACAATATCCTTTACTAGGCTCTTGGATGGTATTTGTGCTATATTAAAAAAGAGATCTTTGATTAGGCATAGACACTAACTCTACTGGAATCAAAGGAGTACAAGTCCTTATATGGTTTGGTTATCTCAAGGCCTAGTCTCTCCATAACTACCTTTTCCATGAGGTTATGAGAAGCTCTTGAATATAACATGGCATTGTGGAGGATCTTGTTATGGATGTTCAAGTTGATAAAAAATGGAGGGACACCTCCCTCTTGAAATTTATCTTGTACTTCTGGTCCAAAAAAAAGTTCAGGTTTGTCATGATTTAAATTTATAGAATCAACATTTTCTCCTATCTTTAAATCTTTAAAAACTTGGGATAAATATACACCTTGGCCAACTAATCTAGTAAGAGGAAAAGAAATTTTTATCTTGGAAATCTCACTCTCTATACTTAAGGGTGTCTATGTTTTTGGAAGATTTAAATCGATATTATCTGACACTGTTTTTACAGCAATTTTAGCTTGCTAATTTTGATTGGGACATTCAGTTAAAACAATTTTTTTAGGGCTACTAGTTGATGTATTAGTGCTTCTTTGGTTTCCATTACGTTGGATGTTTTTGTTTCTATTTTCATCAGAACTTTTAACCAAAATTTTTGAAGTTTTTATTGTTCTTTTAGGATCATTTTTAGGGGTCTTCCTAGCAAAAATTTATGGGTTCTTTCTCTTGGGAGTGTCTTGGGTTTTCTTGCTTCTGAGGTCATACTACCTATGTACTTCCATTATGGAATTTTTGAAGCCTTGTTTATAGTCTTCGAATTCTAGGATTTCTTCCTCAAATTTAATTGGGGAAAACATACCTTGTTCCTCTTTAGTGAGGAAAAAAGTATCCTCGGGATTTACTCCCATTAGATTGATTTGACTTTGTTCTGGTTCTTCTATCAACCCCTCATCCTCATCATCATAGTTTTCTTGGAATAGAGGCATGATTTGATGGTCAGACTCTATTAGTATGAATATTAATTCCAAGCGTACAGAAAAAGACCACGTTATATGTGCATAAAAACAACCCTAACAGCCAATATGGTTGTCAATATCTTTAGATCTGCAATTAAGTGATCAAGATAAATGCTGCAAAAATATAGATCTATGCATTAGAAGACTTTAAGCAGTAGAAAAAACAATATTTACTCCATGCATCCAATAGACAAGACAAGAATATGTTGAATAATTTTTTGTATTATGGGCACCTGGGAGGAAAACACAGAAGTGTGTTACCAGTTCTCCTCAATGGGATGGGTTCTTGTAAGTCCTCAGCACTTCAGATCTAAAACTTCTCTCTCTTGATGGTGTAGAAAGCCCAGAAAAAATGGTAGCAAAATATGACTATGATGGTGGATCAATATTCAGACCAAAAGTATAGATCCAGAGTGATGTTTAGGCAACAAAAGGTGATAAATGAATGGAAAACTCCTTCTATTTATAACAAAATATTGAGTTAGTCTAGATATTGGTGCATAATTAAAATATTATTAACTTATTTAAAGGAAGTTAACTTATTTGTAAGGGAAAAGGAATTTGGCTTGGGTCAAATTCCTTTATTTATAATAATAAATAAATAAATGATTTATTTATCATTTTTTTTTTTCCACAGAAAAAAAACGAACTTTCTATTAATATAGATAGTCTCTTAACATATGCCGAGCATTTCTGAAACCAAAACAAACATTCCCTTAAAAAAGAGAATGAAAACAGGCTACTTCCCATCTGAAGAAGATGTCAGCAACCCAGGAGAAAACCATAAAGATCACAGCTTAAGCATCTATGCATCTCTTAAAGCTCATCAGAAAGAATGAGAGCAGAAAGAGTCAGTGCAAGCGAGATGCTCCAGCGCCCAAAAGGGCTGGCAGTAAAAACTATCCCAACCCCATATAACCATAACAATAAACAAAAATCGGGCCCAGAACCCCCTTACATAAGGGAAACAGTTCAGGACCCAAGATAGTATTAAAAAAAACACAATTTATTTATCATTTTAAGGATGTGGTTGACTAATAATCAAATAAATACTGATTTATTTAACTATTTAAGGGTGATTTAGTCATATTTAACAAAGAATATTATTTAAATAAGGTTTGAATAATTATTTTTAGAAAATAACAAGATAAATAATGATTTATCTAATTAATTTCCTTGTTTTGGGTTAAATATAACCAGGAATATTAATTAAACTACTATTTAGCTAATTATTCCTTGAGGAAAATCAAACAAATATAGATTTGTTTAATATTTCCTCATGGGGTTTCCTGTTTAGACCATAAACAACTTAATAAAGGTGGTTTACTAAGTTATTTTTCATAGTGGATGCGATTTTACTTAGGATAAAATTGGTCTTACATGGTGTACTTGTGTCCATCTAATAACAATGGGTTAGATGACCAAAAAATGGTGTAACAGATTGCCCCCTAGCGTGCGAGCGTTAGGAGCTAATCATATGAATGAAGTACGTTGTAAGAACTCAATCACTAGACGTCAAAGGGGAAGTCAAAGAGAGAGGAGTATAAGGTAGACCAAAGTGCTGAAAGAACTAGACCTCGAGGAGGCGAGACTTACAGGTGTGACAAGTCTCTTTGATGAGTGAGTACATATGCTATAGGTGGCGGGCGAGGCATATCTATGCCCACCTAGGAAAAGTACAAACAATGAGGCGTCCGAAAAACCATGGGACGAAATAATATAGCATATGCTGGCATAAACATGAGCCAAATGAATAACATGATAATGAATCCCACATACATATTGTGCCTGGGATAACAACCAAGACTTGTAAAATAATATATGAGTACATGAGATATAAATACAACCTAGATGCCCCTGTAAACAAGAAAGGGCTCTAAAAATATGATTGATATATGCAATCAAGAAGGTGTTGCAAGCAGCTGAGGCCAGTATCATCAAATATATGGAGCTGCATCGAAGGTTGAAATGAATAAGTCATCCAGGTATGTGGGGGGCTACCTGTAGTTCCACCCCCTCATGAGGGCTATGACATCTCACACACACTCGAGAATCACTGATATCAGCTGCTACATCACTAAACCATCAAGTATATGGATCTCGATCATGCAGAAAGGAGCTAGAGATGAGAAACAATCAAGTCAAAGGGAAATAAGGAGTCCCTTTGCTTGATCTGGGGCACCGAACAAAAGTGGACGCTAAAACCAAGGTACACTGCCCTCTAGACCTGTATTCTGGAATGAATGAGTTGATGTCGACAGAAGGAGGTCTACCATAGGTGAGGCAATAAGGGATCCTCAACTAAGACACGAGAGAAAATAGTAGAGTGACTGACAGACTGACACCAATGATGATGATGAAATGGAGGGTACTGAGCAGCGAACTGACGACTTCCCTTGTTAGAGCATAAAGGGCATGGATGGCCTGGCAGCGACTGACACAACATCATGAGGGGTAGGGGACAGTGAGACTGAAGGCCATAATGTGTGACACGAGAGAGGGACCAAGAAATGAAGGATGTAGGACTATAGAGGGATGTAAAGGGACTCGGGATAGAATCCATGAATGCAATGATGACTCAACTCAGATGATCTATAGAAGGGTGACTTGATGGTGCTGCCACATAGAAGAAAAGGTCCAATGGGGCCCATAAAAGCATGAGTACAAGATGGTAACTCACAATGAAAGTCAACACGATCATGGAAAAGTATGGAGGCAAAGTGGTGCCCCCAGTACAAGTGTTGCAAGTGAAGAAATTCAATTTTGAGGAAGGGTGAAGTGATGCTTCTTGGAAAAATCTGTCCTAGTGAAGTATCAAATCACTCAAAACTAATAGATACCCATTTGAGGGCTCAGTGATAGCTTTCCAACAGTACAGACTGTTTGGTAAACAGAGCTAGGGTTGGGTCACAGCAGGCGAAAGAAAAAATAGGGGTTTCTCTTTTAATAAGGCATATTCCCTCCAAGTTCACTCATTTTCATGTGGAGCTGTGGTGAATGTAGAGAGGAGAGAAGGCCCTAACTCTTAGGGCGATCGTAGTGGACAAACCAAATGCTGGAATCGAGATCTGTCAGTTGCAGGTAAGAGGCCTAACCCTACTCTTTCTTTTCAATGGATTGAAATTTTAGATTAGGTTCCTAGGGCTCAAGAACAAACCCCTACTCCTCTTCATGGTTGTGTCGCACTTTTTGGGGAAAAAAGTGCGACCTGGGTAGCAGGTTTTGGACAAAAAACTGTGACCTATCCCAAGTTTGTGCCTGAAAAGTGCAACCTGTCAGGGAGGGATTTTTCTGTGTTGTTTTTTGGTTGAGCACTAGGTTTTTATGATGAGATAAATTCTTTCCTATCTGTGTACTGAAAAATATGATGGTTTTGTGCAAATATGGTAGAATTACTGATCAACTGGAGAGAGAGAGACTTGGGCGCATTACGGTCGGAGATCCAGGAGGATCAAGGTGTCAGCAGTGCTTTGGACAGGTTTGGGGTTCTAAAGTTTGTATAGAACCCTTTGATGAGAGTTGTAATGCCCTTATTGGCCTGGATTGTTAGCTATTGGGACCCGGACCATGAGGTCTTTATAGTGCAGGGGCACTGGATCGAGTTGACAGTCCAGGATATATATTTCCTGAGTGGTCTCCCACCACTTGGGATGGTAGGGAATACTCGGCTAGTATAACCGCATGGGTGGAATATCATAGAGTTTGTAGAGTGCCATTGTTGACCAGGTATCCAAGTCAAGGGGACTCGGATACCCATTAGGGATTTGGAGAGGTTAGAGACCCGTGCTGTGGCCACAGTGGTGTTGCGGATTCTAGGCAACCAGGCACTCCATCACATCACTGGGGGGGAATGATGCTTGTGGAGAGTTTTTTAAGTGGGACCTACTATCGGTGGGCCCAGATGATTCTGTCATCGTTGAAATGACAGTTGTTGCTATGCAAGCGGCAAGTGAACCATGAATGTGCATATGGTATATTTTTGAGCTCGTTCTTATTTGAGAATATCTCGACACTTTGACCTCACATAAAACTCTAAGATGGGTACCCGAGAGAACCTAGGATGCGCCATTGGGGCCAACTACTTTGCAGAGGAGGAGGTGGAGCAGTTGGACAGGTGTTCCATCCTAATTTCTTTGTTCATTTTGATCAAATGCTGCTATATATAGATTACTATCCCTATAGTGGGATGAGTTATTGTGGGGACCTGGATCTGTCACTACTGCTTGGTCAAATATGGGGACTCGATGCTAAGTGAAAAATTGCTAATCTTTTCTGTGCATGTAAAGTTTCTAGAATATTGTATGTGGTACTAATTCCTTTACTTTTGGTATGCAGATACAGCACCGGTAAAATCAGTTGGGCACATGGGACAACCTGAAGTATCAGGGGCTACAGGATCTAGTGGATTGAGGGCAAAGAAAAATGAGGATGCAGTAGCCCTCCTAGAGGACATCCGTCATAGATGTGAAAGGTTTCTGACAGGTGTTTCAGAGCGCGGCTGGAAAGACTTAGATGACCGGTACATAGAGCCATGTATTGGTTTACCCTCTGAGTGACGAGGGGTCATGCAGTGTATGGCGATGGTCGAACAGGGTATGCGTGGTCTACAAGCTATGGGAGAAGAGCCATTGGCTCGGGATTTTCCAAATAGTGATTAGTGTGTAGGGGCAGGTGATGCCTGCATTTTTGGTTTTTTTGTAACTTGCTATGGGCATTTCATATGTATCAGAGTTGGTGGACTCTAAAACATTTTATACGACATAGATTATGGATATGCATCATTTTGATATTTTTATGTTATTTTATTGTGTTTAATGCATGTTCTAAATGCCAATCTAGAATATAGTGTAATATTCCTAATTAGTCCTAAGCTAATAGGAATATTCATTTTGTTTTGCTTTCTTTGTTTAAAGAATAAATATGTAAAGGAGGTTCATAAAACTCCTAATAAAAAAATAAATCAATGCCCAATGTGAACAAGGCTAAATCTGGGCCACTTGTAAAAACACACTTGAGTGTGAAAGAGACCGAATCTATTGACCAAGTCAACTAGGACCAAATCAACCACACTATCTAAATGCAATGAATCTCCTAGAAGGATAGCACAGTCAAGGTGGAGGCTACACATGTGAATGGGGCTAAATCATTGAAGGTGGTTTAGGGTTTTACAATCTCTTAATATTATAAAAGGAAGAGGAGGGCAACATATTGAGTTTTTTGAATGATATGATTTCTAAATTGATGTTCGTTTAGACAAACATCTTTCTTGGCTTCTTAGCCTAGATTGCATTGGAGTTTCCTATTTAGGAGATCCATCTCTTCCAATTGAGGGGCTCTTAGGAGAGCTTGTATTTCTTGTCCCCTATCTAGTTAGAGACCAAGCTTCTACTTCCAACTGCAACGCAGATCCAGTGAGGGTTTTCTTGCTTTTGTAAGCAAAATACTAGATCTGTTTAGATCTAGCTTGTATTAGAGCCTCTTCTCAGTGAGTGTGTCTTTTAACCACATGGAAGAGTGCATCCATTGTTTGAGCTTTGGTTTTTTATCTTGGCATCAAGCCAAAGCATTCTCAGAGCCTATAACATTTTTTCTCTCCTTGGATAGCATTATTTACAGGTCTACAGCTGTAGGGTGTTTTGTCTACATTTTGCAGGAGAGATCTCCGGTGTTGGGATTCTTCCTCTCACTGTGGTGATCCATGGATTGGCCATCCAATCCATTTGAGTTTCAGATATGATATTCTAAACCATTGTATTATTTAGAAATTTCTAAATCATTCTGCATATTTGCAACCTTAGATCTCAGTTCTACTCTCTGTGCTTCATGTTTTGCACAAAACCCCAAGGGGAATGTAATAAACAACCTCTTTGGCTTCCAGATATGAATTAGATATGTATTTTCATGCATATATCTATTCTATATCTAAGATACAATAAATCGTAGCTTTAGTCTTTAGAAAATTATGTTGTCTATCTTTCTTGGCAATTTCCAGTGTTGCAGCACCTCAATCTTGAGGGTTTGCCATGTAAAATATATGTTTTTATCTTGTAAATGCATAAGTATTTCCCTAGGTATAATTCCATGATTTCCATACTTATTTTCATCTATTAGCTTCATAAAATCATGCTTCTCAAGCTTCAGTAATTTCTGCATACTGAAGGTCATGGGAAATCAACCCTTTTAAGCCCTTTCGGGAGTGGAGGAACTATTTAACTTAGATTGAATGATTTTTTTGACCTGAAATTTGGTTTGGGAGTCACTCATAGCCTAAGATAAAATAACCTCTCGCCATTTTTTAAATTTTTACGCAGATTTCTGAATAAATCATTTTATGGCATAAATCAACCCTTTTCCCCATCCTTTGTCAATGAAATTAATCTCTCTTCTTTCTGCTATACATAAAATTGATGCTGAGGTATTTAGAAACAAATTTCAGAGTTATTAGCTTTCTAATACTCCATTATTGTGTTTTTATACTGCTGCAGCCCTTCATTGGGCAATTTTCTGAAGGAAACTAGGTGTGGGAGATCTGTTTAACCCACCTAGAGTGATTTATTTTGAGCTTCCTCTTGGATTTTGGTATTATATAGTCTTATCTAATGGATCCAAGCACTGGTATTTTTTTTAGAAACACACATCCCTAAAAAATGCATTTTTCAGGCTTGTTTTGTTGAGCAGTCCAGATTGGGAACATTACAGTGGTATCAGAGCCTAGTCTTGGCTCAGCCTATGAGTCTAAGCCCAAGAATTTCAAAATATTTAATAATATGAGTTTATTCTCATATTTTTTCAAATCCATAGGAGACCTCTCCAAGGAGGTCAAGAATATTGAAGAAGAAGAAGAGGAAGGACCATGCACATCCTATTCTCATCAAGAGGAAGACATTGAGCATGGAAGACACTTGGATCATCAAATTCTGAGTGATTACCTTGTTGAGTATAGATCTCAACCTAGAGGCTTCAAGGAGACTCTATATTTTCCTCATTTCATCCAGTTCAAGGAAGAGAAGAGACCATGTAGCAAAAAAGAAATCAAAGGCAATAGATTTATGTTGTCTACCTTTGATGGGTCATCTACTGCAAGAACTTGGGTGAAATATTTGGTATTATTTCTCTTTCTAAATCCTGTAGTAGAGAAAGAATTTGTTGAAATCTCAGCGCTACACTTGGAGGGTGAAGCCTATGATTGGTGGAGCAGCCACTTGAGCCATGCAAGGGAGAGAACTTTTGCAAAGTTCATCCAAGGGTTGGTCAAAACCTTTGATGATGAAAGGGAAAAGGTAGGGGAGACCACACCACCACTTGAGGAGGCTTGTGATAATTTTGTCACACTCATAGAGGAGCAGCCACATGCATCAACAGTTGGAGCAGGCAACACTTCAGAGGAGGGAACTCTTGTAGCCCTACAAAAAGTTCCAAATGCACATCAAGTTATGAAAGGATTTCCACATTCTATTGTTACAGCAAATTCTTTTGATCAATCTGGAGATTTACTTCTGCATGACAAGGGGTCAAATCCCATTGCTACCATAGAGCAGCTTGGTTGCACTGCGCTGTGCAACATGAAAAATTTCAAGGAGAAAATAAACCATCATCCTTATGAGCCTTTGTTGGATTGCATATCACATTGGAGGTTGGGGTTTGAAGCCTTGAAGTATGATAGTAGACATCTTGCAGTGAGAAACCCTTTCTCCCTTCAAGATGACACTTTCTCAATGAGCTCCTCTCAGCTCAAAGAGGAACTTCTAATTTCATATCCAAGACCTTATTGGTTTTGGAGGATCATTGTTGAGAGGAAGGTCTCAAGGAGAGATCTCATTAGAGGTGAATTCCAACACACCATGGAGTGCAAAGATTTTCTTCCTTACTCACAAGAACAGATAGAAGATGGAGGACATCTTACGATGGATAACATCTCTCATGCTTGTGTTGGGCATTCCTTGAGCCATACACATCATGATGGGAGGTTTTTTCCTACCACCTATTTCGGTCTTGATAGGGTCTCATTGATCCTTGAGAAGATTGCATTTCAAAATCCCATGAAGTGCAAAGACAGGAGTTTGATTTGGGAGGATGGTAGCCCTCATGGGAGGAGTACCAAGATGAAGAGAAAGAGGAAGCATCCACAATTGGTTGAGTGGATGTGGTTGATGAGTAAGGAGCTGGGAGGCTACTTGCAAATTTATGATACCAGGCAGTAGGAGTCTTGGCTGCGCTAGCTACTCTTGAAAGAGTTTGGCCATCACTTGGAAAACATTCTTCCTAAGAGTAGGAGGATGAATAATTGCATCATTGAGCAACATAGAGTATGGATGCATGGTGTTTATGTGATACTAATATCATTCATTATGTATTCATCACATGAGTTGTATGATGGGAGTATGGGGAGGCAGCAAAATGTTTTGTTGCTTTCCTTGTTCTTGGGAGAGCAAGAGCAGATTCGCTCTCACATTTTGCATGATGTTGCAGGAGGAGGAGATGGCATTATCTCCTTGGATTTTGATGATAGGGAGGTACTTCCACCTTGGGAGGAGCTTCTTATGTATTGCAGCATTATGAGAAACATATTTGACAAGGATCATGTCAAAGAATGGAGCTATGAGTTGGTCTGATATCATTTGCAGAGGCCAACAGTGCTGTCACTTGAGAGGTTGGGGTTATTGATGGAGTTTCCCTAGGATCACTTCACACTTTATGCACTTGGAGGACAAGGAGGAGGTGAGATTGATGGAGTAGTGGGTGGAGACATCCATTACATTGGTATGACCTCACTTGCTATAATCTTCTTGACTTGGATTTCCAAGTATAAGGAGGGTGATCTTTATGCCACATATGGTTCATTTCTCTTCCTGGGAATGTACCATACTACTTTGAAGGGACCATTCATATACACATGCATCATTTTGCTCTCAAAATATGGTAAGAATGTTGTTTTTACATCCATGGATTATCTAACACCACATTTTGATGCTCTTACCATTCATGTTCAGTGCATTTCTCCACAAAAGGTCAAGTTTTTCATTGAGCTCCATGGACAAAATTGGGCCAACTTGTGTGATGGAGATAGCCATATTTTATATGGCCTTGGGAAATTGTTTTATTTCATGTATTATCAGTTGATATACTCAGCCATTTTCTATTTATCAGTAGCTATCATGACATACATAAATATTCATGTAACAAAAAACAACTTGCCAAGTGATTTACTGAAGCAGCAGTTTGGAAAACTGCGTTGTCACTATTGGGAAAAATGTTGGTACATTCATGCATCACTTGAAACCTTCAGCATTTTATTCATTTTTTTTCTGATCATGCCTTCATTTGCTGATATGGATCAGATTTGTATAAGAAGCATGATTATGAGAAAGGCACATGAGTTGAGTGTGTCCTTGAGTGGGAAGAATTCTCACATTTTCTGCACTACATGTTCTAATGGGAGCATGGGAGGAGGTATGGCCACCACTACTACATATGTGTTCTATTTTGAGGTGGACCATGAAATTTATATTCATCCTTTTTATAGCCATGGGAAAGTGTTTGGTCTTGTATTGTTGTTATATTCAGCCATTTACTATTCCTTAGTAGATGTGATGGATTTTGTATGTCACTTGCCATGTTCCTTTCTGATATTGCAGTGGATGAAACTGCGATGTATACTTGTGAGAAATTGTTTGTATCATGCACCATCATGTATAACATGCAAAAAACTTCTAATTTGGATACTCTATGATGATCTTTCCCTATTCATCATGGATGGATTGTTTTGGGCCAGCTTGTTCTTCATTGTTGGAAGAAATCTCTTTGGAGGATTGTTCTTCACTTTGTCAATTGATGGAAATAATTTTGCAACCCAGGATCATCACACACTCTATACTTATCATAAGTGGAGAGAAGGACAGCATGGGGTAAGCTATGATGCTTCCCATGTTTAGATTTTCAGCCCACCTTCCTTTCTGGAGCTTGAGGTGGAAGGAGATTTTCAGGAGTTGCCTTGTTGGGAGGTGGCTCATTTTGTTTGGATGATTTCTTAGGGATGGAGAATCCACATGGGGAATATTTTCCTCATCACATTGCTAAATCCATGCCTTGAGTGGAGACTCTCTAGTTCTATCCTTGCAGTTTCTTGAGGACAAGCAACATTTGGGAGGGGAGGACTGTAATGTTCCTAATTTTTGCCTTCAATAAATCAGAACATTAGATTTTGATAATTTCACTTATAATTTAAATAATTGGGTGAGGAGGCCCATTAATAATAATAACATGGATAAAATACCTCTAGTATGAAAGGAAATCATATTTGGAACTAGATTTCACACCCTCATGTGTGAAAGGGGACATTTTGCAAAGTGGCTTGGTTAAGTTTGACCAAGTCAAACAGCGTTGTGTATGAGGTGGAAAGCATTACATGGGACAGTGCAGAGATAGAGGAGGGAATATTACTTTATGGAGGAAACCATAATGGATGGGGCCCATGGAGAGAGAGCCTTCACTTACTATATATGGAGAGGAGGAGAGCCATTGTTATTCGTGCTTATGATTATCCATTTTATGTCTATTCAGACATTGTGCATTCTTTGTTGTTTAGCAATAATTGCCGGGAAATTCCTGTTTAGGAATTCCTCACCTTCTTGAGAGGCATCTTGAAGGTTGGTTCTTCATTTTCCACATCTCTTGGCTCAAGGCCAAAGCATCCTCCTCCAGGACAAAGTTATTGCTGCAGCAGCATAGCTCTGTATTGTAGGGTGTTGCAGTGGAGACTCCACAACACCTCTTCCATCTCTTGTTTTTCAGAGAGAGAGTATTTCCTTCCTTTGGGAGATCAGATTGGAAGCTTGAGAGCTGATTTTCAGATCTTGGCACTTGGCCATAGTGTTCTATTCCGCTCACTGCGCAGTCACTCTTAGTGATTGCGTTATTTTCATGGAGTATCTATAGTGAGGGTTTGTAGATTAATTGGAGGGTGAGATCTCAAGTGTAAGGGTCAGCCTTCCACTTTGGATATCCATTCGAGAAGGTATAATTAATATTTCACATCATCTTTATCCTTCTCTATTGAGTTCTACATTTGATTTGCAGCAGCTACCCAACAACTCCAGCATTTTTTTCCATTTTGTATATTTCAGCCAATCCCTTGGAGGATTGATGTATTATTTCTTCTAAGGGTTAGAGATTTTCTCCCCTAGTGTATTTGAGCCATATCTTGTCATATATTTCAATTATTATGTAATATGGAGCAGTATCTCTTATAAATTGTGTCCTCATAGCCTGGGTTTATGTAGAAATAACAATGTTCTCTATTTTCATGTACTTGTCTTGTTGAGGCTTGCATTGCCTTTCTTGAGTGGATGTTTCCTCAAGAAATTGTACCCTTTTGCTGCTATAACATTATTTTATGGCTATTCAGATCTTCATATTCTCATGGTTGTAACATAACACTGTCTTTCCATTTCTTGTTCAATAATTGTTGTGGTCCCTCACCGGGCACTTTCAGAGGATATATAATAGTGGGAGATCTGTTTAACCACTCTAGAAGGATTTATTTGGTCCCAAATCTTGGATTTAAATCTTAGATGTATTGATCTAATGGATCTAGGTCTTGGTATCAAATCTTGCTGCCTCCATTTCTAGAAAATGCATTTTCCAGCCATGGATTGCTAGCTATTCCTAAAAAGGAACATTACATATGGTTTGTAATGTTATATACATAGTGATTTTGTGCTCTAGGTACATGAATGAATGTAATGGTTTCAAATTCATGCATGAAAAGCTTCACTCATAGATATCTTCTAAAAAGGATAGGATTATGCACACGATAGACACCATTCAATTGCATGACAAGAAGAAGGGAATCTAAACGAACATGAAGGTGAAGGATACAATGTGAAAGGGAATCGGCTAATAAACTTTGCACTGCATCATATTTGGCCTGATTATTGGTAGAAATACCAATGCATACACCGTTCGAGAGAACAATCGAATGCAAGGGGGTAAAAATGGCCCAACCTGCCGAATCTAGATTCCGGGAGTAGTGACTCACACCATCAGCGAAACTGATATAACGTGTGGATGGGAGGTCCATATGAAGAGTGCCACAAGACAATAAATGGGAGGATGAAGAACAATGCTGGCAACCTGAGCGCAAAGTAGAAATCGAACGCACTCCATGGAAGGGAGTAATCTGGGTAGGATGTCTACTACTCACATGCCGCCGGTGAGGGGGAGTGTGGGAGCTACCGGGGGCGTAGCTTGTGCTGAGGCTATGTAAGTCACCAAAGTTACGGATGATGGAATCCCATTTATGGGCAGGAAAGATGAAGTTATGGGTGGACATGGCTTCCATGATGTTGTCATCACAAAAGAAGGCAGAATTACTGGAGGAGAGAGACCATGTGACGCGACGAAGTTACCTGAATCATCATCATGAGAAGAAAGGCTCACATGTGCATAATCGTGGGGGATGACGTAAGAACAAGTGGATAAAGGATCCACTGATGTTGACCCTAGGGTGATCATTGAAGGGAGTTCAAATGAAACAACAGGAGAAGATTCAGAGGGAGCTTCTGCCGAGGGTCTCATGGATGATGATAGGTAGAGGATGGTAGCTGCATGCTCCATCATTTCAACATAAAGAGGGGGAATTTCAATAGGAGCAGGTAAATCCTCAGTCTGGACTACCGCATACTATGTAAGTACAGGATAAACAAATTGGTTCTGCTCAATCTCGTACTCCCGAACTACCTCTAAAGAGGCATAGTAATGCGTAAGGTGGGGGGAAATGATGAGATTAATGGCCATGGAGATCACACAAAGAATAAGGTTGGTTGGTGTGAATAGTCTTGGTGTTCTTGGTTGCAATCAATGAAGAAGCAAATGTTTCAGGGATCGTAGGCTCAGGGAACACGAATTTAACCATGGGCTTGATCTGGGGCAACTTGGAACAGGTATGGGTGGCATGGCCGATGACATCACACAAAGTGCAGCGTTTCAGAGGTAGAGGAGGTACGGGGTCAGTTGGTTTAGCCTTGTCCTTTGGGGCCCTTTTGTGAGCTTTTCCTTTCTTACATGAAGCAGTCGCAATAGGAGGTGGTTCCTGTTGAGGTGGCTGAGGCACTGTGACAACGTGAGAAGTTAGGGGGAGCGGTTGAATCGAGGTCAAAGCAAGATAAGGTTTATGTTGACCTAGCAGGGTAGCAGCTGTAGGATCAAGGTACCATATGGGAATCCCAAGGGTCAAGTTATGGAGAGAGAGGGTGGCCATGACAGGTGCCGTATAGACTCTTGGTGGGGGAGCTAGGAATAGTATCTGATCGGAGGGGTAATGGCCAGGAAGGACAGCTCCTAAATGGTTAAGGCCTGGAGGAACCATTCGAGGATTGTAAGGAGGCTCATGAGTACCAGCTGAAGGGCGAAAAGGAGGAGGTCCAGAAGGCTAAATCAAAGGGCTAAGAGAAGGCTGAGGAGGGCGAGGAGGCTGCTAACTAGCCGAGGTGGGCTGCTTGAGGTTAGCCCAAGACGATTACATCATGAAAACATTCGATGAGCTGGGATCAGAGACAGGAGGAGGAAGACCAGGGAAAGTACCAAGAAAGGAGGAATATTTGTAGAATGTAGGTGAGACACTGGTCAAAGTATCAACAATTTTCTTATTAGCCACTAAGGAGATAGTGGACTTAGGGGAGGTCTGAGACTTCGGTTCGTAATACGTCAACTGGTCAATGGTGACTATCTTTCTATCATGAGGGAAGGACATCTTGCGGTGAACCATGGAAGGGACAACAGACATCGCATAAGTGTAGCTATGACCCAATAGAATGTTGTAATCTAAGGGGGCATCTATGAATTCTACGTCAATGCAAACAATCTTGCCCGCAAGAGTAATAGGACAATGGCGGAATAAGCCAATGGGCTAGGAGGCGTGGCCATCCCACACTCAGAGAGTGATCATGGAAGGAGCCAACTCAGGTGATCCCAGTTGTTTCCAAACTGAAGCGGACATCACACAGGTGGATTCCCCTTCATCAATAATCCACTGAGAAATGTTGGCATTCTGGATCTTGACTGGGATTTGGAAAGCAACAGAACCTGGGAGAGGAGGATGTTCTGACTGGTCAACATCAAAGACAATCAATCGATCGTCAAAAGGATCTAAAGTTCCCATAGAAGATAGTAGAGCTTTTCGTTGTGAAGAGCATGACTGGAGGAGTTCCAGTGTTGAAATGGTAGCAGGAGATTGTGCCAGGTCATCTACTATGCTATACGAATGGGTGGCTTTTCCAGAAGCAACATTTTGGTGTAGTGGTCCCTTAGGGATCTTGGGATGAACCTCTGCCCTAGGCTGAGGGATCTTCAAGGGGCCATTAGGTGTCAAAAGAGGCTCTGTAGAGACGGAAGGAGGCGGCTCAAGGACAGACGTAGCGGGGGGCTTTTTGTACTGATGGGACCGAGTCTGAATATTGATGTCAAAAATTGGAGGTTGATCATAGTTCATCATGAGAATCTGGTAATTGTAGGTACCAGATGGATGAGGTTGAGTGGCTTCCTGACCTTTAGCTGGTTGGTTAGCCACGAATCCTTATTGAGGGAAAGTATCGGTAAGCACAGCCGGTTGACTAGGCAGAGGACTGGGAGGAATGGAAGGGATAGCTTGTTTTCCTCTCAAAGTTGCTTGAGACTCCCATAGCTACCGCATTTGTGGAAAAAGAGGAAAATCATGCATGTAATGACCATAAACACCATAACAAGAACAGGGCTTGTTCGTGTGAACAGGCCTGTCTTGCTTGGGTTGAGTTCCCTATTGCTGGTTCTTAGTGGTAGGAGCATTAGCTTGATTAGGTCCAGGATTTCCAGGAGCAGACTAATTTTGAGTGCCTTTCCTCTTCTTTTTGGAGGGATGAGGATTAGTCGTGCCCTATTGTGGATAAACCTGCCCCTAAGGGGGTGGTGGATGCTATTGCGGGGGTTGAGAAGGAAAGGGAGGAGGAGGTGCTAATGCTGGAGGAGATGGAGCACCAGACTGTGGATACAGATAATAAGAAGTTTGGGTAATAGTGTGGTAAACAGGAGGTTGGGAAAAAGGAGGAGGCATGACGTATCCTGGATACGTGCTATTGGGAGGGGGAAAAGTGCAGGAGGTGCAGGCCCCCCTTGAGGAAAATTATAGCCCCTCGGAGGTTGAAAATATGTATTAGAGAGAGCTCCAACGATACCGTCGGTGACGTGAGATGCCCCCGGTGCATTGGCACCATCGGGTCTGGGAAGATCAGGTAGAACGGTAGAAACATAACCCGACTGAGTGTAGATCAGGTCATATTTTAACGCAATTTGGAGAGTGGCTTCTTCAGTTTGAGGAAAGTGCGATGCAACATCTTTTCCAATAGGTGGAAAAAGAGATCTAAGGAGCCAGTCCATGTAGACACATTGTTCGAAGGTAGGAACTTGACATAGGCTCTTTCTTCTCCACCATTCCTGGACATGATCAAAAAGGCGGGTTGCAGACGATTGACGAAAGGAAGTCAAGAGTTCGGTACCAGTGTTTTAACAAAGGGGAAGCTAGAAGTAAGACAAGAAAGCCCAGGCAATAGTCACAAAGGTGGTATGAGAGGAAGGGGCCTGATCAACATACCACTTAGAAGCTTCACCTGTAAGCATATGTTGGAACAACCGAAGGCGGATATATTCATCGGTAATGGAGTTAGACGAACACAACATGTGGAAAGATCTAACATGATTTGTAGGATCTTCTCCAGCAAGGCCTTCGAACTTGGGGATGTCGAAAGGGAGCTTCATCGGCATAGCAGGCCAAGTAGCATCATGCTGTATAGGGTCGTTTATCAACAAGTCAAAATCGGGTAGGCTGAGGCCTACCATGAAGGGGAGCAAGGGTGCAGCCGGGGTAGTGTTCGTTGCGGTCCCACTAGTGGTATTTCCAGCATGAGGGCTGAGGTTACCATTAGCATTAGGTCCCGCACTAGACATGGTGAAGGTAACAGGGGGAGAACAGAAGGCATAATAAGGAGGATAACCCAAAGGATCAGAAGAGGAGTCAGAGTGCGGACTCAGTGGAGGACTAACTCAAATCCTACGTGGACGAGTAAGTCTTCCTATCAAAAACTAAGGATAAAGGCCAAGAAGTCTCCGGGATGAACGCCTTGGTGGCGTAATGATGACGACACAAACATGGCACAAAGGAAAAAGAGATCGACAAGGGCAAGGAGGTATAGGATCAACCGATTACAATGTCGAAACAATGGCAGAGAGGTGTAGGATCAATTGATTTCAATGTTTTAGAGTCTTTTCTTGGTAGTGTTAACCAAGCCCTTTTTTGCTTAGGGTGTGTGTGTGAAGTGTGTAAATTTTTATTTTTAAACCCAGACATTTGTAGAGAAAATAAAAAGTGTGATGTATAGCTAAAAATAAACCTGCAAATGACAGTATATAAGCCTACAAAAACAAAAAATAAATAGCTAATAATGAAATAATCTAAACCCAAGGAGGTAGGCCTCTCAACAACTAGTCCATAGGCGAGTGAAAAAAATAATCAAAACACACTAAAACAACCAATAGATCTAAGGTCAGAAGGGACAGGGATATAAAGGACAAAATCTGCTAGAAAGTGGTGCAGATACAACAACATATCAGCGGAAACATTCTTGTAAAAAGAGGTGGAGAAAGGCTATCTCCAGGAGGGAAACAGAGTGAACCCTAGAGGAAAACCCAAAAAAATCTAAATGAGGAGATTTGGATGGAAAAAAAGCCGACCTGAAGTGGATCTGAAGGTGAGGTATCAGATCTGAAAAATGGCTGAAGACTCTAAAATTTCAGAGAACCTGCAACAGCAAAAACTCTTCCACAAGAAGTGGAGGGTACTGAAGCCCTAGGGGGCTAGGTTCCCACTAAGTTGAGAAAACAGAACAAGTATAGGTCAAAAATGGGTAGAGATGGAGGTCAGACAACCCTGAACAGAGGCTCAATCAAACTCAAAAAACCTTTAGAAAAATTCCCGCAAAAGGTCCAGGTCGCATTTTTTGACCTATTTTCAGCAGAGGTCACACATTTTAGGTTGTAAGGTGTGCCTTGAGGGTCCAAGTCATAGGTTTTGGGCTGAAAAGTGAGACCTGCACTTCTGGCACATTCGGCGGCAGATTTCAGAAAAAATTGTCGTCTCAGCTGTGGCTGATGTCTGTCACCTGTGCAATAGGTCCGAAAACATGCCGAAGCTAGAATTTTTATTGTTTTATGGTTTTATAGGTTAAAAAAAACATCAAGAAAATAAAAAAAAAGGGGCTAAAGAGAAATCCTAGGGTTTGAAGCAGCTAGATATGCAAGGATCAGAAAAACAACAGTGGTCGTAATCGTAAACCCGTGTGGAGTCACCAGTTGTTAGTATGAATCTTAATTCCAAGAGTACGAAAAAAGACCACTTTAGCTATGCATAACAACAACCCTAACAAAAAATATGGTTGTCAATATCTTCAAATATGTAGTTAGGTTATCAAGATAAATGTTGAAAAAATCTAGATCTATGCATTAGAAGACATTAAGCAATAGAAAAAACAATAGTCCATGCATCCAATAGACAAGACAACAATATGTTGAATAAATGTTTTTATTATGGGCAGCTGGGAGAAAAACATAGAAGGGTGTTACTAGTTCTCCTCAATGGGATGGGTTCTTGTAAGTCCTCAGCACTTCAGATCTAAAACTTCTCTCTCTTGATGGTGTAGAAAACCCAAACAAAATGGTAGCAAAATATGACTATGAAGGTGGATCAATAGTCAGACCAAAAGTATAGATCCAGAGTGATCTTTAGGCAAAAAAAGGTGATAAATGAATGGAAAAACCCTTCTATTTATAACAAAATATTGAGTTAGTCTAGATATTGGTGCATAATTAAAATATTATTAACCAAATCAAGATCCAACTTTTATGGAATATTTTATTATATTTGTTGGAGGGAAAAGGAATTTGGCTTGGGTCAAATCCCTTTATTTGTAAATAATAATAAAATAAATGATTTATTTATTTATCATTTTAAGAATGTGGTTGAGTAATAATCAAATAAATAATGATTTATTTAATTATTTGAGGGTGATTTAGTCATATTTAACAAAGAACATTATTTCAATAAAGTTTAAATAATTATTCTTAGAAAATAATAAGATAAATAATGATTTATCTAATTAATTTCCTTGTTTTGGGTTAAATATAACCAGGAATATTAATTAAATTGTTGTTTAACTAATTATTCCTTGAGGAAAATCAACAAATATAGATTTATTTAATATTTCCTCATGGGGTTTCCTGTTTATACCATAAACAACTTAATAAAGGTGGTTTACTAAGTTATTTTTCATTGTGAATGCGATTTTACTTAGGGTAAAATTGGTCTTACATGGTGTACTTGGGTCCATCTAATAACAATGGGTTAAATGACCAAAAAATGGTGTAACAGGGTCTCTGAGCTCTCTTTTTCTTATTTGTGGGGGATTTCTTCTAAAGTTTTGGTTTTGGTTTTGGTTTTGATTTTTTTTTGAGGAGATATTTGGTTTTCTCTGGGGTAAACTCTCTCATTCATGTTTACTCTCTCCATCATCCTTTCTATGGTTCTAACAAGTTCATCCATATTGGCATCAGATGATGAAGGTGCAACCTCTTCCCTATATGTGACTCTTTTTCATTTTTCATTCTATCCCTCTTGGTAATCAAATTTGCCTCTACACTTACTGCAACCCTCTGCATGTCTTCTAATGTAAGAGGGTCTCTTTCTCTTAGTTGGTAATCCATCTCCAGGTCAAAGAAATATGGAAATTTCATTAAATCTAGGCCTTGTGGAGGTTTTATGTGAGGAGGTAGGGCGTTGTATGCACCATTGAACCTAGTGCAGTAATCTTGGAAACCTTCTCCAAAATTTCTTTTAATGTTTTCATACTCTAATAATATTTGGAAAGGTTTTTCTAGGAGGGTTAACAAGTGGATGGTTTACAAAAGCAGGTGGAGGGTTGAATGGAGGAGGGTGAACAATGGGTGTATGAATGGGGTTTGAATTTAGTACAACTGGATTCTGCTGTAAGATGGATGGGTCTAAAACTATATGGGTTATCCAATTATGATATCTAGTCCTAGACAAGCATTGTTCTAGGGGTGAGTCAGATAGGATATTCTGCAAGCCTTTAAGGTATTTAGGTAGGGTACTTGATTTGTGGATTGGTTTGCTAACAGTTGGGTTTTAAGACCTAGGAGATTTTCCTTAGTATATGCTCTGGATTATCAACTATAGCAGGAGGGTTTGGATTAGGATGGGATCTAGTACAGATTATTTTAAAAGCCAGAACTTAGACCCATGGTTCAGAGAGGTTAAAAGTTTGTAACAGTTTTGAAAAAAAAAACCAATTTGGAAAATAAATACTTAATCCAAAAAGTATTCTTGAATATGTTCTGTTGAGGTTTGATAATATCAGGATTTCTCAATAATTTCCTAGTGGAGTCTATAGAAAACCAGTAGAGTCACCGGGTGGAGGATTTTTAATTTTTTTGAGTGGCTGTTGTCCACCATCAGTAACCAGATACCATTCTTGGCTAACACTTGATTCATCTAAATTTTAAGGTTTTTTCTGAGTTCTTGAGGTAATATTAAGCTATTTAATAACTCATATCCCTAGTATGGTCGCCATTATGTTGGCTCCCTATGATTTTCAAGATTGGCAAGAAAAACTCCACAGGGAACCACATCAAACCACTTTGGAGTCCAAGGACCTAGCCTTCCTAGACTCAAAGAGGGCTCTCTCTGTTTAGTGATTTAAATGATTTAATCTTTATTCTTATGTTTTCTGATTTTAGGCTAGTTATGAAGTTCTAGGATTGTTTGTTTTGTTTGATTGGTTGAATGATTGATTAATTAATTAATTTATTGAGTGTTTCAGTTGAATAGATAGATCATGAGAGGCATTAATCCATTGGGCTATGGAGTCATAATAGGCTTTAATTGTACATCAAATATGCAAGGTTTTTCATACGGAAAGCTAACTGTATCAAGAGGATCTCTTAGATTATATGAAATATGAAAATTACAGTAAGTTGTGAATCAAGTAAAACTTAAAGGGAAATTAAGAATCCTTTTACTATAATTGAAAAAATAAAATCCTCTAAGATAATTGTTTGAGAAAGACCAAAGGACAGGTCAAACCATATACTTGTTTGGCTAGACTCTATTAAGTAAACATTAAGAAAACAATCCAGCAATCCTAGAGAGCAAGAAACCCCTGAATTCTCTAGCTATTGCTTTCAGACAAAAGAAAACATTCAAGATAACAGTCAGTGAAACTAAAGAGTAGTTAAGAATTCTTTCATCAAACTTCAAAGAAGGCCTTTAAAGCAACATTTTAAGTAAAACCAAACGACAAGGAAAAACCATAGACTTCTTTCGCTGGACTTTACTAGGTAAAATTCAAGGAAACAAGCTAGGTGGAACTAAAGAGCAGGATGACCCTGAATTCTGTAATTATACCTTGCAGAAGAAAACATTAAGATGAAATAATCAGACAAAATTAATGTGCCAAGGCAACATATCTTAATCTGAATCTTCTGTTATTTTATGAGAGAAATGGTGGACAATATGGAAAACAGAAGGAAAACATTTACAAAGAAGGGTAACATGACCATTAACATAGCTCAAGAATCCTATGAACATTCTTGTATTACTGATGTCCAAAAAAGTTACAATACTCCAGTGCAACAATATTTGCAGCTCAGAGTCTGATCAAATCCAGCTTAGCAGCTCATCAACTAGCTCAGCAATCACCAATCAACCAACCAACCAACGATAACAATAAAAAACTCTTGCAGTATTTATCTGCAGATGAGGAGGTGATCCTAAGCTGGGGTTTGAGACTGTAGTTATTACAGATTAAATGTTATCTTGAACTTTGAGACCATGCAAGGCCCAAGGAAAAATATCTGTGACTGACTCACTGTAACAATAACTTCTAACTTAACTATTGAGATAACTTTAAGGATATTTTTGACTTTTTAGCTCTAATATTAACTCTTTCAATAACTTCTAAGCTGTTAAAAATATCTCTGATTGTTTTCAATAACTGTATTTTCCTTTATTTGAGTGAAATAAGGATGTAGGTGGCAAAATGTGTTCGAAGAAGCAATTGCTGAATTTTCTTTATCGTTCGGGCCTCTCTTCTTTGTTAATTTTCGTCTGATTTGTCTTTTAAACTTTGTTTAGTCTTTAACACGTGGATTTATATTTTTCTTAATTCTACTTTCATCTTTGACCTCTCTCTTCTAATCTTGCTTTCCTGCCTTTGACCTTTGATTAATACTTTTAATCCTCTTTTCCTTTGTGTTAGTTCACAAAGGTGACTGTTATATGAAACCTCAATGCTTCTCATTCAATTGTCAACCTAGGGTAGGTCTTTTTATTTCAAGAGCATGAGCATACTGTATGCAAGTGGTATCAAAGACAGTTACTCTATATTTATTATGAAAAGGATTATCTAATTCTCGAAGTTAAATCAACTCAAAGAGAAATGAAATGGTATAATACCGCTAACTACTCTATCTAGCTCAAAAAAAGAGTAACCTATGATTAAACATCACACTGATGAATTGAACAACAACTACTTGTCTAATTTTGCAATGGAATTCTCTTTGCAAACTAACTAGTTGACATATTTCTGTATTTAATCAATGACGAGATGCCTTTCTATAATGATAGAAAGATCTAATTCTTGGCGATGTATAACATTAAACGGCAGTCGTTCAAAAACTCATAAGATGAATATAAAATCATTGGGAAATGATAAAAGAATCTAATGACTATAAAATAATCACTCTAAACTAGAAATCATGAACGATAAACTATCTTGATGAAAGAGGAAACTGTAACCTCATGTGTTTATACTATAACAGGTGGAAAGATAATTCATAGTCTGCATCAGATAACTAAACATATATTTTGTAATTAATGTACATCACAGAGATTGGCAAGGAAACTCGCATGGCTGGGCCCAAACCACCAGAAGTCTAACGCGACGGAAAACTCAGGAAATGATTATTCAAAACATCAGAAATCTTTATTAAATCAAAGGTTATTACATGAATACGACTGGAAAATTCTGTCCTGGTACATCTATTACAGAAGAAAATTCCTATTCAGCTCCCTTTATCTAGTTCATCCTTGGCCCTTTTAAAGACTATTTCACATAGTGGGATGGTATTTTCCAAATGACAGCCCGCTGCACGTGGCTGCCGTTTGAGTTCTCGGACTTGGATCTATCCTTCTATCTTCTTCCAATCTCTAGGAGTTATTAAGATTCCATGATTCTCTTTCTGTCAACTGTCTTCTAGTTATCATCAATTCAACTGCTTTGTTTTCCTTTAAATCTAGGTGCGAAAAGTCAAATTCCTGTTGTTAAACACACCTTTTTCCGTTAGTCCAATTGTCATTATTTTACATTAATTTTCCTTTCTTTTACTATTAAGATGAGGAAAAGTTCCTAACAATGTATCACAATTTGAAGTAAAGGTAGGGTGAAAATCTACCTTATTTTTGGCCCAACATACTCCCAAAGTTACTTATTTGCAGGTCCTCGTGCAAAAAATGATTGAGGTCTAACTAGGTCAAAGAATAGGTAGGGTAGACTTCTTCTTTGTATGCTCTGAAACCACGTTTCTGTCTAATTGTTGCAAAGGCAGCGTTTATGTGCCCTTTTGTCAGTTCATAGTCATGATCATAACCCTCAGGGGGGGTACCAGATGAGAGGGCATATGTACCTATATCCTATCCATGTAGGTCCCATGTTGGAGATTAGATTGCTATATAGAAGGAATCAGGAGGCAGCCACTTTAAAGTTTCTGTAGCCAAATTTCTCCTTGTTCTTCACATTATTAGTGGAGGCTATCCACCTTTGTTTTGTTGCTGCCAGGGCTACTTCCTGAATGTCTTCAAAATACTTATGGCCATGCTGTATAATTTCCTTATAAATAGGCCCTAGTTTCATCCTTACTCCCTTTCTTTGCATGAAATTCTTATGTTGGGTAAACAGCTGCAGGATTTTAGTAGGCTCCCCTCAGACCCACAGGTATAGACCATGTTCTCTCTTCTGGAAGATGTTGTAGGCCTTAGCCCACAGAATATGAATTTTAGCAAAAGAGAGGAAGGCCTGGAACTGGATATCTCCTATAAATGGGCTAGAATTACTATCCCTATCCTCTTCTAGGAAGAATTTGTGCATGTAGAGTTCACATAATATGCATTGGACCCACTCATCCTGATCATTACAGAAATGGACAAATTCCTCTATAGTTTCGAAATTTGTGGGCTTCCCTACCCTGATGGCTTTGATCTTTAGTAATAAATAATGTTCAACTAGAAATAGGGCATAGTTTGTGGTTGGTGCCCTGCATGTTAGCACATCACAGTACAGAGAGAAAATCATAGTGATTTTTTTCTTGGCTTATTCCACTTGGTCCTGTGCTCCTTTTTCCTTTACCTGTTCTTCTCTTAGTTCAGCAAATGTTTCATCCTATGTTGTAGAAAGGTCTCTGAATTTATTTAACAACATCTGATACTCTTGTGTAGGAACTAATTACTTTTTTCATTGTGCTAGCTCATGCTATGTTCGAACCAATTCATTATGAAATTTTTGATTAACACATTTTTCTACTAGAGGGGCGTAGGCAGGGGCTTCCTTTGTTTGGGTTTCCTTTTCTTCTGTTAATTCCTACCTAGTTTGTATAGAAGATTCAGTGGTGTCTACCAGGTCTATCTGTACCTCAACCTCAGTAGTGCCTGCGAGGCCAGTCTGCATCTCAGCCTCAATAGTGCTTGCCAAGTCAGTCTGCATCTCACCCTTAGTAGTGTCTGTTAAGTTAGTCTGCATCCCAGCTTCAGTAGTGCTTGCTAAGTCTGTCTACATCTCAGCCTCATCAGTTTCTATCAAGTTGGTGACCAACTCTATTTGGGTTCCTGTGGTGGTCAATTCTTTCTTAGGCTTTCGGGCCTTACTTACCTCCTTCAACTACTTCCTTAAATGTTTCACCATTTACCTCAACCTTTTGTAGGTCCTGCTTAGCTTCTTAAACTTATTTTAAACTAAATTTTCTTCTATCCTGGTTTCAGCAGGGGATAGAGGAGAAACAACCTCATTTTCAAGAATGGTGGTGCCATTTTCAAGATTGTCGGTAATGGTTTTTTCTACCTGTACTCCGGAGTTTACTTCTGCATGGATATCCTAGCTGGGTGAGATATTATTCTCTTTAGACGTTAGAGGGATCATTTTCATGCTTGTACTTCATTCAAAAGGGATGGTGTCTCCTGACAGGTTTTCATATTCCGTTACCCCTTCTGCCTTCTTTTCTCTATTCACCTCATCACTCTCGAAGGGGGGAAAAAGCCCTAAAATCATGTGATTCCTCTTAGTTGGGTAGTATCTCAGTGCAGCCAGAGCTGTTGGCAGTGGCAGATTGGTCTAAAGGTTCCTCTTGCTCTTCATCCTCGAATAGGATTCTATATTCATGGGATGCCCTCATTCACTCTAGGACTCAAGCCATCTCTTCCTCGTAGTCTTGCAAGGGTATTTTTTGAGGGCTTGAGGGTAGTGAGTGGGCTGGCTCTTTTTCTTCTAGGAATTCTGAGATTTCATGCTATAAATACAGTCTTTTAGACTGTCTCTTCTTGCTTGGTTTTGAAGTCGAAGCGTGGGTCCTTTTCCTTCCAGGTATGTTCATCCTAGGGAGTTCAATTTCGGTTTCGATAGGGTTTTCCTCACATGCCTACTCGACAGGGTTAAAAATATTGTCCCAAGATGCCTACTGCTTCTCTAACTCATGCATGATGATTAGCTTAATTAAACCATGGTGACTAAAAACTGCTTGGGGCTTTTTGGCCTTTCTCATTCGAACATCAGTGTCATGTAATATAGAATTTAAGAAAGAAATAAAAGTAACTTAAATATTTTCTTTAAGAAAAACTAGCAATTTGAGTTGACGGGGTTTTACCACATCTTGGCATCCATCGCATGTGATGAATCTTTGGACGAATTCTACCAATTCCTACCACGACTAATGTAGAGAGATAAGTTTAATCCCTTTTCCTTTTCGCTCGAAGGGTTCCCCTAGATCCTGGTATGCTGCAACTACCTCTCATAGGAGAAGGTTCTTTTCAGTCCATCTCTCACCCTCTACAGGTATCCCAAAGACTTCAGCAATAATATATTTTGAGACCAGTATAATCCTTCCCCTAATCCTAGTCTGTCCTTCATTTAGATTCTGCAGGAATTCAATTGCTATTTATATATCAAATCCATGTAATTTGTGTATGGCAGCCAGCCACCTTGCTGAACGATGGTGCAAGCTGCGTCTGAAATTCGGAAGGTCGTAGGTTCATTTCGGAGAGAGTTTCCTCCCATGGCTGATGCGTTTTCTTGAGCTAATTTTCCTTCTATCTATGTTCTCTTTTTGGCGCTATTGGTTGGGATGAACACTATATGCGAAAGGAAAATAAATTGCAGCCTTCTGTCATGAATGTAGGTAAATTCATATCGGAATTGCAATGATCCTTTGGTCTTATCACCGTATCCAATGGATTTTGTGCAGGAAATTCACATGCTTGATATTTATGGATAATTACACCCCCTCTCTCGAAGTATGGGTGTCCATATCCTTAGGTACAAGAGATGTTTGATCAATCATGAATGTATACAGGAGAAGCTTGCCAGGGATCAGTAATCACAGTCTGTACGTGAGAACGGTGTCCGTGGCCTTGGAGCTCAAGGAAAGCGGAGTGATTGAGTAAGCATGAGCGCATGCAGTGAAAAGGTGAGATTTGGATTTTATCATAAGTGTATCTCATTTGGAAGTGACCGAAGAAGGGAATAAATTAGTATAGAAATTATTCTGATATGATGTCCTTATTTAATGGCATGGTGTGATGGAAGCATGACTGTGATAGATAATGATGGGTGTCATCATCCCGAAGTTCAAACATGAAAGCATAGTTCATTTATAGTTAATTACATGTTAAATGGTAGTATCACTAATTTAGGTAGTGGGTTTATCTTAAAAATGAAAGAAAATAGGAGATAAGACATATGTAAGAGTAATTGGCTATCATTTGAAACATATTCTCATACCATAAGTAGAGCCACTACTACTAGCAGGCATTCATAACCTCGGTAGGGTTGCTATTTTAACCTAAAAAATGAGCCAGAATCCTTTATGTAAAAGTAACTATTTTTCCAATTTTTTGGAGATATCACTATGCTGGTGTGGTGGCTAGATAGTCACAGTGCCATTCAATAGAGTTTTAATAGAGTGATCAAGCCAACTCGTGATGAGACCTCCTGTTCTTCAAGTAGTTGAGAAGGTCATTACCCTGGTGTGATGGCCATTGTGGGCATGTCACCTGCTAAACCCTTATGATCATGGTAGGTTTGCTCGTGATGAGAACCCCTATCTTCTATAAATGTTTTGCATATATATATATATATATATATATATATATAAGAGTATGCATTTTTCTTTATGAAGAGACCACTGTGATGGTGCGGTGGCCATTGCAGACATGTCACTTGCTAAACCCTTATGATCATGGTAGGTTGGCCCGTGATGAGACCCCCTATCCTCTCTAAAATTTTTGCATATAGACATCATATTTATTCTTTATACATGAAGGGAGGCTCATTAACTATTTAAGAGTTAGGGATGGCATGAGAAGTGAAAATAATGCCAATACAATTAATACCTCTTATTCCTATTTCTTTTATGTCAAAGGAAAATACTACCTGAAAGTGTAGAAGGATATATCGTTATAAGACTATGTATTGTGTGATAACATGTTTGAGTGGGGGATGACTTAGCCCTCCATTCCATAGATGTACCATGTCATCTCCTGGATTAGAGATTCCCATTATAGTGTCAAAGGATCATCATATTAGTGATTTTAATGCCTTTCTCTTCTTCGGGTGCCAATTCCTACTCAGAGATGTATTTTATAACTAGGGTTTCAAATGAGGAGAAATTATCAATAAAAGGAAGAAGGGTCATGCATATTTAGAGAAAGAGAAAAAAATCAGTTGTTCAATTCATTTGAACAACAGCAGTTCAATTAGATTGGACGAAAATCGTTCAAATATTTGAACAGTAAAATGAAAAAATGTGAAAACACGGATGTTCAATCCAATTGAACAACATCTTTTCAATTGGACTTAATAGAATCCATTCAAAGATTTAAACAACCAAAAAGAAAAAAATGTGAAAACACGACTATTCAAAGATTTAACAGCAAAAATAAGAACGGGAAAACACGGTTGTTCAATCCAATTGAATAGCAGTTGTTCAATTGGATTGAACAATAGTCATTCAAAGATTTAAAAGCAAAAATATGAAATGCGAAAACATGAATATTCAATCTGATTGAAAAACAACTATTCAATTGGATTTAACAGTAGTCGTTCAAAGATTTAACAACAAAAGGAAAAAAACGCGAAAATATGGTTGTTCAATCTGATTGAACAATATCTGTTCAATTGGATTGAACAGTAAAAAGAAAAAAACGCGAATACATGGATGTTCAATCTGATTGAACAAAAACTATTCAATTGGATTAAACAACAATGAAATAAAACAAAAAGCACGTTTGTTCAAAATTTTTGAACAACAACTATTCAATTGGATTCAACAGTAAGAAACATAAAAATAAAGGTGATGAGGAAGGAGGGTACAATTTGGGAGTGTGGAGGATGTAAAAAAAAAATAAGAAACTAAAGATTGCAAGGAGATTGTGTACAATATTTACAAATAAAGGCAGCAAGATCTTATGTACTTGAGGTTGTGGGGTTATCACCACATTCTACCACAACTTGGACAGCAGGATCGTTGTGTACCTGTTGGCAGAAAGACTCCTTTGTGAGAGGAATGCGATAGAGACGCACTCTGTGCCCGTTGACTCAAAATGTAGAACCAGATTTGTCTATGGTGGTCAAGGTGAGGGTACCATTGTTGTGTACTTCTTGAATTTCGTATGGACTAAGCCACCTCATTTGTAATTTTCTCGGAAAATCTTGGAATCTAGAGTCATAGAGAAGTGCCCAATCTCCTTTCTGGAATATCTTCTTTTTTATGAGGTTTTCATCCCACTTAGCCCGTTTTTTTTGTATGATTGTTGCGCGCTGGGAATCCAGTAGCTGTATTTCATTTATTTCATTTAATTGCTACATTAATTTAATTTGGGCATCTGTTAAGTCCAACCCTACCTCCTGGGCTGTCCTTAGAGTCTTGATTTCAAATTCAATAGGGAAGATAGGATCTCTCCAAAATACTAGATGATATAGAGAATATCTAGTGGTGTTTTTCCAGGTTGTGCGATAAGCCCATAAGGCTTCTGGTAGTCTAGTGGCCCAGTCTCGGTGATGTGTTGATACTGTTTTAGTAAGAATTGCCTCAAGGAATTTGTTGGTATTTTCAACCTACCCATTTTCCTGTGGGTGGTAAGGAGACGTAACTCTATGGATGATATGGTGATTCCTTAGGGTGGCTATAATTTTATTATGAAAAAACGGTGCCCCCCCCCTCGGTTATCACTTCCCGTGGCAAACCATATCACACAAACAAATACAAAAGGAACTTAATCACAGATTCTTTCGTGGCTCTTGATAAGGCCACTCCTTCTACCCATTTCATTACATAATTCGTGGTAACCAATATGTATATTTTCTAGTTTGATTGTGGGTTGAATGGTTCAGCGAAGTTCAATGCCCATAGTTCGAACGATTCTACTACCAATTGTGGTTGTAGTGGAATCTCATTAGCTTGGCCTGGGCGGCCCATTCTTTGGCAACTATCGTAGGCTTGGACACATTTTTTTGTGTCTTTGAAAACCATAGGCCAATAATAACCCAATTGTAATACTTTGTGCCATGTTCTGTGTTCTGCAAAATGGCCACCACAAGGTTCATCATCACAGGCTCGTAGGATATCATATATTTCATCTTCTCAGATGCATTTGCGTATGTGTATGTCGGCCCCCATATGGAAGAGGTATCCACTGATCCAGGAGAACCTAGCGCTGTGCTATACAATCAGTTTCTATTCCCTTGATGTTAAATTCCTAGGAAACTTTCTTACTGCCAAGTAGTTCGCTACATCTGTGTACCATGGATTTTTTACTGCTACAAGAAATATATGTTCGTCAGGAAACTGATCATCGACTGCTAGTCTATCGTCTGTCTTTGGAACCCTGGATAGGAATTCTGCGACCACATTTTCCTTTCCTGGACGGTCCTTGATAGTTATATCGAATTCCTGCAAAAGCAACAACCAACACATTTTTCTCCCATCTGTGATTGCTTTATTGGCTAAATATCTAATGGCAGAGTGATCAGTATACATGATTACTTGGTAGCTAGTTATATAATGTCTAAATTTATTAATAGCATAAATGATAGCCATGAACTTCTTTTCGGTCACTGTATAATTTAATTCAGCAGGAGTGAGATTTTGCTAATATAATAAATAGCATAGGGCTTTTTTTCTTCTTCTTGGCCAAGAACTACCCATATTGTCGTGTCAGATGCATATGAAGAGATGTGAAAAGGAAACTTCCAGTTAGGCCCTCGTAATATTAGTGTTGTTGAGGCTAGTTTCTTTAAATTTTCAAAAGAAATGTCACATTTATCAGTCTAATGGAATTCAACATTTCTAGTCAAAGCATACAAGGGTGCAGTGATTTGTGGGAAATTATTTGTAAACCTGTGATAATACCATGCATATCCAAAAAAACTACATACCTTCGTTTGCGTACAAGGTGTGGTTAATAGAAGGATTACTTCTATTTTTTCCAGGTCTACTTGTATTCTAGCAGCAGAGATGTAATGTCCTAGGATTACTCCCTCGGTCATCATCATGTGACATTTTTCATTGCTTAAACATAACCTTGTAGCAATACATCGTTCCAATACCTTTTCCAGTGTTTTTAATGCTTGATCAAAGTCCTCACCATATGGGTGAAATCTTCCATGTAAATTTCAAGTCCCTCATTTATTAAATCAGAAAAAATGTTGATTATGGCTCTTTGGAATGTTGTTGGGGTATTGTATAGTCCAAATGGTAAGACCCTGTAGGAAAAGGTACCCCATGGGCAGGTAAAGGTTGTTTTATCCTGGTCTTTGGGGGCTATCTAGATTTGATTGTAATCCGTGAACCCATCAAGAAAGGAAAATAACCATTTCCCTTATAATGTTTCAAGGACCAGGTCAATAAAAGAGAGGGGAAAATGATCCTTCTGTGTTTCTTTATTCAGTTCTCTGTAATCCACATAGATTCTCCATTTCCCATTCTATTTAGGGATGACTATAAGAGGGGAGACCCACTTGCTATTTGAAATAGGGTAAATGAATTTTACATCCAACAGTTTTTGCAGCTCCTCTTTTACAATATCTTTTAAATGTAGATTTAGCTTTCGCTGAGGTTTTCGAATGGGTCAAACCTCCTTGTCAGTATAGATGTGATGGGTACATAGCTAAGGATCTAAGCCCTTCATGTCTGGGTAGTCCCAAGAAAATGCTCCTTGATACTTCTGTAGAAATTTTATGAGCCTTTTCCTTTGGTTACCATCCAAATTTCCATTGATATTCAGAATCTTCCTTGGCTCAATATCAATGGGTATGCTGGTACGCACAACTATTGTGGGTATATGTTTATCATCAAGATCTACCAAGGGGTCCTCTTGTGTTTCATCTTCAAGGACTATTTTTAACATTTGGCATTTTAAATTTCTAGACATAGGTGGCTGATTCATAAAGTTATTGATTACATCGTCTTCAGTTTGATCCTTAAATTGAAGAGCTTCAACTAATGTTAGAGGTGGATGAATTTTTTGCTCCCAATATGTATGCAGATGCTTCTGAATCTTTACCATGGGTAAACTTGGTTCGGTAGGCGGATAAATAATGATATTTTTTATGAAATCTCCTCTAGCAATGGTCATGATGGCTGTCCGAAAGCCTATGTAAGCATCGATTGTCGCCAACCAAGATTGCAAAAGAATCAATGGGTGTCCATCCATCCTGTTGTTTGGGTTAATAACTAAGAAATAAACTAGATACTCCCATGAGTCTACAGAAACTAGGATTTCATATACTATTCCTTCTAGTCTGATATCAGACCTGTCAGCAAGTTCTAGCAACGTAGCTGTGGATTCTAAAGCTAATATGCCTAGATTTTCGAAGGTCCCTGTAGTTAAGATGTTAATGGCCACCTCTAAGTCAACCAATGTGTTTGGAAAGGAGCATCCAGAAATTTTCATAGTTACTATGGGATTCCCTAGTTCTTCATATTTCATGGGTGTTTCCTTACCCAATGATAAGTCAGATAACGCTCCTACCACATGAACAATGGGTACAATATTTGTCCTTTTTACTTACCTCTTCCCACACAATTCTTTAATTGTCTTGGCATAGCTGGGAATGTCTTGTATATCCTGAAGAAGAGGGATTTTGATGTAAAAGTTTCTAAATTCCCCCAGGATGTCAAAATCTAGAGAGACTATAGGTCTAGGTAGCATTAACCTTTCAGTGAATGGAGGTGGAGGAACCTTAAGCTCTTCAAGCTTCCCTTGGTGAACCATTTCCTTTTCTTTTTCTACCTCTGTTTCAGTTATATTTACTTGGCCAGGTTCTGTTGAAGTTTCATATTTGAATTGTGGTGAGGTCGTGACTTTTGCTAGTGAGATAATATGTCATGATCTCAGCCTTAGCTCATTGCATTGCTTCTGTTTAGTGTCAGGGTTTGGATTTTCTATAATCTGAGTTAGTTGAATCATTCTGTTATTGGGGTTAGGATTGGGTTAGGTAGGTAATTGAGGACATATGATAGGCTGAGGATTGTGTTGGACTGGGTACGGAGCTGGTAGTGTAGGTTGATTCTCAACCCCTATTCCCATTGGTAGGTTGGTCATTCCCAGAGGTTGGTGCCAATTTTGATCCCAATTGGTGGTTTGAGAAGAGGGGCTAGCTACTGGGCTTGATATGGACCATTCTGACAGTAAGGGGGGGGGACAAGGAAATATTGGCCAATTATTCTCTGAAGAGGGTGGCGTTGACTAGGGTGGTATAGGAAATGACTGGGATGGCCAAGTAGAAAAGGTTTTTTGATTTTTCCAAGCTACTACATGGTTTTGTTGGTTAAACTACAAAGAAGAAAAGAACTGAGGCAGGTCTTGAGATATATCTGGTCATGCCTGCCATTGTCGATGCCGATTCATTAGGTAGATTGGTTCTGTTTCTTCTTCTGCTTCTTTGTAAACTAATTTTAGCCCTGGAAGTGAAGGGAAATGATATGTGGCATGGTCCTTGGTGCAGATAACACAGGTGTGAACCATGTCTAAGGGTAATTCCCTTTGGTTGTGCTTCTTTCAACAACATGGGAAAAATACGACTAAGTTCTACTCAGTTATAACTTTCTTCTATTTGGCTTGTAAGACATCCATATGTGCTGTCAAAGTACCCAAAATGTCAATTTGAAAGTCTTCCAAAAGATTACCAAACTCTACTCTAGTTACGTTACCATCTGACTACTTAAGATCTTTTTTTATTAAGTCACGCCCAATTGGCCTATTTCGCATACTACCCTGAGAGCACCTGATGCACAACAAAATAATCTCATCATATTCTTCTTGGTAAATTTCCCCTTTTCCCATTATGTTAAGTGTTTCAACCAATTCTTATTTCATTCCCTTAATCATCGTTTCTTTTAAGATGTCTTTGGATAGTGCAGTATATGGAGACCTTTATAGATTATATTTAAATATTTCGACGTATTCCTATGATGTCTCATTGTCCTTTGCAGAAATATTGAATATTTCATATTTTAATTCTCAAGTCCGGCAATAATATTGATATTTATTAAGAGAAGTGTTCTTCATTTGGTCCCAGTTATTGATGGTTCCTCCACCTAGTCCCATCAACCAACGTAATGTTGTCCCCTTCAAAGTAGAGGGGAACAATTTCAGTTTCTGAGGGTCCGTGGTGTAGTCATACCCCCTACATAGGACGTCAAATTCCAATAGAAATGCATCAGGATCTTCCGAGGTCAACCCATGGGAGGTGGCAATGTTTTGTAGGGGAATAGCTTTCATAGGGGCATGTGCAGCATGATCAATGATGGGATACTCCAATATTGATGTCTATCTTTGATTCGGGTTTTGATTGTTTTCCATTTGATCAAAGATATGCCAGTAGTCTTCGGGGATCTCTTGTTCTAGAGGAGTAATCCTGATGGGATTTGGGGATGAGTGCAGAGGAAGCTTTACAGCAGTTCCTCGGTCTAGGATACCGAGTGTCTCTGTCTTGAGCACTCTTTCAGGGGATTTAGGCTCTGGAGCTTCTATTTGTATTGCACCACTAGTTTCTCCTTCCCCTTCTTGTAAATTTCAAGAACCTCCCTCTCTCGAAGGGTCAGTACCTATGTGTTTAGCAGTCTAAATTCTTTTTTCAGACCCTTATGTCTCACTATGAATCTTGGCATGGGCTATAGATGGTGAGGCTACCGCTTGAGGGAGGGTGGTATGACTTTGAATAGGAATAGTTCTGGGTCCTATGGATGCCTAGGATTTAGCTTTCTTAATTATTTTGTCTATGTATGTTGATCTATCAAGGATCACCGATCCCTTGTATTCTATGGACTTTTTCAGATGATTTTGATTCGTTCTATCTTTTTCTTCCTAGTCATAAAACAAGAGCACCTGTTCTACTAGTCTTTGCACAATTGCTAAGAAGCGGTCTAGAGAGCAAGCGTTTTTCTTGCTGGTACGCAAGTTCTTACCTCTCATTTTTAATACCCAATTCTTGGAAGCAACATAGAAAGAAACATAGAGGACATCACTCTTAAATACTCTCCCCGGCAACGATGCCAAAAATGTTGGTTCACAAAGGTGACTGTTATGGGCAACCTCGATGCTTCTCATTCAATTTTCAACCCAAGGTAGGTATTTTTATTTCAAGAGTGTGAGCATAGTATATGCAAGTGGTATTGAATACAATTACTCTATATTTCTTATGAAAATTATTATCTAATTCTCGAAGTTCAATTAACTCAAAGAGAAATGAAATGGTTTAATCACTAACTACTCTATCTAGCTCAGAAAAAGGGTAACCTACGCTTGAACAATGCACTGATGAAATGAATAGAAATTTTAATGAATTGAAAAGAAATATGAATGAATTGAACAACAACCTGAATAAATTGAACAACAATTACTTATCTAAAATTGCAATGGAATTCTCTTTGCAAACTAACTAGTTGACATCTTTCTGCATTTAATCAACGACTAGATGCCTTACTGTACTGAGAGAAAGATCTAATTATTTGTGATGTATAACATTGAACAACAATCATTCGAAAACTCATAAGACGAATATAAAAGCATTGGGAAATGATAAAAGCATCTAAGAGCTATAAAATCATCACTGTAAACCAGAAAGCATGAACAATAAACTATCTTCATGAAAGAGGAAACTGTAACCTCATGTGTTTATACTGTAATAGGTGGAATGATAATTCACAGTCTACATCAGATAAATGAATATAAATTTTGTAATTAACGTACAACACAGAGATTGGTGAGGAAACTCCCAGGGTTGGGCCCAAGCCACCAGAAGTCTAACGCGACAGAAAACTCAGGAAATGATTATTCAAAATATACAAACTCTTTATTAAATCGAAGGTTAATACATGAATACGACTGGACAAGTTTTTCCTGATACGTCTATTACAGAATAAAATTCATATTTATCTCCCTCTATCTAGTTCATCCTTGGCCCTTTTAAAGAAAATTTCACACAGTGGGATGGTATTTTCCAAACGACAGCCCACTGTGCGTGGCTGTCGTTTGAGTTCTCTGGCTTGGATATGTCCTTCTGTCTTCTTCCGGTCTTTGGGAGTTACTGAGATTCCGTGAGTCTCTGTCTGTCAACTGCCTTTTAGTTCTCGTCGATTCAACTACTTTGTTTTCATATAAATAGAGGTACGATAAGTCAAATTCCTATTGTTAAACACCCCTTTTTCCATTAGTCCAACTTTCCTGATTTTACATTAATTTTCCTTTCCTTTACTGTTAAGATGAGGACAAGTTCCTAACATTGTATCAAAATTCGAAGTAAAGGTAGGGTGAAAATGTACCCTATTTTCGGCCCAATGCTTTGTTTGCTTGGTGACTGTTTTCTTCATTTGACTGTGCCTCTACGCAACTACTGTGAAAACCTCTTCATTTCTTTACCCTGTACAATTGAAAAACACTTACTGTCTTTGGAGTGTTTGAATAACCATTCAATGGTCATGATCCATTGATGATTCTACTTGGTTTGGTGCTCCTAGTATTTTTAATATTCAAAACTTCTGGATCGTCACCCAGAGAACATGCTTAAAACAATTCTTGGACCTTAGAAATGCGATTTATGCATTTCAATCATGTATAATCACCTGCAAACTAAAAATAATGGTTAATTAAAACCTACATTTGTTTTTGGCTTATCAGGTAATTGGAAGCATTTGCGGGGGCATTATTGGTGGATGAGGGCTTATCCCAGAGCCACATGAGTTTATAAGTTTGAATGAGTTGGTAGTTTTAAGATATGGCGCGAAGGCGGTATGGTGGTTTTCACATGGGAAGAAGTGGGGAGGTGGTTTTATTGGCTGGGATGTTATATCATATGACGAGTGATGCATGGCAGGAGGTATGGGTAGTAATACCGCCCATTTCACGCGGTTGAAGATTTTTTAACCCTCGTGCTTTTGGATGTGCGACGAGGAGCAACGACCGTCGGATGGGGAGATGTAGATCAGAAAACTGCTGGGTGATCCGACCGTGGGTGCAAAGTACGATGTGGAGCACTAGGGTATTAATGGAGTGGAGGTTTTAAATGTAACATGGGGTTATGGTATAATGTGGGTAGGAAGGTTTAGGTTTAGAGCAGAGGTTAAGTTTATTAAAGCATAGGTTTTAATATAAAAAGGAGATGGGGTATAATAATAAAAAGGGGTCAGGTTTTTTTAATTAAAACAAGGTTTAATTAAAAAGAGTGGGTCCTGAATGAAAAATAATACTTATTCAAAAACAACGAAAAAAAAGGTTTTTTCATTGTTTTGAAGGGAAAGAGGGGGATGAGTGAAAGGAGGGGTTTTAAATGGGTTTCTAGGAAATAAGAAAAGGTAGAAATGAGGGATTTGAGGGTCAAATATGAGATTTTCAGAGTGAGAGGATGTTTGAGAGAGACAAAATGAGAGATAGTAAAAACAGGTTAAATGGAAAATAATGAAGGCGGTGAGATTTCCGAGAAATGATATTCAGGGAATGTCATTTTTAGCAGAGGATAGAAAAACCATAGTCATCTAGTGATAGTGTAGAATAAAGATGACTAATAGTGTCATCCGCACTAGGTAGAATATTTTACTCTCCTCTTTCTATTGGTTGCATTCTTGTTCAGTTTCATGCAATTTTTTTAGGGTTTTGGGGCTCCTAGGGTAAATATACAATGCCCTAGCACCAACATAGCATTGGATGTCAAAAATTACATTGGCTGAAATTCAGAAAGTTGCATCTTGTTTTCTGCTAAAAATTTCTCGAGTTTTTTGCATGGATTGGATCCTAACTAAGCCTATGGTGTGATTTCAGACTCTAATCAGATCAAAATGTTGATTATATGGAGATAAAGATACCATGGAGAACAAGATATGGTTGCCCTAAATGATCCTGGCACTGTGAGATACCTAAGAGACTGTGGGTTTCTCAAGTACCTGATATTGTCAGGGATGAGGCAACACATGGAACTATTGCAGTTCTTGATCCGTTCATGGGACTCGGCACTACAGGCATTTCACATTGGGGACAAATTTCTCCCCATACTAGTTGATGACATTTAATTTTTGACATGTTTGTCAAGACGTGGTTCCCCCATTTCCCTTGTGGGCTCAATCCATGGATATGAAATAGTGAAGGACTACATTCAATAGTTTTGTCAACCAGGAATGGAGCCTAGAAAATATGGAAAGATAAATATCAAATATGTATGTGATATGCATTTCGGAATTCTCCTATTCACTATCACAAAGCTAGCTAGTAGCGTGACACTACATGTCACAAATAGATCATACATGCAATATGCTTGAGTGTCTCAAGCTAACCATGTTCAACGGGGCTGAAGCAGTACTACTTCAGATGAAAGAACAACTAACCAAGGTAAAAAGTGGAAATACCAGAAATTTCAGCTATGGGTCGATTTTGATCACTTTCGTTTTGTAGTGAGCTCCATTGATGCAGCTAACATGTGACACTCAGATTAGATGGTACTAGAGATCCTCGGATGTGATAGTGGGTCGAGATGATGACTAGACATGATGGTCATTCATCGATCTCATTATCCACTGTATTCTTTAGTTGGATCTGAAGATAAAATAACTTCATAGAGGAGCATCCACATGCAGCGATGGATTTTCATAGAGATCCATATTTGATTTTACTAGTCGGTGCTCAATGGGATGCTATAGGTAAAATGTTGAACATGTTTTTGATTTTTTGAGATTTTTTACATATTTTGTGCTTTTTGATAATTCCAAGACTAAACTAAAGATGTTTAATTTATGGAGATGTAGGTACCATTCGACCAGTTGTTCATGCATAGCAGGCGGGGGAACCAACTAAGAGGACTATCGAGAGAGCAGTCCTTTAGGATTTTTATTTAGCCGAGACTCTTGATGAGTTGTAGCAGCATGTGAAGGGATTGACTCTTGGGATACTGGATGTCCGGATCGAGGAGTTACCTTGGAGGCTGAAACACCATACTATTGGTGTGCCTAGCTGTTGGATGAGACTACTGCGCATGATATCCCATGCAGTGACCTGCTATCATGAGCATCACTAGGTCTACTTAGATTATTCTATGTTTGTATACATTTTGAGGTCATATGACCAACGTGTCTTGGACACAATTTTTGTAAAACAATTTATATAAATCTATTTTACTTTCAGTGTTTTGCTATGATTATGTGCAATCCCATTTAATTGTATGATGTGAATTGAAAATATATATTTACATATGTTGAAAATGTCTATTTAACACATAATTCGCCAATGAATAAATCAGAGTGTTAATGTTTCTAGAAATATGTTGATATCGAATTTAATCAAAATTTATTTCCAAAAGACGAACTCTAAGGAACATTCGATGAATTTTTGGATTTTGGACAGTATAGATGCCATTAAGCTATAGTATGACAAGTTGTGAGTCCAGCCTAATGATGATGCGATGAATGCTAAGTGAAATGGAATCAGAGAGTAGTTCAATCAACCTACTATACTCAAAGATATTTTTGGTCGATCGAACAATAAAAATTCATTGGATACTCACTAACTCGCCACTACGAGAAAAGATGGCCCATGTTGCAGAGGATAAATTATGAGTACTACGACTAGCACCATTGGCATATCAAACAAATGGTTCTAAATATTTTGACATCTGCAAAAAATGCAAAGTGGATTACTAACCACATGAAAAAATCTAAAAGACACCTTGCTGCACACACGCAATCAAATCATATAATACAGTGTTTAATACACAAAATCAGGCATAGTAATGTTTAAGATAAAACCCATTTTGAGGTTGCGACAATGGTATCCCATCATAATATACCAACTCGTAGGAACCCTTAGTCAAAATGTGCTTAACAATGTAGGGGTCGTGCCATAATGGTTCAAATTTCCCTGTTCCTCTCTTATGAGCTTCCTTCTCATAAAGCAAGACCAGGTCTCCCTCCAAGAAGGTGCGATGCATGTCATTGTGGTTATATTGCACCTTGATTCATCTCTTATGTGCTTCATTGGCCAATGTAGCTTCACGATTAATTTCATCTAGATGTATGAGATCTAAAAGACGTGCCTCTTCTTCATAAGTCTCATGTAGCAGGTCAATCACAAGTTTCAACGATGGTATTTCACAATGTATTGGTAAGATAACTTTCAGACCGTAAACCAACTGAAAGGGAATAAATCTAGTCACATTTCTCACTGAGGTTCGATATGCCCACAGAGATGAGTATATGATCAAATTCTAGTTTTGTTTATGAACCCCAATCATACATTGAAGCATATGCTTAAGAATCTTGTTGATAGCTTCAACTTGTCCATTATCTTGCGGATAATAAGGGGTATAAATATCATGTGACAGTTCTAGCTTGGTAGTCAGCTCATCCATCATGTGATTGCGAAATTTTTTTCCATGATCTGTGACTATGGCTTGCGGTACACCAAACTGTGTAACCACATGGTTAAAATAGAAAAATGTAGTTGTCTGTCCTATGTTGTTGAATGTAGGCATCACCTGAGCACATTTGTTAAAATAGTTGATGGCGACAATAATATACCCATGCCCCCCCGACTAAGCAGGGGTTACATGTCATGAAGTCAATGCTCAACTTTTAAAATGGTGAACAGTGACGACATGATGCATTGGCTCTCGTGACAAGCGAGTTTTACGGTCAAATATCTGGCAAGCATGACAACTTATCATTGTGATAATGCAGTCATGAAATATGGTAGGCCAATAGTAACTAGTGCATAGAATCTTCTACACAGTATAATAACCAAACAAATTTCCACCACATGCACCAAAATGGAAATAATTTAGAATTTTTTCGGCTTCCTCATGTGTGAGGCACCTACGTAAAATTGTATCGACACCACGATGATAAAGTGTATCACAAACGATCAAAGAATATTTGGCTTGGTATCGACTTCGTCATTGTTGCGAGTGAGAGGTATTGTGTCGAAATTTTTTTGTTTAGAGATAGATGATAAAATCTCCATACCATGGGTTATATGACTCGATCAGAAACAAAGACTCATCTATAATTGATGGTTTTGTAGTAGGATCGGTGCTACTTGAAGGAAGATCATAAATAAGCTCAGAAAACACCAAAGACTTCTTTGACTTGGATTATATGAATTCCAAATAGAATTACTACAAAATGACGATCCATTTTGAATATTCCCCCCTAGCAATTGACGTGACAGAATGTTTGTCATAAGGTTGCAATCCGAAATGACAATGGTCTTTTAGAGGAGGATATAATGGAAAAATATTTGTACAACTTTGACGACTGCCAAAGTGAGCTTCTCAATGTATGTGTACTTAAATTCCATATCATTGTTATTACAAATCACATAATATATCAGATCTTGAATCCCATCTTCTTATTGGACTAAAACCATAATGATGGTTATATCTGCAGTGGCAAGATATAGGAAATAATCTCTAATAATTTGGGGGATTGATTAATGATGCTCGGATCAGGGTATCTTTAAGAACACCAAAGGAAGCTTGTGTAACCTCATTCGTATGGAAGGTAACCCTCGTTTTCAAAATTCGAGTAAATCCTTTAGCCATTGCAATGTAGTTAAGAATGAACCTTGTTATAAATTTAGCCTTCCCTTGGAGTCTCTTTGACTTAAGGAGATTGGAAGGAGAAGGAAAATCAATAATGACCTCGACCTTCAATTAATCAAGCCAAATTCCATATTTCAACATGAAAAATCCAAGAAAATGACCAAAACCAACACCAAACACACATTTGTGCAGATAGAGGCATATTTTATAATGACTCCATTGTAAAAATATTGCTCTCAGATGTAGTGGGTGCTCAACCTATTTCTGTGAATGTGCATGTAAGTCTTCCATATACGGTTGAACTATGTGCTTGATGTCATGAAAATAATAAATAATTTCCCTCTGGAATGTGGCCCCAACCTTCTTTAAAACAAAATGGAGCTTGCAATAAGTGAATGTGCCCCAGTGATAGATAAAAGCAGTTTTATATTGGTCCTCTGGGTGAATATTAATATTACTATAATCAGAGAATCCATCCATGAAGGAAAATATTTCACATCCAGCACATTTATCAATAATTTGGTCGATAAAGGGAGTGGGATAGTTTCCTTTCATACAAGCATGATTAACATCCTGATAATCAACACACACTCTAATTGTCCCATGTTTCTTCATGACGGGAACAATGTTAGAAACCTAATTGGTAAGCGGAACATGGTAAATGAATCCAACACGTAAAAAAATTTCAACCTCTGCTTTAATGGAAACAAATTTATTAGGGTGAGCAGGAAGAAGGAATTTTCGCACCAGCTCAACATCAGGATACATTTTAATCTCATGTTCAAAAATGCTGGAGTCGGTATCTAGCATATCCTCATATGACCAAGTGAATACATCTCATAATTCACAAAAAATAGCACAGTAAGTGTCAATTTCATATGGAGAACAAGACACATTGACATGAATGTTTTCTACAGTAGTTGGTTTGGTCGAAATATTCATAGAAATTTTTTCTTCGATATTTTATGGGTTTCGCTTAGAATTGAAAGTGTTGATAGAAATAGAATTCGTCAAGAAATCAATGACAGTAGGGTGATATAGTTCAGATGAATTATCTTCATTGTAATATGGAAGATGGGATCGTTGATGTGATGATTCCCATGGTTATTATTCCAGCATAATGGATTCCATAATGTTCTCATCATTCGAGAATACACGTGAAAAAGGATCAGATGCAGTACCAAAATACAAAGAACGATCAACCCAAATTGTCAGTGACAAAGGATTTGGATTGGCCGCATAAGCCAATAAAATTGATTGCTATGCTAGCTCAATTGGACTTAGCGCATGATTTCACCCAACCTGCCTACTTCGGAATCATTGGGAATATTATTTAAGTCAGATGAAGTGGAAGATATCATATTGGAGGTCTCTATATTTGCGATTTTGACCGATGTCACATGCGACTGTAACGAAAAGGTGCCCATTAGGGAAGGATTCTTAAAGAGTTCTACACCGATGTTCTGAAGAGAAGGTTTGGGTCTATGAACACAAAAATGCTTCTAGTTACCTGGGAACAAGTGGCAAAGAAAGAGAGTTGATAAATGGTTGTGATACTTCATTTATGGGGGAATATGAAAATATGAAAGTAAGTATATGCTACCATAGCTATAGCGTAAACCCATGATATTCCAAGTAATATATTGTAGTCAAGGAGTATGTAAACGACCTCAACTTCAATAGTAACTAATTTTCCCCCTAGTTCTACTTGCAGGTTGCTAATAATTCCATAAGGCTTATATGTACCACCGTCAAAATATTTCAATGTCGTAGGTTATTGTGAAAAAGTCGGTGAGCCAAGTGACTTGCAACAACTCATTTACATGACACAAGTAGATGTACCTTCATCAATGATAGTGCAATGAATGGGGTGATTTAGGACATGTACTTGAATCAAGAATGCTAATTTTGTTGGTAATTGTGGCACATAGCTCACGTGGTTAAACACTACAAGATTTTGATCCCTTGGATCAATTCCACCAATCGCGAACAACAAAGCCTGCTTCTGGGAGGGAAAATTCTTAAGACCCTAAAGAGTTGACATAGCAGAAGGTGACTGAGCTAGGTCTTCTACTATATTATAATTTTTAGTTGGACGAGCTCGAGGGTTGAATGTCGATTTATGAGCTAATCCCTTCGACAACTTTATTGTTAACTCTGGAGGGATAGGCGATAGAGCCGAGTCAGATGAGGTCAAAAATGAAGTGGTAGGTTGATCTATAGCTTGACCATTTGATGGCAACAATGGATTACTGTAATATTTACTTCGATTCGACACCAAAACATTAGTTTTAAGCTTAGTGGTAGATAACATAAGAACTTGCAAACTAGAAGCAGGATCCATAGCAACCATATGTGCTTCCGGGTTCGGAAAAATATTTTTCAACACTACAGATGCAGCAAAAGTCTTAATAAGCTTTGGGAATCTTGAGAGGTGAGGAAAATCTCATATATAATTCTCCTCATCACATATCAAGCATGGGCAACAAGGTTTCTGAAAAGAACTGGATGAATCAGAGGATTTTTCCTACGGGGGTGAATTTTATTTCTTCTTATTTGTCCCCCTTTTCATATTTCCATGTTCCTTGTCACTTTTTCCTTTGTCAGGTGACACGAAATTATTTTAGAAGAAGGCATAGGATCAGATTCAATAGGGTTTTCGTTATAAACAAAAAGCGTAGGACTAGATAGTCGACTTGCTACCAGAGTGCTAACAGAACTAATCACACCATCGTCGGCATGAATTTCCAGACCAGATGGAGCAGGAGGAATAGTAAAATTTGGTCGTGGTGCATTTGGAATATTTTCATAGAGTGTGCCAGACTGAGTGTAAATTAGATCCAAATACTAGGCATGGGAAATTACTTTCACTTCATTAACAACATCGCCTTTGGCCACATCCTCGGTGATATATGGAAACAGGGACTTAATAAACCACTCAACTAAAAGATAATCAGGAATAAATTTTGTATCCATTCGACGACGAAGATGCCACCCGTGTATATGATCTGATATATGAGTAGTAGTGGTCATTTTAAATCTAGTCAAACGATCCATTCTGGTTTCATATCTGATGGGTAACTCAAAGTGGGTTTAAAAATTAGTGGCTAAAGTTGTAAAGTTATGAAATGAAACTCGTGGTAATTCAATGTACCACTTTGTAGCCGGACCAGTAAGCATTCGTTGGAAAATATGCAATCTAATAGAATCATCATTTAAGTAACTTGATGAACACCATAAATTATAAGTCATCACATGGATAGATGGGTCTTCTCTAGAATTTCCATTGAATTTTGGAATGTCTGAGGGTAATTTATGAGGATTCACTGGCCACCAAGGTAAATAATGAATGGGATCATTGGTGAGACGATTTAAATCAGCTAACTCAAATGTTGCAACAAATTTCAACTTTTGATTAAGGTCACGTTGAGCATAACCAAGATAAGATGGAATCACCTCGACAATATGCCTTTGCATACCAATAAATGGATTATGTTGTTGGTAACCCAGATAGGGGTAGGATTGTTGACTAGGACCTGGATAAGCATGATACTTTTGGAATGGCTGTTGTGGTTAGCATGGCATCTGATAAAATAGTTTCCTGTGAGGATGATTCAGACCCGGTTGTGAATAGACAAGGCTAGTAGAAGCCTGTGAAAAAGGAAAACTAGCCTGCGGTTGCAAAATTCCTTATATAGATGGTTGTTGAATACTAGCATGGGAAGATGGAGTTTGTAGACCCGAAACTTGAGGGTTAGGGGTGGAAGGACCCACTTGAGTAGACTAACCAACAACCATAGAATAAATAACAAGTGTAGTAGGTACAGATGCAACATGTTGAACCGGTAGATATTGATACACAATCATTTATGGCTGAACAGGAAAAGTAGGTTTCCATTGAAAACCATCATTCCAGCATATGATTGACATAGATAATATGGAGTACTACAATATGGACAACAAATTTGTGGTCCCCCAACATATGTATTATAAGGATATTTCACATACTGAATTTCATATGATGGGTATCTAGAAAATACTAGATAAGATGGATGGTAATTGGATGAACCAGCTTGATATTGAGCTGATGATGTCAATAAAGGATTAGTTCATTCAGTACTCATAAGAGATGAACCAGACATAATTCCAGATGATGACATGGGTGAAGTCAATGGAATAGAGGAGAGACCAGAGTAGGTTCCACTTAAATCTTGGTAACCCAATGAGATGGACAGACCACCATAAATATGAGACTCGGGTGTCATCGAAAACATCAAATATGAAGTAAAAATAGATGTTGTCGCACCTGTAATAGATGGTACATTCTGAGATGTTGTCTCTGCCATGGTTAAATAACCCAAAAAGTACTCTAACGAATCTATGGGAACATGAGAGTGAAAATGACCAACAAGAGCATAGTAGGTCAAAAGAGGAAAAGACTGATATAAATGAAGCCCCGACCCAAAATGAGTGGGAGTTGAAGGGGTTGTATCTTCTTGAATTTATTCCTCTATCTAAATCAAACCAGGTGAAAGTACTTCACTATTAGGCCCAAGATAAATTTCATACGGTAAACTCTACGGTAAAGAGTAAGAATCGACAATTACTAATGATTGAGGATCAGACGGTTGCACTAGAATAATTTATTGTTGTTCGACTTTAGGATCAATATTTTCTGGTAAAAGAACAATGGGATCTGGATCGAATTCTAGTTGAACAAGATCAGGTTTTGGATTTACCATTTCACTATATTGAATTTTACTGTCCTATAGTAACTGTGAGTGTTTCGTCTCGACAGTAGCAGATAAATCGGGATCAGCCGAAACGACTAGAGACTCAATACTCAAAGGATCAAATGTCTCTGGTATATTTGATAATGTAGCACCAAGAGTTCTAGAGGTACCAAACTAGGTAGGACAAGTGCGCCTTTGTCTACTAGGTGTAGCTTCTGGTAGTAACGGTGGTTTATTCACTTTCCTACGCGAATGATGGGTAAAGGGTTTATATTCTTCCACAACTCATGATTCATTTTATACAAAAAAACAAATGAAAAAAAATAGGGTAATCCTAGGCAAAAGCTTTACCAAGAAACTATGAAGTACAATATACTGCCCCAGTAAACCAAGGACTTATGTACATGCAGGAAATCTTCCTGAATACTGTGTTCGGTGTATCATAGGTACAAGGTGGCTAACTCAGCTACCTATGGATGGTAAGAAACCTAAATTTTTCCTCCCAAATATAAGTGAAGGTAGGTGGAGGCCCAATCCGTATTAGAACTGTCTAATGTGAAACCGCACAGTGAGAGAATCCCCTTATACTTTTCGTACTAGAACACTGCCCGATATACCCAAAATACGTGGATGAGATTTGATATACTTACGTATGTGGAATGTGTTGACGCTCAAATCTCCCTTAGGCTGAAATAAGGTAAAACTCAAGGCTACATCAAACCACGCTCAGCCTCGTAGCTAGCCCTACGAGGACAGGAGAGGGCTCTCTCCGGGTCTATCTCGGCAAAAGATCTTCAAAGGGGCTGAGATGACTTATAATGAATACTGATTTTAGGCTAGTAAAGAGATAGGAAAGTTTGATTTTGATTTTTGGGTTTTTTGTTGAAAAAATGGGAAAAACAATTTTGGGTCCGGGGATAAGGCCAGATCTTTGCAGAATTCGAGTTGGGGCGAGGTAGGCAGTAGTCTTGATGCTTTTGATTAGGTGTATGGATGGATCAGAATGACAAGGAGCTGAAGAGGGCAAGGGAGAACATGGATCCTCTCCAAACTGGCGAAAACATGTAAAACTAAACAAATTTAAAGGCAGAGCACTGGAAACAATGGATTCAACCTCATTTACTCATTCATTTAGTTTCAGAAGCATAAGGAGGGAATGGCATACATTAAACATGAAATAACTTACAATAAACTGAGAGAAAACACCATCAAGAACTGAAAGCCACAAGAATCCCAACAGGTGCTGCAAAACCTCTGATCTTTCCTTAGCCAAAATGTGAAAAATATGTACAATAGTGTGCCAAAGTTTTCCCAAGAGTCCAACCTATCCAACCTGTAGAATGTCTCAGAAATTACATCATATAGACTATCCTAACCCCTTCCCATGTCTCTAGGGGTCAAATTCCTCCTTCTAGGAGCAGTTTCAACTAATTCTAAACAAGGAGCTAGAATATAGGCAGCCAAACAACTTGCCTCTAAAAGGAAGGAAACTGATTCTTTCACTTGATTTTTACTTTTTTAGGAGTGAATCATCTAGAATAGGTAAAAATGAGTCCAAGTTACATGCTAACCATAATATTACATCAAGATAACTCAAAAATTACATCCACAAGCAAAACTGGTCCAACTGGCCGAAATTCTGAGCTGGAAGGTGAAAAATTGACCAAAAATCCATATGAGTAGCGCGCCTGAGCTATATGAGTAGCGCGCCTTTCAGCCTGCTTTTGGGGCACTTCCCGGCATCAAAATCAAGCTCATGATAGCTTTTTGGAAAGCCCTGGATGTCTGATATCCAGCCCAAGTGGAATTTCCCAATTTGGAGCTCATTTTCCCCTCCAAAACTTCATCCTCCCACAAGTACTTCCTGCTGCTGAAAAAGGTGGCAGAACGGTGATTTTCATGGTGTTTTGGCCCCTTTGATCATCTAGAATTTGGTGAAATGATTTGGTCCTACTGGAGCATGCATAAATTTCCATGAAAAATCCAAAAATATAAAGTTTTCCTCCAGCAAGTGTCCCAATCATAATCGAGCGCGTCGACGCGCTACTCGTATGGCTGAAAAACCTCTTTTGAGACCAAAATTTTCCAAAATGACAAAAAATTCTCCAAATTCCTTGAAATTTGGACTGAGTGTCCTCTGTCATATGCAATGTTGGGCCAAGGAAGCATTCGCCAAGATTCGGAGTGGATCATGTGTTTCACGACGTTTCAGTATCCTCCTGGTACATGCAGTTTCAGTAGTGAAAACACTGTCTCTGTTGTGATGTGTCGGTCGCTGTCATGGTGTCACAATGTGTATGAAAAGTATGCTGATATGGTTATGATGAAAACAAGAGTTTGGTGTATGCTCCAATGTCAGATGTGTCACATATATGTCAAGGTGCTATAGGAAATATCACAATGGGAAAAAGGACTGTCAAAAGGAGTTTGAATGGAAAATAGCCACTCCTTGACTACATGGGGATTTGACAAGTGAATAGGAATGAGTGTAGTGTAGTGTAGGTCAATAGAAATAGCCCTTGCAGTGTTTGACAATGTCAATGGAGGATGTGGACAAGTGAAAATGGGACTATGTCATAACATGAATGATGAATAGTGTGAAAATGACAATGGAAATAACAATGAGAGCATTGATGTAATGGCAAAGAGAGAGCGTGAAGCTGAGGTAAATGATGAGCAGAGACACCACTGACAGTAGATGCATGAGCATATATATCAACCACACTATTTTGAAAATCCCCACACAATCACTCATATTTGTTTCAAAACCCCAAGAAGTGAATTTGGAAATAAACATAGGGTTTACATTTCTCCACATTAAACATTTGTTTCTCCACTTTCAAAACACCATAATCATGTCCAAAATTCACTGAGAAAATGTAAAGAACCTACTTGCAAGCAGTTGGAGGCAATTTGGCATGAATCTGGACGAAGGAGCGAAAATTTCTGGCTTTGAAATTATATGAGTAGCGCGTCACCGAACGAGTAGCGCTAGTGTAATTTTACACTGAAAAATTTCGCTATACGAGTAGCGCGTCACCCAATGAGTAGCGCGCCAGCCCAAATGCGTAGCGCGCTGATCCAACACACAATTTGGCTTCAAAACTAATTTTTTTCACTTCCTTGATGTGTCTTGGCCTTTGCTGATGTCTTTGGTGTGCATATGGAGTGTTGAAACATTATAATTATATATGTACAACAAACTTTGAATTTCCACTCATAAAATCTCACTTTTATAATGTTTCCATTGGCACTTCCTTTTCAAGCTCTTCTTTGGCTCCTTTTTGCTTCCACTGTGATTTTTTTGGCTAAATGATGAATTTTCTGTCAATTTGTTTCAGGATTGCTGGAACTACTGAAGATGGTAAGGTGACAGGGCTGCCTTTGAAGCATTTTGAGAACAACTGTCTGCAAACCCTAGACCTGTGACTCTTGTTTGACCAACCCAGCAAGACAAGGCATTTAATGACTGCAAATGACGAGAAATGACAGAGGACTAACAAGACTGAGTCTAACATTGGCTCCAATGGGGATGGCAGCTGCCGCCTCTTGGAGGTGCCAAGAACTGCAGATCTTTGGGAGAGCAAACAGTGCCTCCATCCATTGGGCTATGGAATCATTATTTGAACAGACAACACGAAACTTTCTACTCATTTATGGACTGAAACTTGACTGAATGATTGAAAAACTAACTCAACAGACCAAACACAAATGACTCATGAATGACTTAAAACAAGAATTTACAAAGCTTTTGGAAAAAGGCAGCAGTCCATCAAGACTTGAAATCATGATGGCAACCACCTACATACTGATGTGATATGTACAATCATGTGTAGTGTGCCTTCCAATGTAACCAATCCAGCAGATGGCTACACCCCAAATTTCTGCTCCTACTCTCTTTGAGCAGGCGGAATGATGAACCTGTAGGCAACTCAAAGTAACCACTGAAACCAAAGCTTATGATAATGAACCAGGCAATATTTATCTTTTCTAATGCTTGCAGAAGGATGCTGAAGGGGTCTTGAAAATCCTGAAGCACTGGCTTATCTGGAGATCCAGCTGTAAAAATACAAGTATTCACTCCATTATGATCTGAAAGGACAATTGATTTCTGAGGGATAGAAATGCACAGAGAGGTATCTGCCATCTGAGTGTTAGCTGTAGGTTCCTTGACCATGAGAAATTCTGGCATATATTCTTCAACTTCATGATCTAGGTCATTCTTAAACAAAAAACAATCTTCAAGATTATCAAACATGACAGCCTTTTCATCTTTGTGAAAGAAAAAATTATCTGTTTGCTGATCTACAAAACTGATTACAAGACAGTCATCTTTTTCAAAAGAGGAAGAAGTTTCACCAACACTTTCCTGACTATGTGTGCACTGCAAATCTGCTGTAGCTTGGGCTGTAACAAGACCTTTCAAAAGTAGATCTATCTCATCTTCAGACAAAGGAGACAATGCTTTTTGTTTTCTTCTGCTCTCATCTTCAGACAAAGGAGACAATGCTTTTTGTTTTCTTCTGCTTAAACAGTAATTATCTTCATATGACAGGGCATCCAAACTATCATTTTATTGCGGAGTTGTATCGTTGCATTACTTATCACTTACTTGCACAAGATCTCATTCTATTTTTCATGAACATACGAATCCAAAACCTAAATGCATGATCTCAATAGCGAGTTCTCCTTTTCAGGATTCAGCACAAGGTATTATTGGTCATTATAATCTGAATCTAGATCTGAAATAGCTGGCTGGTCATTATCCCAATCTGAAACTGAAACTTGAGTTCCCGGCATGCTGTCTTCTTCTGTGGGCAGATCTGAAATGACACTTTCTCTTTCATCACTTTCAGCCATATAGACATCTTCAACCTGCTGATCTATAAAGCTGCTTACAGGACTGTCATCCATTTCAGAAAAGGAAGAAGTTTCACCATCACCTTCTTGACCATGTGCACACTGCAGATCTGTGTTAACTTGAGCTAGAACATGACCTTTCAATAGCTGATCTATCTCATCTTCAGACAGAAGAGACAATACCTTTTGTTTTCTTTTGCTCAAACAGTGATTGTCTTCATTGATTTCAAGTGAAGGAGTATACAAACTTTCCTCATACTGCTGATCCATTTCATATAATTCCTGTTCACTGTCAAGATGCAAAATTCCTTCATCTTCCACCACACTAAAATCTTGATCCTGCTGCAAATTTCCATGATCATCTTTATGCTGCTGAAATGGATTTTCATATAGGGCTTCCATGATCTCATCATCCATGAAATTATCATCTTCATAATATTTCTCAAGGCTTTCAATAAAAGTAGAAGCATGTTTGCAACAGTCATGAACTAAATTTAATGATGGATAAGATACTTGATATCTTTCAATGAACAAGGCATGAAAATCCTTTAAACAATAAATACAGGCCAGCGGAAAATTTTCATACCAAGATTGGGCTTCACCTTCCAGAGTGGCCAGGAATATCTTCATCAAGCAATCTTCAGGAAAATCCACCTTCAACTTGCGAATATGCATGTGAAATCTAACTAGATGTAAAGCAACATCCTTCTTACCATCATCGTTAAATGTAGGCAGATTCCTTGACCAATCTACCTTGGGCATCTTATTCGGAAAACCTGGGATGTGATCTCGGCTCATGGGAGCATATCTTCTTGTGATTCGGTCCATCTTGAAAATCTCACAGCTACTGATCTCCCTGCAGTGAAGTCACCATGAAGCATCGATTTCTGGATTGTTCAGTGAATGAAGTCGCCGGTGAATGATTTCAGCCTTCTTATGTCTGGTCGTTGTTCACCATCAACGACCAGATCTGAACTTGATACACGTACTGGGGCAATTTACAAGTTAAATGCTACGATTACAAGTTAAACCGGAGATCGACTGAAGCAGCGTTTATCTACTTCGCTGATGCATAGCAACAGCGTTTCGAAGGCTACCTGGTGTGACTTCAGACTCCGTCTATAACAAGCAAACGTTTTGAGTTTCTCCCCAGTATGGTCGCCACTATGTTAGCGCTCAAATCTACCCTAGGCTGAAATAAGGTAAAACTCAAGGCTACATCAAACCACGCTCAGCCTCGTAGCTAGCCCTACGAGGACAGGAGAGGGCTCTCTCCGGGTCTATCTCGGCAAAGGATCTTCAAAGGGGCTGAGATGACTTATAATGGATACTGATTTTAGGCTAGTAAAGAGATAGGAAAGTTTGATTTTGATTTTTTGGGTTTTTGTTGAAAAGATGGGAAAAACAATTTTGGGTCCAGGGATAAGGCCAGATCTTTGCAGAATTCGAGTTGGGGTGAGGTAGGCAGTAGTCTTGATGCTTTTGATCAGGTGTATGGATGGATCAGAATGAAAAGGAGCTGAAGAGGGCAAGGGAGAACATGGATCCTCTCCAAACAGGTGAAAACATGTAAAACTAAACAAATTTAAAGGCAGAGCACTGGAAACAATGGATTCAACCTCATTTACTCATTCATTTAGTTTCAGAAGCATAAGAAGGGAATGGCATACATCAAACATGAAAGAACTTACAATAAACTGAGAGAAAACATCATCAAGAATTGAAAGCCACAAGAATCCCAACAGGTGCTGCAAAACCTCTGATCTTTCCTTAGCCAAAATATGAAAAATATGTACAATAGTGTGCCAAAGTTTTCCCAAGAGTCCAACCTATCCAACCTCTGAAAATGATTGAGAAATTACATCATATAGACCTCCTAACCCCTTCCCACACCTCTAGGGGTCGAATTCCTCCTTCTAGGAGCAGTTCCAACTAATTCTAAACAAGGAGCTAGAATCTAGGCATCCAAACAACTTGCCTCTAAAAGGAAGGAAACTGATTCTTTCACTTGATTTTTACTTTTTAGGAGTGAATCATCTAGAATAGGTAAAAGTGAGTCCAAGTTACATGCCAACCATAAAATTACATCAAGATAACTCAAAAATTACATCCACAAGCAAAACTAGTCCAACTGGCCAAAATCCTGAGCTGGAAGATGAAAAATGGACCAAAAATCTGTATGAGTAGCGTGCCTAAGCTATATGCGTAGCGCGCCTTTCAGCCTGCTTTTGGGGCAGTTCCCGGCATCAAAATCAAGCTCATGATATCTTTTTGGAAAGCCCTGGATGTCTACTATCCAGCCCAAGTGGAATTTCCCAATTTGGATCTCATTTGCCCCTCCAAAACTTCATCCTCCCACAAGTACTTCCTGCTGCTGAAAAAGGTGGCAGAACGGTGATTTTCATGGTGTTTTGGCCCCTTTGATCATCCAGAATTTGGTGAAATGCTTTGGTCCTACTGGAGCATGCATAACTTTCCATGACAAATCCAAAAATATAAATTTTTCGTCCAGCAAGTGTCCCAATCATAAGCGAGCGCGTCGACGCGCTACTCGTTGGGCTGAAAAATCTATTTTGAGACCAAAATTTTCAAAATGACAAAAAATTCTCCAAATTCCTTGAAATTTGGACTGAGTGTCCTCTGTCATATGCAATGTTGGGCCAAGGAAGCATTCGCCAAGATTCGGAGTGGATCATGTGTTTCACGACGTTTCAGTATCCTCCTGGTACATGCAGTTTCAGTAGTGAAAACACTGTCTCTGTTGTGATGTGTCGGTCTCTGTCATGGTGTCACAATGTGTATGAAAAGTATGCTGATATGGTTATGATGAAAACAAGAGTTTGTTGTATGCTCCAATGTCAGATGTGTCACATATATGTCAAGGTGCTATAGGAAATATCACAATGGGAAAAGGACTGTCACAAGGAGTTTGAATGGAAAATAGCCACTCCTTGACTACATGGGGATTTGAAAAGTGAATAGGAATGAGTGTAGTGTAGTGTAGGTCAATAGAAATAGCCCTTGCAGTGTTTGACAATGTCAATGGAGGATGTGGACAAGTGAAAATGGGACTATGTCATAACATGAATGATGAATAGTGTGAAAATGACAATGGCAATAACAATGAGAGCAGTGATGTAATGGCAAAGAGAGAGCGTGAGGCTGAGGTAAATGATGAGCAGAGACACCACTGAAAGTAGATGCATGAGCATATATATCAACCACACTAGTTTTCAAATCCCCACACAATCACTCATATTTGTTTCAAAACCCCAAGAAGTGAATTTGGAAATAAACATAGGGTTTACATTTCTCCACATTAAACATTTGTTTCTCCACTTTCAAAACACCATAATCATGTCCAAAATTCACTGAGAAAACGTAAAGAACCTACTTGCAAGTAGTTGGAGGCAATTTGGCAGATCGGAGCAGAAGAGGCGAAATTTTTGGCTCTTAGATTATCTGGCGTAAGCGCGCCAATAGCGCGTAAGCGGCGTCACCCAACAGCGTAAGCGCCCGGTGTAATTTTACCTTTGAAAAATTTTATCTGTACAGTAACACATCACCCAACGCATAGCTAGCGCCGATACCCAACAACGAGTAGCGCGGCGATCCAACACACAATTTAGCTTCCAGACTCATTTTTTTCACTTCGCTTGATGTGTCTTGGCCTTTGCTGATGTCTTTGGTGTGCATATGGAGTGTTGAAACATTATAATTATATATGTACAACAGACTTTGAATTTCCACTCATAAAAACTCACTTTTATAATGTTTCCATTGGCACTTCCTTTTCAAGCTCTGCTTTGGCTCCTTTTTGCTTCCACTGTGATTTTTTTGGCTAAATGATGAATTTTCTGTCAATCTGTTGCAGGATTGCTGGAACTACTGAAGATGGTAAGGTGACAGGGCTGCCTTTGAAGCATTTTGAGAACAACTGTCTGCAAACCCTAGACCTGTGACTCTTGTTTGACCAACTGACAAGCCGACATTTAATGACACCATGACAATAATGAGAGAGCGATAGGCGAGTCTACGCAGATCTAATGTAATGAGGTATCACACTCGTAATTTATCGTAGAAAATTAACAACAGCTGCTATGTTTAACGACGCTAGAACATGTCCTCTGGCCTAGACCTCTAAATATTATCATTAACGTTACAATTATTCCTTAGATAAATTCAAATAAATTTTATGTTCATATTTTTATCAATTTGTCTTTCAAGTTCACCGTGAGATGTATTGAAAATTCCTATAATGCAATTAGAATTATAAGAATTCATTTCGAATGAATTTTGACAATGAAAAACTAGCTACAAGGGATACAACAATCATATTTTATGCAATCAACATTGAGAAAATCTAGATGAAATTTCCCTAAACTATTCCTTAGCAACACTCGCAGTCCCTATATGAAAATGCATGTTTTTTTTCAATTTATTTTAAGTTTAGATGAACGAAAAATAAACTAATGCACAAAAAATCGCTCAAAACTTTTAAGAGAAGCGAAATCTAAAATGAAAATTACTCTTTCCCAAAATGAATTGATCGAATTTAAAATTTAACTTTGGAACTATTTGAAAATGACAAAGAAAAAAAGAGAAACATTTATCAAAAAAATCCAAAGTGAGGCAAGAAGAGTAGAGGAAAACTGGTCTCTAGAGGGAATCAATCATTCAAAACTTCAACATGTAAGATACTGAAATGAATTGGAAAAAAGAAAAAAAAATGAAAAATTTTGGTTGGTCACAGGGGCAATGCACCCATGAGTGGGAGACAGTGTGTTCTAGAGCATTGTCCCTAAGTCCGAAGTGCTATCCAGAGCATTGTGTCGAGACCAATAGTGCATTGGTTCTAGAGGACTCTCTGAAAAAAAATCAAGCACACTACTTCTCCTAAGACACATTCAAATGACTGAGAATAAGGAGGTAAAGTCTACTACATGTTGATGGACAAGGAAAAAAACACTATGGATGATCTGGCTGGTACCTAGTATGGTTGCCAATTTTTTTTATGAGAATCAAACCTACAGATAAGTATGCTTTCCCTAAGTGTGGTGGTGCATTTAGAACATCATAAATAAATATATGTGACCTTTTCCTTAAAATGAATAGATAAAGGGAGGAAAACCTACTTGTAATCTATTTGCTTTTCCTTGCCTTCCTCTGTAGCTTCTATCACTCTCAATCCAACTAAAATTTATTGATTGATACCTAGAGTGGAAAATAGAAAACATAAAACAACATAAATGCAATATGATATAGTCAAATTAAACAAATTTAATCAATTAAATTCATATATACACATATAACATTATTGACACGTGCATTAGGAAAGGAACAAATGTATTTATTATGAAGTAGAAGGAAGAGTACAACCAGTTGATCGCTTCATTGTCACTCATCCAGTTTCAGTTCCATCCTCAATACATCCAACATCAACAATCCAAGAACATCACAGTACATGCACAATACCTCCAAGAGTTGTGATCTCACCATCATAACTTAACACAAATTCTTGCTCCCTTGTGCACTATGATCAGTGCTTTATTTATAAGTAGCTGAAGTTAGTTTGATGTAAATGAATCATTGAATGGCTTTCCTAAAAATGGATGAAGAGGTTTCCTTGTTCATGGGAATAGGAGGATAAGAGGTTTGATGGCTTCATGGGTTCCATATTCGAAGCTATCAGATGAGGTAAAAGATGGAACAAATTCTAGAAGCCACTAGAGGTTGGGAAGACTCCTAGAATCCATTGAAAAATCGCTCCTAGTTGATCAACACACTATAAAGTGGACCTAGATCCTCTGCAATGCAGCCTTGCATGGGAGTAGATGCTCTGAAAACCAGTTACAATTGTCTAGGGGTGTGTTAATGGCTCAATGGAGCACTTCAACTGGAATCTAAGAAGTGAAACTTTCATGAATTAAAACCACCAATGGAATGACTTGTTTAGGTCATGTAGCAAATAATTTAGAGTATGATAGACCCTAATAGATATTGATCTATGTTTTGGGATGATGCCCAAATTGACCTGTAAAATCGACCATTAGACCACATGTACAGATCTATGACGGGGGCCCACAGGAGCACAGGATCCACCGCTACGGGAATCTTGTAATATCCCCAAAATGGGAATGCAGCAGTGCATAAGCACAATAATAGAATATAAGGGAGAAATAAAATAATAAAATGTGTTGAGAAACACATTACCATCAAATGAATGAAACAACAGTAAAAATAATCACTTATACATCCTCCCAAGTGGGGAAAATGCACCAATTTGACCCTGAAAGTGTTATTTTTGGAGATTTATGTTTTAAATAGGAGAAATAATGCCTAATTCCCTTCAAATATGTATTAATTCCCTCACATAAAAAATAGGAACAAAAAAAAATCACTTATGATAAGTTAAACATACCTCCCGGCCTCAAATTAGCTTAAAAATAGCCAAATCCCATGACTTTAAGCTATGCAGAATTTCTGAAGCAATTGATAGCATTATTTTCTAAGGGTTTCTACATCAATAGGATAATAAATCATATATCTGGAACTTTATTGAATAATATTCTAAGAAAATGAAGATCTGGCCTCCTTAATACATTATAAAGGTAACTCGACAAGGGTTACTTGAAAGCATGAGTAAAAGAAGAGCATATCTGACTATTCAGATCTGAAATATTGTAGTATCACTAAAAAATTACACAAATATAGCTGAATAATACAATAGAGGGATGAGAATCCATTCCTCTAGATTTTAGGGAGAAGGATTGGCCCCTTTCCAAGGAAACTAGCTCAAAATCAAGGGCTTTAACCCTGCTGCTGCCGCTCTATGAAAAATGACGTAGATCCTGCAAGGGACTACATTGTAGGAGATGAGGAATAGTCTGGCCAACTGCCAAGATGTGAAATGAGCCCAGAAATATTCCTAGATGATCTCTCAAGAGAAGGACGATTCCCTCTACTGAGAAACAGACCCGAAATTGGTGTTATCAAACCTCCACTGCGACACCATGCAACACAACGCTATTATACTACAGAAATAACGCTGAAGCTGGATACTGGTGCTTGGAATCAAGCCTATATGTGGATCAATATAGTACAAAGCTCTCCTAAGAGGCCTCTCAAGGGAAGAGGTGGGATTCCTTCTCGGGAACACCCGGTGCTAAACAACACTGCAACCTTGCTAAATAGCAAGAGGAAGCCAAGTCTAAACAGACCAATATCAAATGATAATATCAAAAACATGAATAAAAAAGGCTCCCATTCTCTCCATATATAGCAATTTAACCTCTTCACATTGGGTCCCATCCATATTTGCCACCAAGCTCATGCAAGTTGTCCTCCACCAAAACTGCATTGTTCGTCAAGGGGATCAATGTATGTAGACAAATTTTTTTTACTTGGTCAAAGTTGACTGAATCAACATGATCCCATCTCTGTTCACACCAAAATGTGCTCAAATTAGCTTCTTATTCTTCCTCCTTTCACATTAGGAGTGTCTTTATTTCTTCAAAAGGGGTTTTATGGGCCTCCTACCCATTTATTCACCTACCTAGTGATAAAACCAACCATAATATTCGATTTAGATGAATGCTAAATTTTTGGAATATTACAGTCCTCCCCTCCAAAATTTTGCTTGTCCTCAAGAAACTATAAAGGTGGAGCAAAAATCCTCCCCTCCTCTTCTTATGGCCTCCTCATCAATAGTCTCCACCACTTCTCAAAATAATCTGCTACAAATCTGCCCTCCAATGTTTCCTCCCAAGTATTCAAAACCACATGGCTCACATCATAGAAAGGTGGAAGGTGTAAGTGGAAACCTCCTTGTTGTCCAATGGCCTCCTCAAGGTAGGAGTGATGACAAACATGGGGAATATTATTCCCAATGAGTGACTCCCACACCCATGCTATCATCCAAATGAAATGAGCCACTCTAGGTAGCTCATCAAAAAGATACTCAACCCCTAGTTCATACAATGTGTTGGGGCTACATGGAGAGATTGGATCCTCCAAGCCAAATGGTTTCTCTCTCCATTTATGGTAAGTATGGGGCTACTGCTGATCTTGGGATGAAATTTCATTTTCTCCAAGAGTGGTCCAAGCTACCCCACCAAACAAATAAACCATGAATTTCCTCCTCCAAAAACTCAAGTTCTTCAAATGGCTCCTCCCACATGAAGAAAAGAGATGTAGTTTGGAAATCATGGGCTGCCCATTGCTTCCCATGAAACATGAATCATGTAAATAAGGGAGAATAATACTCCCAATTGGCATCTCCAACTCATATCCCACTCTCCAAACAAAGCTCCCCATGAATATAAAACTATCAGCAATACATGGAAGAAAAATCCAATAGAAACAAGTTGTCATATTACAAATGGAAAGTGGATCAAAGTCCCTCACATGGAACTAGCGCAGTGCATCCTTGGTCTGCATCAAATCAAAAAATAACAAGTTATTTCCCAACTACTTGATTGCTGCCACAATAATTCTATAATATAGAAACATGAAAGTACAAAGTGGTGTCAATGGTGCACACCAAAAATCATGTGGCTTCCCCCACAAACCATCAATAAGATAGCCAATATCAATGCTACAAATGTCTTCAAGTACATCATCATACAATATGCAAGAAGGGATAATCCTTATTGGTACAACATGCTGCTCATATAAATTAAATAAGTACAAAACATAATGTGGAATCATACATTATCCACCATGTACTTGGGACCTTGAGCTGAAATGGATCAACTGAAAATTCTCCCTCACCTCCAAAGAGTGGGGAAGTGGCTGTGACATCCTCTCTATCACCATTCAGGTTATGAATCTCTCCATATGCTGAAATATGTCATGCTAGATGCCCTCCCAAATGAACTCCTCTTCCAAGGAAATATATGCATCAAAATGCATGGAAAAGAAGTCCTCATGTGCTGCATGTAGCAACTTCTCCTTGAGCTTAGAACCTCTAGTCAAGAATACTCTGCCATAAGAAAATATGACCATATCATCCACTCCGTTAGGTCTCTGTAACAAGCAAGATTGGCAAAGACCGATCACAGAGTTAACATCATTTCAACCAACTTTGGGATTCTAGGATCTAGCCCTCCTGAATCCGGAGAGGGATCTCTCCAATATGTACAAAGATGGATATTGTCTTTGAAGTTTGGGGTGATGATATTAGGCTAGTTATGAAGGTCAAGGGTTTTGTTTGGTTTTCTCGGATGGTTGAACATAGTTGCTGTCTGAGGCGGAAAGATCTATATGCAAATAGGTTCAAAGGTGAGAAGTTGCAAGCAAACAGAATAAGCTTTGATTCTAAAGAAAGATGATGGCAAGTTTTCAATCCATTGGGCTATGGAGTCATAAGAGAATTTAATTGAAGCATCCAGGTTCAAGAGTAATCTATGGGGCAAGTCATCTAGGCCTAAGGATCTCTTTAAAGTTTGATTTATGGAATGGGGTGATACAACAAGAAAGGGAATTAACAGATGCAGAACAAAGAGCAGCCCAGGATCTGGTAAGTACTTTGAAACTAGCCAGCCTTTGACCAGGCACTTAAGAAAAACATAGAATCAAACTAGGATCTGGTAAGTACTTTGAAACTATCCAGCCTTTGATACACTTCTAATAGAACACAGATTAAAAACAAAGGGAAACTTGAAGGCAACCTTTGGAGCAGAAACTAGTGGGTTGGGACTCACCCTGATCCTCTCCTAGTTCTTCTTTACTTAGTTACTTCCAAGACAATCACAAAGATAACACAGAATGGCCTAAGATCTGATAAGTACTTTGAAACTAGTCAGCTTTTGACACATCCTAAGGGAAAAAGACAAATAGTTGAGCAAACAAGAAAGGGACTCAGGGCTAACCTTTGATTTCCTCAATTCATTCCTTACACAACATATATGAAAGTAACATTTAAAAATAACATTCAGCAGTGACGAAAAGATGAGGGAACGCTAGCATCTCTGTACTTAGACTGAATTAAATCATTCTCAAATAACACGGCAGAAAGAAAACGTTTAAATAAATATTTCTCAGCTAGAGAAGGTTACTGATATACAGTAGGTCCTAACACTGTTTAAACTGTTCTTTACAGTGGAAAATGAAACAAATTGAAAACAGAAATAAAATGACAAGTTCACAGTAAGAATAACATCACCATCAGCATAGACCAGGATCCCATAAATCAGCTTGTATTGATTGCTTCAAACCGGTTACAATATTCAAATCCAATGTTTTAATTCACCTCTCCTCACAACCTAACCTATCTGTTACAAGCAGAGCTCCAAGGGCCCATGAAACCACTATTTACAGTCAAGAGTTTTCCACTCAGAAACAGCTACAACACTTCAGCAATTACATTGACAACCAACTAATCCAACCCCTCACTCATCTTCTTCTGGAGTATTTATAGAAGGATGAGGAGGTGAGATCTAATAAAAGATCTCAAATACAATTAATGCAGAATTAATGTCTTCCTGGCCTGGGAGGCTCGATGAAGAATTTATACAGGTGTTCTACTGCATTTATGCGCTTATACTTATGAAGTAAGCTCGAAGGGAGCTTTTGTTGACCTTTGAGGCTCTGCGTACTGTTAGGGTTACTCTGCAAACATTCTTTCATTAAATCTGGTGCAGTAATAACTTCTTTGGTTGTTCCGAGGCATAATATCTGATCTTGTTCAATAAATTCATCCTCTGATTGAGCATTCTGAGGCAATAGGTGGCACTGCGGTGGTTGAGGAATCAATTTGCCTCAAAGTATGGCGGTGGAGGCAACGTCTGATGAACACTTTTAGGTTTTGCTTTAATCTGTGCGCGAAGCCGGGGATTAGGCTTTTGGTAGCCGTCTTAGCCGTAATCCCTGCCAATCTATCCATAAAAATGCTGCTCTGGTTCATTTTGTCTTCAAAATCTGATACTCTTCCCTGCGTCGATGTTGACTGCATTCTTCAGGCCTTACAGGGACACGTAGCAACCAAGGCTCATGAAACCTTGTTGATATCTTTATTCTTCACCCTGTGGTTGATTCTCTGGATTAATCAGAAGGACGGGAGTCGTCACCCTCATTCTTCAGATTTTCATTAAAACACGACGAAAGAACCTTAAAACCTGCAAAATACAAGAAAAATGAGAAAATCCTGCGTTATATGGATAGACTGCATCGGAGGGCGTGCGGGAAAGTGGAGCAATCGGAACCGTTGATCGTATGGCAATCAACGGTCGGGAGCGTTTTTGAAAAGTCAGCGGAGAAAACGTTGGACTGTACAATGGAATCGGGGGAGTGAATGTAAGCCGTCGATCTACAGAGATCGACGGCGGAGATCGGCCTTCGAACGTGTCGGGGAAGATTTAACGAGTGAGCAGGAGAGGCGATCAACGACCGTCGGATGGGTGATCCCAGATCCGACGGCGGAGGTGAATCCCGCCGCGGGGCCATGGTACGAGGATTAACGTGCGGGCGATGGGATTTGCATGGTGGTTTTGGCACTGGGCGGAGAACACGTGTCCGCCAGCGTGTGGAATCGCTGGCCGACGGGAAAAACTGACATCCGACGTTAAGTGGTGCGGGATGAAACCGTGGTTTTGGAGACGGGTGCAGGGAAAAGGGGTCCACCAGGCTAGGGGTGCTCCGCACCGTTGATCCGTGGGACGGATCGACGGTCGATTTTTAATATAATTTCTTCAGCGGAGAACTTTATGAAAAATAAAACAAAACCTGACTTTGCGTTTTACACAGGTTTTTCAGTGTTTTTCGGGCAAAAATAAATTCCAAGAGTTAAGCGCCCAACAGACTTAGCACACGGTTCTGGCGTCGGGGCATATGGATGGAGAGAAGGCAGGAACTTAGCCTGAAGGGCTTAAGCCAACGCTTAGAAAAATAAGCGTTTTTATATGTTTTTCAATGATTTTGAAAAAAAGGGAAAAGGCTCCGATAAGCTAAGAAGTGGGTTTTTAATCTTAGGAAATGAGATTAATGAGGGGATAAGTAATAAAATATGGTTTAGAGGGGTTTTTATGGATGAAAGGAAACTGAGGAAATGAAGGCAGGATAGAAGCAAGGGAGGGGAAAAAGGAGGAGGATGCAGCAATACTTGACTAGGATTTTCATGGAATATCAGAGGCAGAGAGGGGGAAAAGTATGCAGAACCAACCAGCAGTTCAATGATCTCACCAACAGACTTTAAGCACCAACAATTTCAGGACTGAATTTGTTTCTTGAAGGCTGCAAAGAAAATTTAGCCACCAGCTGATATAATTGAAAAATATAGGTGGCTAACAGTGGCTCCACTTGGGGATGGTGCCTTCTTGAAGGCATCAAGAATTCAGACTTGATTTCTCTGGGATGCTGACTGGTGCTTGACCTATTGCTTGCTCTTGCTTTTCCTTTGAAAAAATAATATCAGTTTATGAAAGAAAGATGGAATTCATCAATACAACTTCTACCTACCCCAATCCTACTGATCTAACATTTTTTCTTCATCAGAGTGCACTTGGATTGGCAAACTCTTTACACAACATTTTATTCTTTTGAAAACAGGAAATCTAATCTATTTCTACTCCTTATTTCTCCCTGAACTCAGATTAAACAGTTGAGCTCAGATGTTTCTCTACCTATTCTACTGTCTGTTGGGATTAAACGGTCCAACAAACTTTCATTCTCTAAATTCTACAACAGAAATTTAAAAATAGTCAAGTCAAGATTGAGTTGTTTGACTTGCTATGATCTATGGCATAAAGACAAGCTGCACATAGATTATTATTTGCAGAAAATTTTAAACCAAAACAGAAGGCTTAAGATCTGAAAATTTCTCATTATGGCCTTCTCTTATCTTCACAGCTCTGTTTTTCCTTTTTGGTGAGCTATCTTTGCTTCTCTTCTGGCTCAAGTTTTGAGCGAATTAGAACCAGGTCTTTTCTCTTTGACTCAGAAATTGGAGTAGTTTTGAGTAATCTCTTTGGAAACTTTGGTTCAGATTTTGAGCTGGTTTGAACCTTAATTTCTACCCTACTCTATCTACTGATAAGCCAAGATTAAACAGTTTGGCAAATCAAATTTGCTACCCTATCAGCAGAAAATTGAAAGCTAATTAGTCAAGATTAAACAGTTTGACCAATTAGAAGTGTGTTTCAAGGAGTGGAATTTAAGCTTGCACACTTTCAGATTCATTTCTCTTTTTTGGCATGGGGCCTTGCCTTTCTTGTTTTTCATTTCTGCCCTCTTTTCTTTCTTTCTTTGTTTTTGTATTTTTTGATTTTTCATAACTTTAAATGCAATGGTGGATGAAATATTTACAGCGGAAAAAAAGGTAAAAAGGCTTCAAACATGAAATAATTTAAGACAGGTAATGCTTAAGCATCCTGCCATTGACAGGACCCCCAAACAATTCTGTTCCATTCAGTTCTTGTAAGAAGAATGCATTGTTCCCAGCAACTGAATGAATGGAGTAAGGGCCAAGCCACAGATTGTCAAATTTACCATTCTTTCCCTTGTCTTCCCTCTTTGAGTCCCACTTTAAAACTTTGTCCCCAATTTTGAAATTGCTGGCCTTTGTTCTTCTGTCAAATATCTTTTTGATATTGTCTTGCTTCTGTAATGTTTTGTTGTACACTTCCTCTCTGGTTTGCTGAAGATGAATGGTCTGATTTATTCTTCTGATTATGTCATTTTCTTCAGTTTGGAGCTCTTGAATTAACTTCATAACTGGTACACCAAGGCTGTTAGGAAAAATTGCATCTGTACCATACACAAGCTGGAAGGGTGACATACCAATGGACTTCTTCAATGTTAATCTGTCAACCCAAAGTGCATGGTTCAGCTTTGTGTGCCAAGACTTCTTGTTGTCTTCCAACAGTTTCTTTATTATGTTCACTAAGCTTTTGTTGGAAGACCCTGCAAGTCCATTACCCTGAGGATAATAGGCTGTGGAGTGTCCCAATGTTATCTGGTATTTGTGACAGAATTCTACCATTCTCTTTGACCCAAATGCTGCTGCATTGTCTGTGATGATCTTTGTAGGACAGCCAAATCTGGAAAGGATCTTGGTTTCTATGAATTTTGTGATAACCGAATCATTGGCTCGTCTACAAGGAATGGCTTCTATCCACTTAGTGAAATAGTCTGTGGCAGTAAGGATCCACCTATGTTGGGCAGAGGATGGTGGGTGGATTTCTCCTATGAAGTCAAGTCCCCACTGTTGAAAAGGGGCTTCAACAGTAATTGGATGCAGAGGAAGGGGTAGTAATTTTCTCTTGCCCTCAAACAATTGGAATTTATGGCAAGTGGTTGTCATTTTGTGTACATCAGGAAAAAGAGTAGGCCAATAAAAACCAGCCCTCAAAATTTTGTTGGCTATTGACTTCCAGTACAAATGGCCTCCACACTCCCCTTCATGGAATTCCTGCTTAATCCTTTCTGCATCAAACTCAGGCAAACATTTAAGCAATATACCACTAGCATTTTTCCAATAAAGACATTTATCAATAATGCAATAGTTTACAGCTTTTAACTTTAGGAATCTTGCCTTTGTTTTGGATAAACCAGGAGGTGTATTTAAATTAAGCAAAACATAAACAATATCGGAGTACCAAGGAGAATTCGCAAAATGATCTTCAACAATGGGAGTTGAGAATTCTTCTTGGTCATCCAAAGCATTAATCATATTAATATCAAGAACTTCACAATTTGATTCAGCCATTAACCTAGCTAGACCCTGACCTTTGATGAGCTTAGTGGGTTTAATCTCTAAATCATATTCAAGAATAACAGCAATCCACTTACCTCTCTTACCATCTGGATCCTGGGTTAGAATGTCTTTTACAACCGAATTTGGAACAAAGGCAATGATGTGTGAGTGAAGGATGTATACCCTGAAGTCCTTTAAAGCTTTTACCAAAGCAAAAGCCTGTTTTTCCATAATGTTATACCTCAAAGGGGCATCCCTCAATGCCTTGCTAAAGAATGCAATGGGCTGCTCTTGTCCTTGTGGATTTTTCTGTAGAAGGACAGCAGCTATAGTATGTTCTGATGCAAATGAGAAGATATAAAAATCTTTCGAAAAATCAGGACTTATGAGAACCGGTGCTTTGGTTAACGCTTGTTTCACCAGCTCAAAGGATGTCTTTGCTTCCGAGGTCCATTTTACCCCTTGCTCCTTTTTCAACATGTTTGTGATATTCCTAAGGAGCTCGGCCAAGTTGGGGATGAACCTTCTCAAAAAGTTTATCTTTCCAATGAAAGACTGCAACTCTTTGATGTTTCGAGGATGAGAGATTTGCAATATAGCCTCAATCCTCATGGGATCTATCTTTATGCCCTTTTCTGAAATGATGTGTCCAAGAAGCTTACCTTCTTGGAGACCAAATAATGTCTTCTTGGGGTTCAAAGATATCCCAAACCTTCTGCACTTCTCGAAAACTTTCCTCAAATGTTCTAAGTGTTCTTCATCTGTTTTTGAAAACACAGTTACATCATCAAGATAGATAATGATGAAGAAGCCCAGTTCTTCCGAGAATGCTATGTCCATGGCTCTCTGAAAGGTTGCTCCAGCATTCATTAGACCAAAAGGCATTTTTACATACATAAAAGTGCCCCATGGTGTAGTAAAAGCTGTCTTTAATTGATCATCAGGGTGGACTAGGACTTGATTATACCCTGAATAGCCATCCAGCAAAGAAATTCTTTTAGACCCCACCACTCTTTGCAAAATATGATCCATCTTGGGCAAAGGGTAGTTGTCTTTTAATGAAGCTTTGTTTAAATTTCTGAAGTCTATACAAAGCCTGATTTCTCCAGTATTTTTCCTAACTGACACCAGATTAGATACCCACTCAGAATATCTAATAGGGACAATAATGCCAACATCGTGCATCTTCATGATTTCCTTCTTAACCAATGGAAACTGCACAGGGTTGATTCTGCGTAGTTTTTGTTTGAATAGTTTTTGGTTTTCTTTAAGAGGGATTTTGTGCTGCATTATTTCAGTGTCATAGGATTTAGGATCTTCGTAACTCCATGCAAAAACATCAGAAAACTCTTTAAACAGCTCTAAGTATTTGATTTTAATGTGAGCTAGTAAAGTTTTAGACAGTTTGATCAATCTCGGTTTTTCCTCACTGCCTATATTACATTCCTCCACTTCAGTTTCTACAGGTTCCAGTTTCGGTTTGTTGGCCACATCATCAAAATCAAACAGTTCTTCTAGAGGGGCCAAACCCTTGGGCAGACTATCATTACTAGAATGCAGAGTTTCCATTTCTTCTGTTTCAGATTTTGCACTTAATTCTGTTTGGCTTCTAGATATGATAGTCTGAAGATTTATATCTACCAAATGTGGAGATGGTTCTTCTTCACCAAGAAAATTTTCTTCACTGCAGTCTGTATCATAGTCTGAATCTGAACTATGGGGTTCAAACTCATTTTTGAATTGCATGAAGTCTTCTATTTTTTTATCTCCATCAAATACCTGCCAATATTTCTTGTTATCTGGGATAGCTGGTCTGAATTTTATCTGAGAGGTGTCATCATACAGTATTGGACAGGTTCTAGCAGCAAAGGCTAAATTGTGGGCTGCAATGTTTCTTTTTCTTGGGACAAAAGATAAGGTGTACTCCTCAAATGTTTTCAAAAGATCAATGACATCATTCCTGTAGGCCCTAAGTCTGGGGTGATTTGCATTGTACTCCCCATTGACTTGCCTAATGATTAATTCAGAATCCCCATATACATCGATTCTCTTGGCACCTAATTTTTTCAAAAAATGCAAGCCTAAGAGAAGGGATTCATATTCTGCTATGTTGTTGGAACACTGAAAGTTTAATTTGCATGAGATACATTCTGTATGATTATTTTCAGTGTTAGTGATCCAGACACCTGCACCAGCATTCGTTTTGGTGCATGACCCATCAAAATACATAGTCCAGAGAGGTAGATTTTCAGTTTGGTGTATGGACTTTGTATCATTTGATTCCTCAAGTTTCTCATCGGGTTGAGGACTGCCTTTCTAACTGTCAAGTTTTAAGTTCAAAGGATTGATAACTTGTAGTTCAAGATCTGAGTTTAGTTTGCTAGGATCTTCAGCGTTGTTTTCCTCCTCTTTCATCTTAGCCATGGATTCTGTTGAAATAATTTGCTCTGTGAGTGCTTCATTATTAAACATGATAAAAGAATCAAGGCTCGTGTTTATAGCATAGAGAGGGGAGTTTTGAGGCCGATCCTGACTTGTTACTGTGTACTGCATGTGGGATTCCCTATAAAGCTTCCTAGTCTGATTGAAAACAGGGATAGTTGCATAGGTCATATCCATTTGCATGGTCCCCTGTAACTTAGCCCCCCAAGATCGTGATAAAAGCATTCCATACTTTGGGGGGACATCAGCCACAACAACATCCATGACTAAACATTTGGCTGGAATTTGGGCTAAATTAATACAGAGATCTTTAATCAATCCTAGACACTTAACTCTGCTTGAGTCAAAGGAGTACAGATCTTTGTAAGGTCTGGTAATTTCAAGACCCAGGCTTTCCATTACAGCCTTTGGCATTAAATTATGGGAAGCGCCTGAGTCATGCATAGCATTATGCAGAATTTTGTCATGAATGTTTAGGCTTACATAAAAGGGAGGGACAGGACCTTCTTGGAACTTTCCTTCAATCTTTGGACCAAAAATAAGCTCTAGTTGGTCATCACTAAGATTGAGAGTATCTTCATTATCTTCTAAGTTCAAAGCCTTCAAAATTTTGGACCTATACACATGTTGGGCAGCTAACTCAGTCAAAGGAACAGAGATTTTGATCTTTGAGATTTCCTGTTCTAGGCTGAAAAGGTTTTGACTCTTTAAAACATTAGTTGCGGCCTTGTTTGCTGCTGCTTTATCAGCAATGACAGTTTGCTGATTCGGTTTATCTACAGTTGAAACAGTTGTTTTACCAGGAGTACTAACTGAGGTGCTAGTACTACTAATGTTTGCACTCTGTTTTTCGATATTTTGAGTGTCTTTCTCTTTACCATTACCAGAATTAACAGCCACTGTTTTGTCCTTTTGTTTGATTGTTTTAGACTTGGTTGCAGTGCTGCTTTGAGAAGGTCTGTCAGAGGTTTTATTGTTGGGGGTTTGTTGATTAGATCTACTTCTAAGTTCATATTCCCTTAAAGGCTCTATGACAGCGTTTTCCATATTTTGATAGTAATTCTGATTATCATCTCTTCTGTCATCACAAGGTGTATAAAGACCTTGTTTTTCATCATAATGAACCTCGAAATCATCATCATCTACCCCAAATAAGTTTATATCATCTTCCTCTCTTATTTGATCTGTTTGTTCAACCTCACTTAAAAAGTTCTGATGAAAGGGAGGAATGACCTGCTGATCATCTTCCCTGGGTCTGTTTGGAGGCTGATTTCTTCTAAGATTCTGATTCTGGTTTTGGTTTCTATTTTGAGGAGCGTTTTGATTTAGACTTGCTTGTGCTCTCTCTAGAATGCTCATTTTCTTCATCATTTCTTCCATCATTCTTTCCATCTTCGAGCTTGAAGTGGAAGGGGTGGATTCCTCTCTAAAAGATACTCTCTTTTCAGCTTTCATCCTTGCTCTCTTCTCCATGAGGTTAACCTCCACAGAAAGAGCACCTCTTTGCATATCTTCAAGGGTTGCAAAGACTCTTTCTCTGAGTGAATATGTCATGTCTGGATCAAACCCTTCCGGAAATTTGTTTAAGGCTGATCCCTGAGGAGGTTTCAGTTCAGGGGAAAGTGCATTATACACACTATTGAATCTGGTACAATAAGCCTGTACACTTTCCCCAGGGTTCCTATGGAGATTGTTATAGTCAGCAAGGACTTGGAGAGTGTTTTTCCTTACTTCCCATTTGTTTAAGAAGGTTTGATGGAAGGCTTGGAGATCGTTAATACTATGGGGGGTTAAAACTTTAAACCATTTTCTCACTTCTCCCCCCAAACTTTGAGCAAACAATCTGATTTTGACAGATTCATTATCAATTTCATTTCTGTCAAAGCAGTCATTCATCTTGTCCACATGTTGAGATGCTGTTATGGTATTATTAGCATCATATAACGGAATTTTGGACTGATAATCTTGTGGAAGATTGACTAATGGTACAGGAAGGACTAAGGGAGCATACCATGCTGCCATGATATGTGGTGGGGGTGGATTTACAAGAGGAGGTGTGGGTTGAAGTGGAGTGGTTTGAACAGTGGATGAAAGATGAACAGAAGTGGATGGAACAGCAGTAGATCTCTGAGCTGATCTCGGATAAGAGACACCTAGATTATGTAAGAAATGTAAATCAAGAGGTGTTGATTCTCTATTCCCAAGCGTTTCACTTGTTTCGGGAGATGAAAGTGTAGGCTCAGAATCTAACTGATCTAAATCACCAAATGACCTAGTTCTGAATGGGTTTAATAAGTCAATTTGTGATTCATGAAGAGCTGAAAGGTTTTTAGGGACTGAATTAGCTCTTAGGCGTGGTCTGAAAATAGTTGAAGATTGTATCCTAGGAGACTTCCTAAGAATTCTTTCTGGGTTATCAACTATTTCAGGAGGATCTGGGTCAGGATGGGCTCTAGTGTGAATCTTTTTAGGAGCCACAATTTTTATATGTTTAGACCCAACTAAACAGGAAAAGTTCAACCAGATATGACAATCTTTAGGAGGTTAACCAGTCTGTTTTTACAATTTTTCAATCCCACAGTCCTCTAACTGAGTTTGAATGATTTTATAATGATAAGGGTTCTTCCCAGTGGAGTCTTAAGGTCTGCTCAGGATTGTGGAGTCGCCAGGTGGAAAGTTCAGAGTGTTTTCAAAGGAGTACACTGTCCACCACAGTGTTTGTGAAACATTCCTTTTCAAGGATATCTCAAAACACAACAAACTCTAACCAGAGATTGACTGGGAGGGCATTCACCAGATATGTCACCCCTAGAAGAGGATGAGACCCGGAGGCTACCTGGCCCTTTCCAGACTCTGTCTAAGAGTATAGGGTAAAACACATCAAAGACGTATACAAGATATCAAAACTAGTGTTTTACTACCAATCTGAAATGTTTTTGGTATTTTCTGAATTGTTTATATTTGTGGTTTTTAAAAGAATGTCCTAACTTTGCCTCAAAACTTAGCTACGGTTATGAAACAAAGACAGTCTATCCTTATGGCTAAGCTAGCTGATTTTCCAAGGTTAGATAAGAACTTAAAAGAATCCTAGGATTGACCTAGTTTGTCACTGATTCAATTGATCTTCATCTTAATTACCATTTTCTTGGTAGTGCTTGGAAAGGCTGCTTTTTACTCTCAAGATGTTGTATGAAGATTCTGGGTAAGGAGTCCCCAGCGGAGTCGCTAGAAATGTTAGGTCTCTGTAACAAGCAAGATTGGTAAAGTCCGATCACAGAGTTAACATCATTTCAACCAACTTTGGGATTCTAGGATCTAGCCCTCCTGAATCCGGAGAGGGATCTCTCCAATATGTACAAAGATGGATATTGTCTTTGAAGTTTGGGGTGATGATATTAGGCTAGTTATGAAGGCCAAAGGTTTTGTTTGGTTTTCTCGGATGGTTGAACATAGTTGTTGTCTGAGGCGGAAAGATCTATATGCAAATAGGTTCAAAGGTGAGAAGTTGCAAGAAAACAGAATAAGCTTTGATTCTAAAGAAAGATGATGGCAAGATTTCAATCCATTGGGCTATGGAGTCATAAGGGAATTTAATTGAAACATCCAGGTTCAAGAGTAATCTATGGGGCAAGTCATCTAGGCCTAAGGATCTCTTTAAAGTTTGATTTATGGAATGGGGTGATACAACAAGAAAGGGAATTAACAGATGCAGAACAAAGAGCAGCCCAGGATCTGGTAAGTACTTTGAAACTAGCCAGCCTTTGACCAGGCACTTAAGAAAAACATAGAAGCAAACTAGGATCCGGTAAGTACTTTGAAACTAGCCAGCCTTTGATACACTTCTAATAGAACACAGATTAAAAACAAAGGGAAACTTGAAGGCAACCTTTGGAGCAGAGACTAGCGGGCAGGGCTCACCTTTCTCCTCATCTTAGTTCTCCTTTACTCAGTTACTTCCAAGACAATCACCAAGATAACACAGAATGGCCCAAGATCTGATAAGTACTTTGAAACTAGTCAGCTTTTGACACATCCTAAGGGAAACAGACAAGTAGTTGAGCAAACAAGAAAGGGACTCAGGGCTAACCTTTGATTTCCTCAATTCATTCCTTACACAACATATATGAAAGTAACATTTAAAAATAACATTCAGCAGTGAAGAAAAGATGAGGGAACGCCAGCATCTCTGTGCTTAGATTGAATTAAATCATTTCTAAATAACACAATTAGAAGAAAACATTGGGATAAAGATTTTTCAGCCAGAGAAGGTCACTGATATGCAGCAAACTCTAACACTGTTTAAACTGTTCTTTATAGTGGAAAATGAAACAAATTGAAAACAGAAATAAAATGACAAGTTACAGTAAGAATAACATCACCATCGGCATAGACCAGGATCCCATAAATCAGCTTGTATTGATTGCTTCAAACCGGTTACAATCTTCAAATCCAATGTTTTAATTCACCTCTCTTCACAACCTAATCTATCTGTTACAAGCAGAGCTCCAAGGGCCCATGAAACCACTATTTATAGTCAAGAGTTTTCCACTCAGAAACAGCTACAGCGCTTCAGCAATTACATTGACAACCAACTAATCCAACCCCTCACTCATCTTCTTCTGGAGTATTTATAGAAGGATGAGGAGGTGAGATCTGATAAAAAGATCTCAAATACAATTAATGCAGAATTAATGTCTTCCTGGCCTGGGAGGCTCGATGAAGAATTTATACAGGTGTTCTACTGCATTTATGCGCTTATACTTATGAAGTAAGCTCGAAGGGAGCTTTTGTTGACCTTTGAGGCTCTGCGTACTGTTAGGGTTACTCTGCAAACATTCTGTCATTAAATATGGTGCAGTAATAACTTCTTTGGTTGTTCCGAGGCATAATATCTGATCTCGTTCAATAAATTCATCCTCTGATTGATCATTCTGAGGCAATAGGTGGCACTGCGGTGGTCGAGGAATCAATTTGCCTCAAAGTATGGCGGTGGAGGCAACGTATGATGAACACTTTTAGGTTTTGCTTTAATCTGTATTCGAAGCCGGGGATTAGGCTTTTGATAACCGTCTTAGCCGTAATCCCCGCCAATCTATCCATAAAACTGCTGCTCTGGTTCATCCTGTCTTCAAAATCTGATTCTCTTCCCTGCATCGATGTTGACTGCATTCTTCAGGCTTTACAGGGACACGTAGCAACCAAGGCTCATGAAACCTTGTTGATATCTTCATTCTTCACCCTGCGGTCGATTCTATGAATTAATCAGAAGGATGGGAGTCGTCACCCTCATTCTTGAGATTTTCATTGAAACACGACATAAGAAACTTAAAACCTGCAAAATACAAGAAAAATGAGAAAATCCTGCGTTATATGGATAGACTGCATCGGAGGGCGTGCGGGAAAGTGGAGCAATCGGAACCGTTGATCGTATGGCAATCAACGGTCGGGAGCGTTTCTGAAAAGTCAACGGCGAAAAAGTGAACTTGTACCATGGAATCGGGAGAATGAATGAGAGTCGTCGATCTGCGGAGATCGACGGAGGGGATCGGCTTTCAAACGCGTCGGGGGAGATTTAACAGACGGGCGAGTTCGTTAAAGAGCAGGAAGATCGGGCGATCAACAACCGTCAGATTGGATGGCCCAAATCCAACGATGGAGGTGGACCCCGCTGCGGGGCCATGGTACGATGATTAACGTGCGGGAAATGGGATTTGCATGGCGGTTTTGGCACTGGGCGGAGAACACGTGTCGGCCAGCATGTGGAATCGCTGGCCGACGGGAAAAACTGCCATCCGACGTTAAGTGGTGCGGGATGAAACCATGGTTTTGGAGACGGGTGCGGGGAAAGGGGGTCCACCAGGCTAGGGGTGCTCCGCACCGTTGATCTGCGGGACGGATCGACAGTCGATTTTTAATATAATTTCTTCGGCGGAGAATTTTATGAAAAATAAAACAAAACCTGACTTTGCGTTTTACAAAGGTTTTTCAGTGTTTTTTGGGAAAAAATAAATTCCAAGAGTTAAGCGCCCAGCGGACTTAGCACACGGTTCTGGCGTCGGGCATATGGATGGAGTGAAGGCAGGAACTTAGCCCATAGGGCTTAAGCCAGCGCTCAGAAAAATAAGCGTTTTTATATGTTTTTCAATGATTTTGAAAAAAGGGAAAAGGCTCTGATAAGGTAAAAAGTGGGTTTTAACCTTAGGAAATGAGATGAGGGAGGGGATAGGGAATAACATATGGTTTAGTGGGGCTTTTATGGATGAAAGGAAACTTTGAAGAAATGAAGGAAAGATGGAAGAAGGGGAGAGGAAAAAGGAGGAGGATGCAGCAATACTTGACTAGGATTTTCATGGAATATCAGAGGCAGAGAGGAGGAAAAGTATGTAGAACCAACCAGTAGTTTAGGATCTTACCAACAGACTTCAAGTACCAACAATTTTAGTTCTTGAAGGCTGCAAAGAAAATTTAGCCACCAGCTGATATAATTGAAAAATATGTGGGCGGTAAACACCACCATATATCTACTCTTTCTATCTACATCCGGGTCATCAAGAATCCGTTAAACGCTTAACATCTTGAGTACTCTACCAAGAGTTGAGACCTCCAATATGGATCAATCCTCCTAAGAGAGAGTGCTGGTGATCTGCAATGTGAAGCTCTCCACATGTTGTTGTCTTTTCCTTTGACACCCCTCATGTCAACGTCATCCTCCAAATTTCTTCCATGTCAATCATGTAGCTGCTCATGCTCAAAAAGAAGTAGTGACCTTTGGAAGTTGTCCTCCCATGAGAAGCTCTCAGCCAAAAAGAATCTCTCAATCTTGGTCAATGCAAGCAAGAGTGGCCTCCATCTACTCCAATGTATGGAGGATTCCTTCCTCAAAGGAAGTACCCTTTGTTTCTCCAAATCCATGGATCAGCTCCCTTGCACCATGAAGGTGCCGTCCTCCATCACTGCAGAAACTTCTGTCAGCGCAGTATATATAGTGAGAGTGGGTGGTGCTGAAAATGGAAGAGTGTCTCCCTTCTCCTTGATTATCCCAAAATCTCTGCGCTGTACTAGACTCCTCCAAAGTCTTCACCTCTCTGGAACCTAAGAGGGGTGAACCAAATGGCAAGATTCCTCTTACCAACTCCAGATCTGGTGGCCTCCCAGGTGGAATGCCTCCATGTAGTGAGACATCAATGTCAAGAGTAGATTGTACATATGGTTGGGAAACCTTGCCCTTGCCCTTACAGTGCAAATCAGTCTAACTCTTCCTTGCATCAGATCTCTGAAATGGATAGGGGTGTGTGCTCCTCATCAAATGATGATGACCTTCCTCCCTATCTTCTCGTTCCATCTGAAATGCTCCACAATCATGCTGTCCATTGATTATGCCTTGACCTCCATATGTGAGATCCTGGGGAACTTCTTACAATTCTACAAGAAATCCTCCTATTGGAGCATGTGCTCATCTTTCCTCTGCATGAGGTATTAGATATGCTCTAGATGTGATAACGTTGTTTCCCCCATCCTTCTCTTCCTCTTCAATATGAATTGGAGGTAACTTCTCAATAAAAGGATCCTCTTTTGAAAAAGGAACCTTCATGCCCTCTTGTCCAAGGTTATGAAACAAGGATATTCCTTCTAGAAAGGTATCATGCAAGATGTGAGCTTCTCCAATAGTTTTCTGAAGTGGATTTGAGTTTGTAGGTCCTTCCAACTTATGCAAAAGTTTTATGTCTTGGTTTGATTCTTTCATGTTTTTTATCAAACCTTTCTCCCAATCCCTTATTGAAATTTGCAAAAGAAGAAGTATTGACATTTTTCAATGAAAATGACTCAAACATCCACCAAGCATAGGACTTACCTTCAAAATGCAGCACTACAACTTTGATGACTTCATCTTCAGAAATTTGGTGTTGCTGCAAATAGGTGTGCAACTCCTCCACCCAAGCTTTGGCTGAACAAGTTGGGGATCCATCAAAGGTAGATATAGAAAATATATCCATGTTATGCAGCTTTCTCCTCTCCACCTTTATCTTGAAAAACTCTTGGAAAGTGATATGATCTCTAAACTTTTTAGTTCGAGATTCATACTCTTACAGAAAATTACTAAGAGTTTCCCTCCTTGGAATTTCCTCTTCTTTCACCTCTTTCATAGTAGATCTAGGCATTTGACTGTGCTATGCATAATAGGGTGTAGCTGCATGCACACACCTATCATGTGCAAATCTAGATTTGGCTCTAGATCCAAACTCCTCTAGAGATTCCATCTCCCTTCTCATTTTCTTGAGATCTTCTTTAATGCTCTGCATAGATTTAGGAAGAATATTTGAGAGCCTCTCCTCATTATTTCCTCCACAAATGGAGTCTTCTCCTTTCTGTACATCTTCTCTTCTCCTTCTTCTCTTGATAGCATAATGGCTAAGTTCCACGGGCTGAGCCAAGATTATGCTCTGATACCACTGTAATATCCCAAAAATGGGAATGCAGCAGTGCATAAGCACAATAATGGAATAGCAGGGAGAAATCAAATCATAAAATGTGTTGAGAAACACATTGCCATCAAATGAATGAAACAACAACAAAAATAAGCACTTCTACATCCTCCCAAGTGGGGAAAATGCACCAATTTGACCCTGAAAACATATGAATATTTACACTTTAACTGAGAGAAATAACACTTTTTTCCCTTAGAATATGTATTAAGGCCCTCACATACAAAAGAGGGACATAAAAAAATCATTTATGATAAGTTAAACAGACCTCCCGACCTCAAATCAACTTAAAAATAGCCAAATCCCGTGACTTTAAGCTATGCAGAATTTCTGAAGAAATTGATAGAATTATTTTCTGAGGTTTTCTACATAAATAGGATAAGAAATCATAGATATAGAACTTTATTGAACAATATGCTAAGAAAATGAAGAGTTGGTCTCCTTAATACATTATAAGGGTAACCCGACAAGGGTTTCTTGAAAGCATGAGTTCAAAAAGAGAAGATCTAACTATTCAGCTCTGAAATATCGTAGTATAAATAAAAAATTACATAAATATAGCTGAATAATACAATAGAGGGATGAGAATCCCTTCATATAGCTTTCCGGGAGAAGGATTGGCCCCTTTCCAAGGAAACTAGCTCAAAATCAAGGGCTTTAACCCTGCTGCTGCAGCTCTATGAAAAATGATGTAGATATTGCAAGGGACTGTGATGTAGGAGATGAGGAATAGTCTGGAAAATTTCCAAGATGTGAAATGAGCCCATAAGTCTTCCTAGTTGATCTCTCAAGAGAAGGAAGGCTCCCTCTATTGAGAAACAGACCCAAAAGTGGTGTTATCAAACCTCCACTGTAACACCCTGCAACAAAACACTATTCTGATACAAAAATAACACTAAAGTTGTAGAATGGTGCTTGGCCTCAAGCCTAGATGTGGAGAAATATAGTACAAAGCTCTCCCAAGAGGCCTCTCAAGGGAAGAGGTGGGGTTCCTACTCGGGAACATCCAGTGCTAAACAGAACTGCAACCCTGCTAAACAGCAAGAGGAAGCGAAGTATAAACAGACCAATATCAAATGATAATATCAAAAGCGTTAATAAAAAAGGCTCACATCCTCTCCATATATATCAAATGAACCTCTTCACATTGGGTCCCATCCATATTTTCCACCAAGCTCATGCAAGTTGTCCTCCACCAAAACTATGATGTTCATCAAGGAGATTCAATGTATCTAGATAGCTTTATTGACTTGGTCAAATTTGACTGAATCAACATGATCCCATCTCTGTTGTGTTGCACTAAAAATTTTCATCCTGAAATTCTGCTATATGTATGAGATCATTATCACTCATACATCCTCCTTTGCAAGTATAACATACCAGTTCTTCATGTCAAGCCTTGAAAATAAGAGAAAAGTTTTTAAAAATCTCCTTAACTCTGGTATCACACTTTCTCTTTGTCTTGCCTGCAGTCCCGCACCTAATTTTCATGACTCATATGTACCTTAATTCAATTTCTCTGTGTTATGGGTGCGGACCCCTCTAAAATATTATAAAGGCGCAAGTAAACTCAAAAAACTCACTTTCAGTAAATTATAGAAGCCTCTAGAGAGAATCTTGCAGTGGCAGAACAACTCTTTTGAGGTTCATGTATCCCTTACCTTAAGGAGATAACCCCTTGATGTGAGGATCTTATCCCTTTGAAGGAG